>CALNHX010001951.1:0-198688 GCA_940337035.1 Agriotes lineatus
AATATCATGTAACATCAGAAGAAACCAATATAAAGTTCAGAAAATGGGTAAAGAAACGTAACCAACTAAAGCTTTTTTGCATTTTATTTTATTTTTAGTACATTAATGGACGTGAAGTATGAATTAGTTGATCTGCCGAAAGTTAATGATAATAAAGTAGTTAGAAATTTGCAAGAGTTTTGTTCGAGATTAAACTGCATAGCGACTCCTATTAAAAGAGGAGTCATGACCAACCACGCTTCAGGCTTCTCGTTTTGTTTAAAATTTGTTAATATCACAGAGTAGGGTAATCTTGTATTGTACGACGCTACCGATGAACTACTGTTCCTAGAGTCAGTAATCTTGGAGGGAGGCGCGAACAGCTGATCGTTTAGATCAAAAGTACCTTAAAACGTTGCCAGACCTCTATTGTTTGGATTCAACAGCGTTTTCGCTTTTTTTTTATAAACAATTTACTTTAATTTTTGTAGTTACATGTATGCACAGTTTTATTAACAATTCAATTTATTTTTTGACAATCTACCCTTTTTTATAAACAATTTACTTTAATTTTTGTAGTTACATGTCGGCCACTTTTTTATATCAATAATAAACTGAGCACTGTTTGAAGGTTTAGTTACAAATACAGTAGATTTTATTTCTATCCTACACACCTCTGTATCTTCCTCTTCCATTTTCCAACAGATGTAATTGTATTTCAATTATTATAATAATAACAATAACAATACATTTATTGACTAGATTGCAATAAATAATACAAAATATCACAGTCCATAAACACAAAGTTTATGATGTTACATCCAACATTATAGAGTCTAAAAATATCCACAGAGTAGAAACAATTATGAATTAGTAGCTGTTTTATTATTGATTTAAATTGTTTTATTATTGATTTAAATTTTCTGTCGTTAAGATTTTAAATGAAGATGGAAGTTTATTAAAAGTCGAACATCTAAGGAGTTACGAAAGGATTCTGCCTTTTTGAATTGTTTAGAAATAATAAGATATATTAGGGGCTATCAGTTATTACTGCAATTTTTAAATAATTTTACTGCAAACCCGTACACGCGGATAATAATGTCTGGTAGCTTAATAACGTAGTACGCATAATTCTGACCCGAGTGGTGCCGATCGGTTTGTTTACATCTCGGTGACCTAAACTGCACAGAAGTAAACAAACAAAGGTCTGGCAACAGTGTAAAGTATTTGACCTGTTAGCGATCCCTCCATACAAGATTACTGACTCTAGGAACAGTAGTTCATCGTAGCGTCGTACAATACAAGATTACCCAGAGTAGATCAGTAAGGCAATAAGTGATTGAATATGGCGAATTATTTGCATTTCAAAATTAGTTAGTTGTTCTGATCAGTCGTTATTAGATATTTGGAAAATTGAAGCGTGGGATAATCTCTGAAACTTCTTTGTGGCGTGAATTCACAATTCATATTCTTATATGGCGAAATACCCATATAAGAATATGAATTGAAGCGTGGGATATTTACCATTAACTAATTATTAGTCATTGTATCGGTACAGAAATATGATTAACTAACTTTAGAACGTATATCTGGAATATAACCTAAAATGTGCAAAACTTTGCAATTATTTAAGTGATTCGTCTGTTATAAACTTATAAATTGGGTACACTACATGCATCTGACAGATTCAATACGTTTCCCAAACCCCCAAGGTGTGGATATCAACCACTTGTATTTTTGACCATGTTCGGTATGTGTAGTATAGCTCACTGAAAATAATTGCGGTGACAAATGTATGTACAGTAGACAATTGTAGCGCAGAGCAGTCCTTACTCATTCTAATAAAGTATGTGCACGGTAAACATTAGTTCCATTTCTGAATGTGGGTTCTGCACGTAATAAGTGTTGAACAGGTAGTCTCTTCGACTCTTTTTTGTGCATTTACCCGCAGTTATTTTGTGAACAGTATCTACCATTAACAATATTTGTAAATATATATTTCAGTAAGCAAGTGATTAAAGCATTTGTAGTAAGAACATTCTCTTCTTTCAGAACCACAACAAAATTCCAAGTGTAGCAGCTGACATAATAGCGACGAGGTGTCTTGTCTAATTCTGCAGGTATTCGTCACAGACTTCAAGTAAGCATATAAATAATTGTCACTAAATATGGAAAAAGTTTGTTTGCAGTCATAAAACACTTTAACCACTCAAAAATGATATATCAGAAATGCGCACTAACTTTTATATTAATCTTGTATTTTCTAATGTTTCTTATGAACCGAGTAATTGTAATTCTTAAAATTACTGGTTAATTGCTAAGAATATTATCCTACATATTCAAACAGCCAATTGCATGAAACTGTTTATCTTAGTTTGTATGGAGATCATTGATTTCAGTTGATTATTTTGCGCTAGTGCAATTTCAGCGATAAGTTCTTACATATATTGCAGACCAATCCAATTTGATTATTTGTAATCACGTGAGTCAGTTTGACAAATCAGATCACACTTGAAGTGAAAACGACCCTATGGTAATTGTCAATCACCATGGAAACTACGTAATTAAATTTCAGTTGTATCCTATGACAAGTTGGTGACACTGTAAATCTAAGTCAAATTCGAGGTTAGCAGGTTAGGTTTGCCGTCAGTCTGTGTCAAAACTGACGCAAAACCTAACCTGATAACCTTGAATTTTACATAGACTTACAGTACCACCAACATAATATTATTATAATGAAGTGTCAAATAAATTTGTCAGAAAATGGCTGCTTTATTTAAGAACTTATCTTCCCGAATTCACCGCGGCCAGTGATAAATCCTTATAATTTTGACAAATAATATCCCTCAAGTGGGTTGCCTTTAAGAAATAACCCTCGGCTTCGCCTCGGGTCATTTCTAGGCAAGCACTTTCGGGTTGTTATTTGTCAAAATTATTGCGGGTGATTATCACTGCCCTTGGTAAATTATAGCTGATAATTTGTGCCACTTGAACATTACAGAATTTTCATTTCTTGAGGAAATAGTACGTAGGGTACTTTTACAATTTTGGAATAGTTATGACAGAGTTGGATTAATTATTGGTTCGATGTTTCATATATACATGCATATCATATTTGGATTTTTTTTTCTTCTCAGCTTAGTGTTTAACTTTTAGAAAAAAATAAATGGTTATAACTTATAATAATAAACTGTTTAAATATGTAATAACTGTAGTATTTAACGATATTAGGTCAATATTGAGCATATAACGGATAAGGATACATTGTGTGACCGAGACTAATAAATTAACTGAATCAATTATATGTAATATGGGCTGTATGTTGTTTAACAGTTTTCGTAATGTCTACTAAAAGTGGCCACTTTTAAGATGTATTAGAATTCTATAAAATATTAAAGTACAGAATGTTTGTTATAGAATATTGTTATATGTACTAGTTTAATAAGAGGGTCTAATGCAGCACGAGTGGGTTTCGGGCACGACGAGCGCAGCGAGGAGTGCTACAATGCGTCTTATTAAACGAGTATAATATACTATTTTATCTTTTTTGAGTTGCTGATTTTATAGAAATTTAAAATTTCGGATACTAAAAATATTGCATTGCAATCTAGGGATTTTTGAGCTTAATGGGTGACATTGTCAAGTGACATTTGACAGTCGCCATCTATTGGACAAAATATCAATTTTGCTGCTCTGACTATAGCCAACTAATATTTAGATTAGCTGATGCTAATACGGCCATACATACACCATAAAAACATGTTTATATGAAGCATGCCATGACTAGATGTCATTTGGCGCCACCTCTTAATGTTATTCTGAACTTTCAATCAGGGCCTACCGGGATATTCAAATTAAAAACAAGTACTGCTAAATAGGTAGATTTGAAAACTGTCATATTCCAATCAATTATATCAAATTCATATTCCCGTAGTTTGGGTCAAACAAATCACTTTTGAATTTCCAAGCGGTATGCAGATTCGTACCAAATGGCTCAAATCTGTTTCAGGAGTTTGTGGTATTGTTAATTAATAATAAAACTAATTAAATTACCTTTATTTATAATATTTAATCATATAGTACAGATATTTCTAAACTTAAAGAATACTCTACTTTGTGTATTAACCATTTGATGAGAATTTTGTAAAAGTACTTGACAAAAATACTCGTTTGATTAAAAACGCTGTACCAACTGTAACTGTAAATAATACATATTTTCCATCACATTAATTAGAATTACATTATATACATTTTTTAGCAAATTTTACCTAATTCTGAAATTAATTAAGAACAAGAACATTTACAAAAACCATTCAAATGAAACCCAAGCTGAACTTCTCCAACCCAAATTGCAGATCTTCAGTATACTATTAAACATTAACTTTAAAGCTAAAGCGGGGTTAGCGTTAATTGTTCAACGTTTATTAAAAATAAAACAACTTGAGAATGATATACAGAAATATTCGGGTAAATTAAATGTTTTCCATGAAATATTCCAAAATGCTGACGATGGAAACGAAAAAGCTGAATTTCTTGCAAATATTGTTCTTAATTATGATAGTAAAAGCTCCTCGTTAGTCAGAATTTTCTATTTGTATGTGTACAGTATGGAGATTTCACTCTCTTAAAGGATATCAGCACTGCAGAAACCATTTAGCGAGTTTACCATCAAAAACAACATTGTTATGGTATCGTGGTGACTGTAATGGTTCAGATGAATTAATTAAGCAGCGTTTAATGGCTGAAGTCGCCTAATTAACAATACCAGCAGAAAGAATTTGCTCCTTAATTATTGACAATATGTCAATTAAGGAGAAAGTGCAGTATAGCACATCTGAAGATCGCAATCTATGGTGTAGATAATACTCAATATACTACAACCGTTTGCAATAAACCTCAAATAGCAAACTAAATGTGTTATTATGTTATATATGGATTGTCAACAAGATACATCATTCCAGCACAATATTTTTTTTACTCTTCTTTGAGAATTAATTACTTTTACTCGGTAACAGTGGGAGTACTTAGTCTTCTTACTGACTGTGGCTTCGTTGTTCTAAGAATTGTTGCAAATATTTTTTCCTGAAATGTATCTTTATTCAGATTTTTGTGGTGGAATTCTAAAAAACTACATTGAACATCCTTTTCTAAAACCTGTAGCCTTATTTTTAGGCTTCAGTTATTGCCATATAATAAAGAACACACAAAATTTATACTTAGATGATATGTGCTGATGGTGGAATCTCCGCTTCATATTTAAAAACCTTACATGGTCTGCAAAATGGACTACCTTTTAAGCCTGGATGGTACTTAACAAAAAAGTATTTGTACTCATCAGAAGTAGGACAAATTGAATTTCAAAATGTCAACAATAATGTGAAATATTTAGAAAACATATACGACTATTTCCAGTTTCATCATGTGTCTAACAGAACAATATTTGCAAAATTAGATAGCAGCACTGCACCTTTGATTCATGTTTCTGACGAAAGACTATTGATTGGACTTAATACGTCAGAATTATATTGATGCTATGCAAAATTCTCCGCATCTGTTGGTATGCAAGGTTTATCCAATAAAACAGCTCACATTTTGAAATTTACTGCTGAAAGTACTATGCGAGACAGAAAAAACTGGGATAACTCTTGATAGAGATTTTGACATTATTTGATTAGTTTAAATGAGGCTTGCAACAGTTACATTTATTATTACAATTTTTTTTTCATAGCAACGTCTAAACAAGTGATGATTGAGTTACAAACACCTAGCAAACTATACATATTAAGGCAGTCACATTTACAACAGACCATACTAACTGTCTCAGCTTTTTTGTCTTGCATAGTACATCATTATACGTAAAATTTTTACTTCAAGAAGCTGGTTTTTCCTATGTATTAACACGTTCATTTAGTTCGAACTGCTGGCATGCTTTTCATTAGATATTACGCTGTGGTATTATGACGACTTTGCTTTCCTCAAAAATTGCACATTATAGTAACTTTACTAGTTCTGCAGTATTTGCAACTACATCAAGCATAACTGAAAACGAAGATGTTGAATTACCTGCACGTTTAACAGTTAAAATATTTATTTTAAAACCATTTGTAACCTAAAAAATATCTTTAGTAAAGACAACAACCAGAACCACATTTAGGTGTTCTATTTCACCACTTGATGGCACCAAAAACCAAACGCGTCGGCAATTGTCACAAGTAACAATGAAAATGACACATATGGAATAGCCGTATATAGCTTTGCTATGTAAATTTTAGTTAGCCATGCTCTGACATTTGAATTATAGTTTAAATTTGGTGCAAGCTTTTTGGTTTGTGTGCTATTCAAATAGGGCCTTACCTAGAACAATAAATGTGCTTAATTACTTTGTTAAAAAGTACCTTCAGTTTAAGTTAGTATTTGATTAGAATAAATTTAAAAAATACAGTTCAGGAATTGTGGTTATGTATTCGATATCTGACGTTTGTCGAGTTATGATCATGTGAAAGCAAGTGTCACCAATCTTATAATAGTATATTTTGATTCGAGTTTTATAAGAAGCATGTTGGAGCACGCACGGGTTTAGGGTACGACTAGCAAAGCGAGAAGTGCCCTAAAGGAGTAAGAGATACAAAATTTCTTATAAACGAGGTCTCATACAGTATTTTATCTGCATTGCCACTTTAAAAAAAATCAAAATCTAGAGAATTTTGAGGCAGTTGGCAACATTTGTGCTGTGCAATAAAGGCGGCTATGAAAAAAAATAAATTTGAAATGTTATTATTTTATTCGTTGCAAAATGAATTCTGAACAAGTCGAAGAAGTTTTACAATGTACTCCCCCAGAAATACAGGCTTTGGCGGAAAATATGATGGACAAGTTGCTGCCTTCAAAATCAGGCCCGATGGATGAAAAGAAGTACGCCCAATTCGAAAATTGGCATAAGGAGAACAAGATCTCTACAATCTCCGAAAACATTTTGCCGGCGTATTTTCAATTGCAACGCCAAAAGTATAAATCCTCTAGTTTGTGGTCCCTCTACTCCCAGTTGAGGCCATGTATAAGTATTTGCATGAATGTTGATATTTCGAAATATCACAAACTCCGAGCTTTTTTAAAACGGTGCTCTGAAGGATACACACCAAAAAAATCCAAAATTTTGGTAGAATACGAAATTAATAAATTTATATCAGGAACTGACAATAAAATATATATGGCCATGAAAGTACATAACAATTTTATCTTATTTTTATATCGTATCTTGCGTATCGTATTTGTATCCTAAATTGCACTTAAATTAAACAAAAATTATACGTATTTTAGGTCATTTTGATAATGGGTTACTAGTACAGGCGCCAGGGAATTTTTACATGCAATTCTTGGTAACAGCATTGTGTTAATGGCTGGGTGGGGGGCTGTGCTCTGAGTCTAACTTTAAGTTTTCGGATCGATCGGAGAAATTGTTTTTCCGCAATATCGGAAGAAGTGTTGAAAACGGTTTTTCAGCAATTTATTGTTTCCTGTTGCTCTGGCACTCGAATTGCATCAATACAAATTTGTAGTTTATGAAATTCCTCACAACTTTTAGAAATGCCTTTTTCTCGTGCGCTCAACAATTCAAAAGTTGTTACCCCATAAAGTCAAGAAATTAAGGGTTAAAATGGGTTTTACGTAAATATATCGCTTTCAGTTAATCCTACGATAAAAAATATCCTCATATTTTTTGTAGAACAACTAATTTGCATAAAATTTGTATATGAGTATTTTTCTATTTGAACAATTATTTACCGTTCTACAGCGCCGCAAATGTCGCAAATCACATAAATCGTATATTTAGTGTGCACTTTCGAACGGCACTGTTCCTTTGAGGTACAGTTTGTAGTGCGTCTTTTTATGTGGTCTCCTCGATATGCCTACTCCACGAAGTGTATTTCTAACAGTTTCACACTTCCCATGGTCTTTTTGATGGACCGGGTTCTGCATCGTTGATCCCACTCATTGCAGAATCGTTGATTTTATCGCCCTTGTCAAGTGGTGTTTCCTTTCAAAAGAACTCAGAAAGAGAAAATATGTCGTCGTCGTAGTTGATGTGATATTCGTCAACATCTGTAGTAAGCATTCTGGAGAATTCCTGCACGTTTTCACAGGATTCTTCGGCGGGAAGCAAATGGCGGTGCACTTTAAACCCGCTTTGCGTCAGCCATAGGCCTTTCCACATTTGGTCTTGCACCCGCATGAAATTAATTTTATTATTGCAAGGGGCGCGGGAGGCTCAGTGCTAGACACCTGTAACCATTGTCGCCGAGGACATCGACATATTGGTCCTTTTGACGGCACTAAGGACGGAACTGTGCAAACGTTTTTCTTTGCAAGCCCGGAAAACTGAATACGAAGGAACAGCATTACTCTACATCATGCGTGAAACACGGCGATGCTGTATCAAAGCATATCTTGTTCTTGCATGCATTTTTTGGTTGTAGCACAACATCGGCTGCTTACGGTATGGGCAAAGTGAAATTTCTTAAAACCCTAGAAAAGACACCTACCCTGGAATCTGCAGCGAATCACTTTGTACAGAAAGATGTAGACACGAATATCATCGCATTAGCGCAGGGTTTCTTAACCTTTTTGTAGTCACGGACCATTTTCAAAATTTTAACAATCTGACGGACCCCTTCCAAACTTAATTGTAGGGAAAGAGAACAAGGCATTTTGAAAAAAAAACTTATTTATTATCAAGACAAAATAATGATTAGCGCGTGACGGTTGTTTAATAGAACGGTTGCTGCTGCTTCCGTTCGATAGGGACACTAAATTGAGAAATTGTCTTAGACAAGGTAAGACGCATACCACCTTTGACGTCTAGTCGGTTACGATTTTTAGTTTTAATTGACACTAATACTGAGAACCCTGACTCCCAAAGGTACGTAGTAGCAAACAGAATTAATATGGACATTGCTCGTTTAACAAAGAGCGGGTAAGCTACACCAAAAATCGGAAACATCTTTTGCGTTAAATTTATCTCGCAACACTGCTTTGGATCTCATGTCAATTAAATCATCTTTAACAAGATCTTCGTCATTGATATCATTCTTGATTAAAGCTTTCTGGGCAAAAGTACATACCTACTTACATTTTAAGGTGGATCACGCGCAGTATTTATTGTCTTCATATCTGACATGTAACCCCAGCACTCATGCCATCTGACATGGACCCCCAGCACTCATGCCATGGACCCCAGGTTAAGAAACCCTGCATTAGCGGGAGAGCAATTTTTTATTGCGTTGTACGATGGAGACATCCATAACGACAAGTCAATCAACTTGCTGCGATACAAACACTTCGCGATATCCCTTGCAAAGTCAACGTTTAATCTGGCATCCCTCCCACCTACAAAAGACACGGCCAGGATGCACGCATGCCGAACATACCATCAAGTTCAAACCTGGCTTGGAAATGACACTCTACCCGCGGAAAGATGGGGCTGGAAGAAACGTGGCCGTACGTTTACACCGGTACCTAGCACTGAGCCTTTCGCGCCTACTGCAATAATTAAATTAATTTCATGCCGGTGTAAGACCAAATGTGGAAAGGCTTGTGGCTGCCACAAAGCGGGTTTAAAGTGCACCGCCATTTGCTCCATATGCGCCGGGGAATCCTGTGAGAACGTGCAAGAAATCTCCAGATTGCTTGCTACAGATGAACACGAATACCACACCAGCTACGACGATGACATATTTTCTCTTCCCGAGTTCGTTTCAAGGGACACACAACTTAACCAGGGCGACAAAATCGACGATTCTGCAATGATTGGAATTGACGATGCAGAACCCGGCCCATCAAAAAGACCAAGGGAAGTGTAGAAATACACTTCGTGGATTAGGCCTATATACCACGTAAAAGAAAATGCGCCACAAGTTGTACCTCAAAGGTGGTGTGGAAAACAGTTGGGGCGACACACTCGAAGGAACAGGGCCATTTGAAAGTGCACATTAAATGTACGGTTTACGTGACTTGCGACATTTGCGGAGCTGTAGAACGGTAAATAATTGTCCAAATGGAAAAATACTCATACACAAATTTTATGCAAATTAGTTGTTCTACAAAAAATATCCGAGTATTTTTTATCGTAGGATTAACTGAAAGCGATATATTTACGTAAAACCCATTTCAACCCTTAATTTCTTGGCTTTATGGGGTAACAACTTTTGAATTGTTGAGCGCACGAGAAAAAGCTATTTCCAAAAGTTGTGAGGAATTTCATAAACCACAAACTTGTATTGATGCAATTTCAGTGTCAGAGCAACAGGAAACGAGAAATTGCTAAAAAACCGTTTTCGACACTTCTTCCGATATTGCGGAAAAACAATTTCTCCGATCGATCCGAAAACTTAAAGTTAGACTCAGAGCACAGCCCCCCACCCACCCATTAACCCAAAATGCTGTTACCAAGAATTGCACGTAAAGCCCTATTAACGATTTTCCTGGCGCCTGTACTATACAGTGGGACCTGCAGACATGGGGAGCTCACATACATGTTGACAGACGACATTAAATATTAGGAAGATTCAATTACTGTGTCCATTCCTAAAACCAAAAATAATTTACCTAGGCAATTCAATGATAACTGAAGGAATACGGATTACCTTAGTCAGGAAATATGCTGCTCTTAGGCCTAAAAATACTACCCACAAGTGATTTTTTTTTTGACATACAGATATGGGTGCTGTGTCAGCAATCCAATTGGCATCAACCATGGGCAAAGCGTCCAAAGAAATTGCCACTTTTCTTAGGTTACCGCTACCTGAACATTACACTGGCCACTGCTTTAGGTCTAGTGCAACACAATTGGCCAATTGTGGTGGAGATTTCTTGACTTTAAAGCGCCATGGGGGCTGGAAGTCGTCGACGGTGGCGGAAGGATATGTTGAGGCCACTCTACAAAAGAAAATTGAAGTTGCACAAATGCTTAGGCCTCAACATACAGACTTAAACTTGTCAAGTTTTTCAAGCGTTTCAGAGGCCAATTGTCACAAATATTACTGAACTAGGTAACAGTAAAATTCAACAAAACATTGTAACTAATGAGAATATTCCGAGCGTTGCCATTAATTCCAAAGACTCTTCTACTGTATCTTTTAATGTTTACAACTATTGTACTTTTTATGGTCGTACTGCGTATTCATACAGTTATAATTAAGTTCTTGTAGATTTAGTTTTATATGGTTCCTAAAAATGTATTGCAATTGGTTATAATAAAAAGTTTATTCTCTCAGATTCATACCTGCACTTCTGGCTTTTGAGGTTGTGTATATATGGGTGTGAATCCAACTATAACAATTTTCGAGCTTTATTGAAAAGTTGTTTTACGGGCGTACATACAACGGTACAAAAATCTAAAATAATTAAATACCAAATTTATGTATTAACACAATTATTCTATAACTTGGCGGCAAAACGTACCTGTCAATCAATGAGTAAATTTTACATTTTGTTATATTTAGCGTGTGTTCTTTGACATAATGGTATCCGTAGACAGCGTTATAATCATAATTCTGGAAGTCTTGTTACGATTAAATCAAGCAGTTAGAGTTTTTCCTATTTGAATCAATTAATTCCTCATTGATACTATTGACAGTTCGATATGTACTCGGAGCAAAGTACTTATGGTTGCCAATGTTTAAAAAATTAATTACTGTGTTTTTAGTATTTTTATAGCATCGCAAACGAGTATCGTAATAGCCTCAATACGAACGCAAAGTAGATAAATATAATAACAGTTTCAATTTAAATAGAGTTTACTACTGTTTCGACAGCTCACCAATGATAATTATACTTAAAAATTTCTATCGATTTTGAGTACCTAAAATTAACAAACATAATTTCACACATGGTAAGTCTTTTGAACGTATTATTTGTTATTGTTACTTTTATTTAAAAGGTATCTGACATCGTTTATAAAATAAAATAGAGCATGGTGTTGCTTTAATACTATAGTACAGTACTCTCATGGAACATTCAATTTTGATTACTATACAATAATTGTTTTTTATGTAATTATGCGGCACAGTGCTATTAATTGAACCTTGTTGTGTATTCAATTGCATTTGAATATACAATCTGAAAATTAAGTAGCACATAAATTGGGTAACTGCATTAATCGTCATTTTCGATTTTTATATCATTTCTTTTAAATGTTACGATCTCATCAATAAATTTTTTTAAATGACAACCTATATTTTTGTTCCTTTATTTCGGTAGTAAATTTTAATTTGTTTTCAAGGGTATAAAATTTTAAATAGGTTGCATTAGAAAAAATTTAGAAAAACGGCCTTCAAGTTCATATAGTAAAGATGGATAAAACTAACAGAGTAATTCTAGTTACCTGGATTTAAAACAAAAAACTTAGTTATGATTACTCTTTGACTTTAACATAAAAAACTATCCCAACACTTGATCTTTAAGATCATTTTTTTCTAATGTTTCCTATTTAAAATTTTACATCGTTGAAGACAGATTAAAACTTGCTACTGAAATAAGATCATAACATTTATAACAAATTATATAAAAATTTGATAATCACTTGAAAATACACTCTGCAATTTGAATTGCTACACCTCTTTGAGATTTTTTTCCGAAAACAAAGATGAACAGCGTTACCAAATTTATGTGCTGCTTAATTTCCACAGTGTATAGTAGCCGGTATAAATTTGGAAATACATGGAAAACCTGTTTATTATCCATTTACTAGATTTTGTTCTTGATAAAAGCGTCTGCATCTTCCCAAACTCAGAATACATTTGCTAAATTTTAAATAAATCTATTTATTTACGAGGGAGGTTTGAAAATATGAAAATGGCTCAAGAATTAAGTACCCTCATTTTTCAAAGGTAGTATGTGTCAAATATGAATTCACAGCCACCTACTTCGAAGAAGAAATTCACTGATTTTTCCTATTTTTCTCTTACCATCCTGAGATGGGTCAAAGTTAACTTATTATTGAATACGATAACGGTGTATTGTCGAACTTGAATTTCGCTATTTACCTACTCAAGTACAAAAGTATTTTTACAATTAGATACAATACTAATGGTTCCACCGAGAGGTTTGAGTACCGCACCAAACTTTTGCCTTACAACAGAAAACTTTTTAAAGGTTGCTAACCTATGTATATGATATTTGGGAATATCTTATTAAGAAAAACTGCAAAACATAAAAAGGTAATATTAAAAAACACTTTTTGATATCAATTAATCAAATAATTACTGATTTTATTCGAAACAGAAGAATAAACATTTAACGCAATTCAAGGTCAAACACATGTTGAAGTTATTAATTCAAATCTCAAAAAATCACACTAAGAAGAATAATCTGTAGTGATGTATCTTCAGTGGACTGTATGGTTATCAAAACACAAATTGACGACAGAAGGTCGTTTATTAGTGTAATATTACATGAAATTTGGACCCTTTACTGCAGACGTGATACGCGATCCACAGCTGTCGCAAATCTGAGCAAGATGGGCTGACTCCAATACATCATAAAGAGGGGGCATAAATAATGTACAGGGTGATACAAACATTTTTCAACAAGTCATTTGCCCTCAATGATGCAATCCAAATAAGTCGGAATCTTATCGCATATTATAAAAGTATAAGTAATCATAAAGTAGATATAACTTTGAAAAAACAATTACAGAAGTATGTTGTTTAAATAGCACAAAATAATGATAATACTGTTAAATTTGATCTATGGAATTAATACAGAAGAAATGCCCATATTTAACTATCAAGAAGATTCATTCAGGAACCTCACCAAGACTGAACTAAAAATATTAAGGAAAAAATAAAATAAAGATAACTCAAACGAGGATGTTATGTTTTCACTTAACTAACACAACTTTATATCTAATTTCCAGAAACTTCATGTATACATACATATTGTCCTGTTGTAACATACTTTTTAAACTATATCTGATAAAGCTAATTGTATGTAGCGAAAGGTTACATTTTATTTATTAAATTTTAAACTGTGTCTCGATAGTACCTAATTGATAATAAAAAATTAGTTTTCTTGCATAGTGATCATGAAAGTCGTCTTTTTTAAATGAGGTCATTAAAAAAGTACACTTTTTACACTACAGCAAGTGCTCAGTAACGTAAACACCAGATAATGAAAACATCACGCTACTGTAAACACAAAATTCATACTATAGGAGCAAACAAAACGCCCGATAACGTAAACAACATGTACAGTTCGATAACATAAACAGTTCTTGGCGACAGTTAGTTGCCGATTTATGTAGAGGATTCCCCTCTGCAACACAGCTGAGGCGATCGGATGGGAGTTTATGATGCGTTTGCATTTCATTTTAGGCATTGTTGAACATAGGCGCTAATTTATGCAGAATAAAATAGCAGCTTATTTTTCTTCTCATTAAAAATGTGTATTACTTATCGCTGTCATAATATGTTTTGTTTTTTATTGTGTTATTAAACGTTTCTTTTAATAATGCGTTTATTAATAAAATCACGTTCGCTAATGTAAACATTTTGATAATGTGAACACACTTGGTTTGAATTAGTTCATGTTATCGAGTGGAATTGTCAATTTGACAGTTGTAAATTCTGAAATCCTTTTCAACTAAATTTCAAGTTATAAGAGATCACTATGTAAAAAAACTACGTGTAGAACACGTTTTGAAAGTCCTCTTATTAGTAGCTTCAGCGTACTTATGCGAACGTTTTGTCCGTCCGTCCGTCTGTCTGTCTGTATGTCTGTCTGGATCGCCTGTAACTTTCGAACGGCTACAGATATCGAAATTTTGAAAGGGGGCAAAGTTGTTGCTAAGGTCCCGAGCACCTTCATGAGCTATTTGGTTTTGGCGAAAGGTGGCGATTTTCCACTTTGCAAAATTTTCAAGCATTGTAGCACAGTGGCGGCTTGTCCACTTGGCGCCATCTACAGAAGTTCGGTGGTCACGTTTTGAACTACACATTCTGGGTGCACTATAATACTTAATGTTTTCGCAGTGCTGAAGCTACTTTTTAGACCTGTACTTGAGCAGTTTATTTTATTCATTTGCTTGCATTGAATTTGCTGCAAATTCATGAAAAAAAGTGTGATTTTCAAAACTAGTTGTACAAATAACTATTCTTATTTTAAATATAAAATAGCTGATAGGTATCTCCTTCAGAAATATGGGAAAAAGTAAAACTACCTTAAAGGTTAAGTTACGGACTCCAATTTCTTTGTTATTAAATTCTCAATAATTATAACTTGGCTCTCCTATGGACAATAACGCTATTAAAATAAAAAAAATTCTGTTAAATACTCAATGCTGACATGATGAGTACTTTTATCTCGAAGCTTCTTTAAATGGATCCATCCGATCGTGACAAATCAGTCCCTGTTACAAGCTAGAGCATTTTTGACTCTACGATCCATATGCAAGTCCATTATAATTGAAGGAAGACGAATTCGTTAGAAGCAGATAACGATTTTGATTAACCAACTTCACTTTGCTTTATCCTACATCAAACACGTACATAATCGTACTTTTCATGTGTAATTTGTATTTTGAAACTCAGGTACAACCTCTAACGCACTTCAAAACAAGTTTACAGTTTGTTATAATGGTTAGTTTATTTAATAGTTTGGCAGGAACGGAAAATGTCTACCAAAACACCTGGTCTGTCGGTCTGTCTCGATCACGTTTCTGTCACCAAAATGCAACGCTGCATCTGCTTCGTTCAATTCGAGCCGGCAAAGTTATAGGATTGAATTTACTTGACGCGTCCAATTGAAATTTTAAATTACATGATTTACCTCATAAAATTCAAGTAGATGGCACCAACCAATCGAGTTTCCATCCGATAGAAGCCCCGAGATAACCGTACTCATTGCTAATTTTATTGTAGTTTAATGGCAATATTTTTGTTGTAGGTCTGAAAATATTTAAATTCTATTGGCTCTTCTGCGATTAACGGAAACGCTGACATTTAGCAACTGTAATGGACATCAAAGAAGAAACTATGGATAGTAAATCTTGTAGTTCTACACCAACTACGTCATGCATATCGCAAAGCATTGATAATAATGAAAATGTTGATAAGTTAGGCATGAAACGAGAAAGCATGAAAAATACTAAGTTAGTTACACATGTTACGGCTCATGCACTCAAAAAACTTCATATTTGCTCTTTTTGTGATTTCAAAACCACACACAAAAATCGTTTAGTAATTCATGTGAAGTCACACACAGGAGGAAAGCGTTTCAATTGTTCTGTTTGTCAATACAAAACGGCGAATAAAAGTAATTTAGTTAGACATGTGAAGACTCATACAGGCGAAAAGCCCTATGTTTGTTCTGTTTGCGATATCAAATTAACACAAAAAGTTGACTTAGTAAGACATATGAGGACACATACAGGTGAAAAGCCTTACCGTTGTTTTGTTTGTGATTACAGAACGGTACATAAAGGTCATTTAGTTAGACATGTGAAGACTCATACAGGCGAAAAGCCCTATGTTTGTTCTGTTTGTGATATTAAAATAACACAAAAAGCTGATTTAGTTAGACATATGAGGAGACATACAGGAGAAAAGCCCTATATTTGTTCTTTTTGTGACTTTAAAACAACACACAAAAGAAATTTAGTGACTCATGTGAGGTCACACACAGGAGAAAAGCCTTACAGTTGCTCTGTTTGTGAATACAGAACGGTAGATCAATCTGGTTTAGTTAGGCATATGAGGTCTCATACAGGTGAAAAACCTTATATTTGCTCGGTTTGTGATTTTAAAACATCACAGAAAGTAGTTTTAGTTAGACATGTGAGGTCACATACAGGAGAAAAGCCTTATGGTTGTTCAGTCTGTGGATTTAGAACAGCATATAGAAGTGTTTTAGTTAGACATGTAAAGAATCATACAGGCGAAAAGCCCTATATCTGTTCTGTGTGTGATTTCAAAACAACACGGAAAAGTCATTTAGATACACATGTTAGAATGCATACAGGAGTGAAGCCTTATATTTGTTCTGTGTGTGATTTCAGAACAATGTATAAAAGTAATTTAGTTATACATATTAGGTCACACTTAGGAGAAAAACCTTACAGGTGCTCTATTTGTGAATACGGAACAATAGATAAAAGCGCTTTAGTGAGACATATGAGGACTCATACTGGCGAAAAGCCGTACAGTTGCTCTGTCTGTGAGTTCAGAACGGCAAATAAAAGTGGTTTAGTTAGACATGTTAGGACTCATACAGGCGAAAAGCCTTAGATCTTCTCTACAGACTACAGAAAAATATTTGAATTTTAATTTTATATTTGGGGGATGGAAAACCTGCTTGGCTTGAAACTTAAAATAAAGGAGGTCTTGGTGATAGAAAAAAGCATTTTGTATTGAAGTAAAGTGGTCTAAATACGGCAAAATATCATTAAGAAATGTTATTCCGAGTATAAAATTATGACTAATCAAAATGTGCAGATTTCTTAAAATGAATCCCATTCACGAATGACAGTACAAATTTAATTGTTCATACAAATAGCTGACATACTTCACAATAGTAATTGTCTTTTCTTAATTATTGAAAGAACTGTTATCAGTTACCGTTTTTACTTTTTTTTTACGATGAAGGAAGTATTGGATTCACCCCAAAAATTCGAAATGGAGTTTTCAACAGATCTTCACATTTTCGAGTCCCCTGAACCCAAAAAACATGTTTTTGTTCATTGGTCTGTCTGTCTGTCTGTGTGTCTGTCTGTCTGTCTGTCTGTCTGTGAACCGAATATCTCAAAAACGAAAAGAGGTATGCCGTTGAAACTTCGTATATAAGTTTTCTGTACTACGTAGATGCAGCAGCAAGCTTTTGAAGAAAATCGCGTAACCGGAAGTAGGTTTTTACTCTTGTAATTTTTCAGTTTTTTCAATTTTTTCAAAAACGGTTCTCTCGATTTTTTTCAAACTTTAAATTTTTATTACATTTTTAATGTGTATTGATGTGAGATAGGTGAATTACCAGTTGAATACTTCTAAAATGGGTTTATTTTTTTTTATATTTTTTTATTAACTCCTATTTTAAATAGAACACCCGGTATATTATTACATTTTTGAATTCAGCTTAAAATTTTTGAGAAAATTTGTCTCTTCGGCTAATGCTCTATTTTGTAGAATTTGTAATTTTTGAAAATTTTTGACATGCTTAAAAATTAGAAATCAAATTTTTGGCTAATTATAAGATCACTGCAAAAGGAAGTTGTATGAGTGTATCACACGAGATTTTTAACTATTACAAATAAATTGTCTAAATACTGTTGAAAATTTTCAGTGGTTCTAAATGCATTAGTACACTTATTGCTAGGTTACTTCATCTGGGATATTTTTCAAACCAATTATTTAAGATCAAAATAGCCACAACTCTAATTTTCTTGCATTATTGCTCGCTTTCCAAAATTTTGATGTTTTCAAATTTCATTGAAAACTTATGACAGAATTATTAATTTTTTATATTTTGATTCCAGAAAAAATCGTGTTGCAGTTGTAGGTTGTGTAAACAAAATTGTTGGTTAATGTAAAATTTTATCAGCTAACAATGTTGTAGTGTGTTTTGTGTCAATTGGTGCATTAATAATAATAAAGTATTTATGTTGGTGGAGCATACATGTTATATAGAACATAATTAGAAACAATATATACTCTATTCACACCAAAATCACAAGGTTCAATTCAGTTAAACTGTTTTTTAACTGAACCTTGAAATTATAGATAGCCAGGTATATACAGCTAATGCCTACATTAACAAAGAAAATTATATTAATTTCTAATTACTACAATGTTACTTAGCAAAGCCATATGAATACAAACAACCAGCTGTAATACATTAGGAGGCTGCAATATTTTGGAAATTTATTGTTAAATCTGTGGTTTTCTATTTGAAATCTAAAGTGAAGTTAATGTGCATATAACCAGTGAGTAACTAAACTTAATAGTATTATCGCTAATCCTGAAATAACAACTAAAATGCCGCCCACACAATCTCAAGTGCAAGATGTTAAAGAAATCGTGCGTTCAACTACAGCTAAAATTTTTGTTTCGGAATGGACAAATAAAATAGTTAAGAGAGTGAGTGACCTACGGAAGCAAGAGATAAGTGAATGTTTTGATAAATATGGAAGACAGATAAATGAACTGAAACTACAACAAAAACATCTTGAAACGTAAAGCAACTGATAGGGTTTAAGCCCGGGGAATTTTATTTTGTGAGACAGTTCAGCTGTCAAGACAGAAGTTGAATTCAGGAGGCTTTGGTTCACGGGAAAGCTAGGTACGGAAGGTTAACTTTTGGTGATTCAGTTCAGCTATCACATCCCAAATCCTGGTCTGGTAAGGGTTGTAGGTCTACTCCATGAGACAGTTCAGCTGTCAGCGGAGGACCTGGTTAGGAGAGAGGAAGAGGAGAGTTCGGGAGAATTGGCCTTAAGTCGGAGGGACAGGACTGGGCGCTAGGCTCTCACTGCGCCCATTGTTGCTAGTCAGGATCGGTGGGCTCAAGTGATTTAAAATGGTTGTGAAATCTTCTTTTATACTCTTCGGTGCTCTTGTTTTCTGTGTTTTTCTAGAGGGGTTGGATACGAACTGCGCGGAGAACCTGTTTGCGCTTCGTCCGCGCATAGCGAGTGCTTGCTTTGTTATCACCAGCTCGAGCATTGATTAGATGTAACGCCTGATTGAGCGATGCACAAATTAAAGGGGTAAGGTAAGTAATGTAAACAATACTCTTTTTTGTTTATATCGTCTGCCGTCTGGAAATATCACTGTATTTATGAATGATTTAAAAGAAGTCATTCAAACCACAGGGCATGTTGATTTTGCCATTATGGTGGGTGATGTAAACATTAATTTACTTGACGAAAACAGTAACTATTCTAATGATTACTTGAATCTTTTAAATGGCGAATTATTTAAATCATTTATAAACATCCTAACAAGGCAAAGAAAGCTGCATTGACGATCTTTTTGTTAAAACTAAAAGACAGATCAATGTTATTCCTGCAGTTATTCAAAATGCTATTACCGATCACTTTACTGTGCTACTAAATATTCAACAGGCAAGTGGATCTATAAATAACTGCAAAACATGCAGAAATTGCTATGACAATCACAGAATCAATTATGACACTTTTAGATCTTTTTTAAGTGTGCATTCATGGAGTGACGTGTTGCAAAAATGAAGGAACAAAAATAATATTCTTTTATTTGAAAGATACAAAAACTATAGAAATAAACTTACTAAAATAACTGATGCAGCAAAAAAAATCCGGAAGTAAAAGTGAAGAAGTATAGAGAACTGTAAAGAGGGCAGTTAATAAACCAAAGCATCAGTCTGTAATGAAGCATACATGTTGTATGATACATTTAATTTAAATATTTATATCCAGATATCTAATGAATATCATGTGATATAACGGTTGTATGTTTTGACTGGTGGGGTAGTAAGGACAACTGCAAGGTTGTTTTTAGTAACGTGCGTTAAGGGTTAAATTCCCATTAATTTTGAGAAAATAATAATTGTTGGTTTGATACGTAGCTGTAATAAAGTATTCTCTACGATAAAATTTGACTTCAAGTCATAGTTATTATAAAAAATATATAATTCAAAGTTATTTGAATTCGATTACTAAAATACTACGAATAAACTAGAATCAGTGAAGTGAGTGTGTGTGCTGCATATCAGTTCAATCAGGCAAGAAAGTTCTTAAGAGCTACAACGAGCTTGTGAGTTGGTGGAGAACTACCAAGAAGGGTTTGCTGACTTTAATTTTATCCAGTTAGAAGTCGGGATAGAAAGTCCAGGTACATAGAACAATCATCAGAAGGTTAGTGACAATTTCTTAAATAATATTAAGAAATTAGAAAGCGAGTTTGGTGCGACAACTATTAAAATAATTGCAATTATATTTAGGGGATTATTATAGAATATTAATAATTTTTCTAAATTGTACCTGTGATTTGAGTATTCAACGTTTTCGACTATTATAATTTGAACGTTTTGGTGTAGGATAACGTTTAGAACTTTATATTTTTAATTTAACCAAGTTTGAACATTACGACAATTGATTAAATTATTTCTGACAACTTGCATTTATTGTGTAATGTCAAATCATTCTATTACATACTAATAAACTGATTATATAAAACAAGTCTATGAAATACCTGGAATTGTGCTTTTGATTGATAAAATCAAATAATTATTCTTTAAAAGAAGATTCAATCATTAAACATATAGAAGAAGTTGTTAGTTGAAGCCAAGAATAAACACTTATTCTTGGGTTGAAGGTTAGCCCATTCAGCTGGGAGTTAGGCGTATCAATGCTTTTACACTATCTAGTCGTGGCATAATAATATTAAACACTTGACATAATTTCAAATGCCAGATTGATTTATAAATTACCTCAATTACTACCGATCTTATTAAGCAATAAGGTAGGTATATGAGTGCATTTACGTAAAGGATAGTATTTCTTTATTGTAAAAATTTTAAAACTATATTACATATTTCAACTTGGCTCGTAACTTGGAGCTATAGAAAAATATATTACATTGTATTAGAACCACCAAAGTGGGTGATAATACAATCTGGCACCACAAGTGGGGCTAGAATTAATACAAGTCTTGTGACGTGATGTTGGAGAATAGCGAAGGAAATACCGATTACGGACAAAACTGAGGTTGCTACTATGTTCAGTAAACATTATGTTTCTGTTGGGGAAAATATGGCTCTAGAAATCAAAAGCAAAAATCTACTCAACAAAATATGTCGTTAATACGAAAAGTCCGAGTTGGTCTATATTTTTATCTAATGTAACTCAAAATGAAGTACACAAATTTAAAAACTAATCTGTACGTGGGATAGAGTAACTACTCCAGTCTATACGTCTGGAAACAAATCAGAAAAACAAATCAGAAATGGTCAATTATAGGCCCATTTCTGTCACTAGTAATTTTTCCAAACTTTGAGAAATGTTTGAAAACTAGGATACTAATTTTTTTTAAACAAAAATATGTTAATGTCAGCTTCCCAGTTTGGTTTTGTTGAAAACGTTTCTACAGTTGATGCCATGTTTTCCCTTACCGGTAAAATCCATAACTCATTTAAGAATGGTAGTAAATGTCTTGCTATTTTTTTAGATCTCGCAAAAGCATTTGACACCATATCGCACGAAATGCTAATCGATGAATTAGAAAAATATGGGATTAGGAGAAATGCATATAATTTAATAAAAAATTATCTGACAAATGGATTCCAACACGTTAGAATTAAAAATTACGTTAGTGAACCCTCTTATTGTAAAATATGGAATTCCGCAAAGAACTGTACTTGGCCCTTTGCTTTTTAAAATCTACATAAACGAATTGTTGAATATTAACATAAATGGTCAAATAAGAGCATATGCCGATAAAACTGGTCTTCATAGAGGAACAAAACTGGTTTACAGTTAAACGGATAGCTGAAAACGACCTGCAGATAATAGAAAACTGGTTCTACCATAACCTCCGTACAGTCAATCTAATGAAAACAATGTTCTTTTGTTTTTTAATAAATAAAATACGTCAGCCTGATTTCAATAAATTCTTTATACATGAGAGTTGTTCTATAAATGCTAATTGTAACGGCCAAACATCCATAAATTTAGTTGGAAGAAATAAAATATCTGGGAGTTATTTTTGATTCTTACCTAAAATGGGACAAACAGATATAAAATACCTCGTAAAAAAAGATTAGAAAATTAATTTAAATATTTTTCAGAAATAAGACGCATTTTTAATAATAACATTTTTAAAATAATATACCACCTCCATACAGAATCAATTTTACAATGTGGAATATTAGTTTGGGGCGGTGCTTATAATATAAGCCTTAAATATTTTGAAATTGTACATAAATTCATAATAAAAATTATTTTGGGAGATGCTGCCCTAACGACTTGTTATATAACGAATTAAATGTATTGGACCTCAAAGGATTATATTTATATGTTTGTCTTTTTATACAAAAAATAAAAACCTTCAATAATTTGTAGAACATAGTTATAATACCAGATCTGCTGCCTGTCAGGATATTCAGGCTGCACAAATTATACGTACATTTGATAAAAGTTTGTAGCATACATTGGTCCTAAAATATATAATATGCTTCCTGCTGATATGAAAATAATTAATAACATAAAGCTGTTCTCATCAAGAGTAAATAAATTCGTTAAAGGAAATTCAAAAAATAAAAAAAGAAATCAAACCACTAGAGCTTTGATAGATTCAAAACATCCAGATATTAATTCAAAAAATGAAATAGATTAACTGAAATGATTTTTCCTCAGATTTTTCTATTGATTCATTATTGGCCGTATTAACCTTATATATGTACCAATTGGCTTATAAACGTTTTATTTTCATACTTTTTGCATGTTTATGTTTATATTTATATTAAAAGGTGTTAGTTTAAAAAAATCTGTTGGCACATGCGCCAATAGTCAGGTGTCATTCTATTTTTTGTATTCACTGTAGATTTTGAAAAAGAAAGGAAATAATAAATCTATTATTATTATTATTGCAATGTTACCAATTCTTTGCTAAAAGATATTTAAAGTAATGTTTTCTAAAGTCAGTAATAGATAATTATTTTAACGAATATGGTATTCCATTGTATATATTGCTGATGTTATATTGAAATGAATTGGAAAGTGGGTGTGGTTGAAGTATGATGTGAATTTGAAGCTCTTCATTTGAAGATAAATTGTTAAGTGCACAAGCTACATTAAAAGACGAAAATTGGCAAAAATATTGATTACTTGATGAGGAATACTGGATGAAAACAATATTGAAGCAGGTAGAAATAGGATACAGTAGTTCCAATTTAATTCTCTTTTAAGGGGGCTAGTTAGCTAACATAAACAGCAGACAAGCGAGTTTCACAAGGTCGAACGTTTTAAAGAGCAGGTAGGCAACCCAAATAGCAGCCACAGTAAAATGATACAAAAACGAGTACCACAGAAATGAGCATGGAACAGAAGAATAGAAACAAAAATTAATAAGTTCCAAGCAGAATTAGATGTAATTAATAAGGAATCTTGAACTTCACCGGAGGATTCGCCGTGCGTCCTAGCGCACCGTCCACGACGAACCCGCAGCACACCCCTGTATCGTGGGTTGCAGCACGAGTCAGGAAGCCAAACACAGCCCCAGGGCATTTATTAATTAAATAATGTACAGTTCATTTATTGATTATTAATGTATATCTAACTAAAAACATTATACTTGTTTCTGGTATTTATCTGGTGTTTTTATCAATCGAATATACAGTGTGTCCCATAAAGTTCCCTACAAATGGGAAACTTTTTTATTATTGGTTTCTCAGAAAATTTTATTCTTTATAAAATGCTCTCCATGGCTTCAAAACCTAAAATTAAAAACCAAATGACCGAAATATTGCGTAGTATACAGGGGAGGGTCAAAAACATAAATTCCTCTTAAGAGTAAAGTGCCCTTATTTTTAAAAATACAAAAAAGTTTTATAAGAATTAATTGTTTAGAATGAAAAGTTATGCTCAGATTCAAAAGCATGGCCTTCTATTCGAAAAATTAATATTTTTTAAATTTTTTTGAATATTGCCTCTCATTATTTAAGAACAGAACAACTGTGCTAATGTTTCTTTAAATTAAGTCCTATACAGTCACTTTTCAGGAATATTTAAAGTATTAAAACGAATTGGAAGAATATACAATAATTTTAATTTTTTTATTCAATCGTCAGCTGCATGCCTGTAGAGTAGCTATTTAGCACATTAATTTTTTTTGTGAAAATGGTTTTCTTGCATTAAAATGAATCAGGTAATAATCATTTGCAAACGTTTAAACTCTTACGTAATTCAAAACGCTTCAGATTTTCCTTCAAATTATTTATTGAATGCTGGCACATAACAAAATATGAAAAAAACTACTATAGCCATGGGAAACAAATTTGTAAGACAACAAACGGATGTCAGAAATAGAATGTCAGATTGAGTTGTCTTTGTTGAAGTAAGCGTCTAAAACGTTATAATGCCTGTAAAGCTAACTCTTCAAGATAAAATAGAATTAACATTAATTGTCGGTGAAAATTACAAAACATATAGGGAAGCCGCAGTTATTTTTAATAATAGACACCCAGAAAAAAACGTACACTTTACTACAATTCGGGATGTACTAAGTAAATTCAAAACCACAGGATGTGTTACCAATCAGTTCAAGACACCTCATGAACCGTCAGTCACCACAGAGGATACAGTTAACAATGTGATACTGTCTGCTGTTGAAAATCCCAAGGATTCCTTACGAAAAAGGTCGGATATATTGCCCAATAACATAAGTAAGAATACAATTGGTAGAATTCTTAAATCAAATCGATTCCGGCCATATAAACCAAAATTTATTCACACCTTAAACCAGGCAGATTTTGATCAAAGGTTTGAATTTTGTGGATGGTTTCAAGGAGAGCTTGAAGATAATTCGCTTTTTGCGAGAAAAATTCTGTTTACCGATGAAGCGACATTTACATCGAATGGAGTAGTTAGCTCTCAAAACTGCCGGTGGTGGAGTGATACTAATCCCAACTTTACGATCCAATCTCGTGACCAGTATTCCTTCAAAACAAATGTCTGGTGCGGGATGTATAAGAACAGAATATTAGGACCATTTTTCTTTAGACAAACCATGAACTCTGAAAGGTATTTGGATTTCTTACAACACCAAATTTTTGAATTTCTACATGAACGAACCATCGTCGAAAGGTCCGAAATGTGGTATCAACATGATGGAGCACCGTGTCATAGCACAAGAAATGTACGAGAATACCTACATAATATTTTTAACGGGAGAGTTATAGGACGGTATTTTGAAAATTCTTGGCCAGCGAGATCTCCGGATCTTACTCCATTGGATTTCTTTTTGTGGGGCTACTTAAAACAAAAGGTATATCAAAAAAGACCATTTCAGGATATTGACCATTTAGAAAGAGTGATCACAGAAGCAGTCCATTCAATTACCTCTAGTCAAATAAAAAATGTGTTAAAAATTTTTTCAAAAAGAACTTTAGTTTGCATGGAGAGATTGGGAGGATATATTAAAGCAGCTGTTCAATAAGCTATTATCTTATGTTATCAGTTAATTTCTAGTGTGTTAAAAGGGTTTTTAAATATTTGAATAACAATTTGTGTGTTATTTTAGTTTTATTTCATAGTGTAATATGAAAATATGTTTATTTATATCCTGTTGTAACGTTTACTTTTACATCCTTCAAAACATCTAGTTGTTGTTACGTAGTTTGAAGGATTATCTGAAGCGTTTTGAATTATATGTATAAGGGTTTAAACGTTTGTCTTACAAATTTGTTTCCCATGGCTATAGTAGTTTTTTTCATATTTTGTTATGTGCCAGCATTCAATAAATAATTTGAAGGAAAATCTGAAGCGTTTTGAATTACGTAAGGGTTTAAACGTTTGCAAATGATTATTACCTGATTCATGTTAATGCAAGAAAACCATTTTCACAAAAAAAATTAATGTGCTAAATAGCTACTCTACACCTACAGGCATGCAGCTAACGATTGAATAAAAAAATAAAAATTATTGTATATTCTTCCAATTAGTTTGAATACTTTAAATATTCCTGAAAAGTGACTGCATAGGACTTAATTTAAAGAAACATTAGCACAGTTCTCTTGTTCTTAAATAAAGAGAGGCAATATTCAAAAAAATTTAAAAAATATTAATTTTTCGAATAGAAGGCCATGCTTTTGAATCTTGAGCATAACTTTTCATTCTAAACAATTAATTCTTATAAAACTTTTTTGTATTTTTAAAAATAAGGGTACTTTACTCTTAAGAGGAATTTATGTTTTTGACCCTCCCCTGTATACTACGCAATATTTCGGTCATTTGGTTTTTTATTTTAGGTTTTGAAGCCAAGCAGAGCATTTTATAAAGAATAAAATTTTCTGAGAAACCAATAATAAAAAAGTTTCCCATTTGTAGGGAACTTTATGGGACACACTGTATATTTGAGCAAACGTATTTCTTGGATTTGAGCTTACCCGAGGTGTAAATTTTGGCGCCCTTAGTAAAGAGGTTGAAACGTCACAAATTTATGCATCCGGGGTTGTCGTTTGTGAAGCGGCCGACGAGCTGTTAAGAGTTTCTTTTTTCCCATATTTTAAGGGCGCGCTCTGTTATCTTACGTGTTTGAAAATATTCGTGGTTTTTACTGGATAGCCCAATTTCTTTCCTTAACAACGAATCCACATGCGACCCCTTTCGGACCAGTCGTATATTTTTTATTGCGCTTTTTAAATTAGCGCCTTTCTGTAAATGAAATTTGACTATTTCTTACAGCCGCGTTTAGATGCGGCTTGAAACGGTTGACCACATCTGTTTCTTGGATGTTACGAATTATGACTGGGCGGAGCACATATGGGCTTTTGCATGGCCGTGTGAATATTCTCCCAGATCGAAGTTCGTATCAAGTGAAATCCGATACGAAATCAATGGTGTGGTCGATTCTGTCACCAAACCTGATATTACATCTACTCTAAAGTGTGTCTTACAGTTCCGATGACGTTAAAAAGCTTTAAAATGCTGATGGTTGTGCACCGCCAATACTCACATTACCAATGGACAGGGTAACTTTAGTGCCTGTCTACCGTTGAGGATGCTGTTAGCCTTTGTCGAAGATTATGGAAAAGTTATACTTAGTATCCGGAGAAAACGCGTCGGCGCGATTACCGTAAACACGGCTCGGTCACGCACGGAACAATAAAGTGGTTTTGCAGTGATATAGCACTGTTTTAAATCGCGAAAAGGGTGTTAAAAGGTAATACAGGACAGGGAGGTTCACAGAAAGAACAAATTCCACCTGGATAAGAACTAAACAGGAGAAAATTACGAATTATTTGGGCGGAGCGATAACGCGAAACTGAGATCAGCTGAGTTGAAGGTGCGCGTAAATAATAAGGAAGGCAAATTTAAACGGCAGACACGTAAATTAGCTGAAGATAAAATGTCAATGATGTCTGAAGGGAAAAATATAGAAAAACCAGCACGGGAAGTATTGAAGAATTTATTAATAAAAGGACAGCAGGCAGAGAATAAATCACCTGAGAAAGAAATCGAAGCTTTTAAGAGAAGCATGATAATGCAGAGATTCCCCCTAAAAACAAACGAAAACAGAGAGGACTAAGAAGAAGATAAACGCACTGAAATAAAAATGGAGAATTTAGAAAAATTAATAAAGGGTTTATCAACACAGATGAAAGAAATTAAAGAAGACACTAGCAGTACAAAGACGGAAATAAATAACATCAACAAGCAACTGAAAAAATACTGAGAAGAAATAAGGAGCAGCATAAAAGAAGACCTACTGAAAAAAGAAGTGGAATGGAAATCGGAAAAAACAGAGTTATGCAAAGAAATAGATATACTAAAGAAAAGGCTTGAAAACCAGGAAAGAAATAGCAAGAGAAATAATATTATTATCAAAGGTATTCTGGATTCTGGATTAAAAATGGAGGGTGAGTTACCTCACATGCACTTAGGCCGCATTCAGTGGGCCCATTGTGCTACCTACCCGCAAGCTCTCCAAGTTGGGTATCACTCAAGCCATCCAATCCTTTGAATGTACTTAAGGACAACCGCAACTGGAGTGTTGCTAATTCTGACCATATCGGGCCAGAAGTTCCCCTCTGTCTCTTGCGAGAGCTGGACAGTGACACAGAACGTGTTCTGCTGTCTCGTCATCCTCGTTGCATCCGCGACAGTTTGAGCTGTCCACTGGTCCCATCCTGTGCATATGTTGGTTTAGAGTGCAGTGTCCAGATAGGATACCCACGACTAGTCGAAGGTTTCTCCGGGACAGTTGCAAGCAATATTTGGCTGTCTTTGGCGAGGGCGATGTAATAGCAGCTCTTGCTTGCCGGCAGCTTTGCATGTTAACCCATCTTCGTATGAAGCTGTTTAAGGTTTCTTGATATAGCATAGAGCTTAATATTGTCAGGGATATAGGGATTACGGGTTCTGGCCCCCCAGTGAAGTTGTCCGGAAGCCAGTCTGGCAGTCTTATCAGCCTCTTCATTGCCATAGTTAGCGTCATGTCCTTTCACCCATACAAGGAAAACGACATTATTTTTTGAGATATCCTCGAGAGCTTCACGGCACTGCAGTACCACACCTGACGTAATTTTGCAACTGCCCGGGGCTAGTAAAGCGGCTCTACTGTCACTGAAGATACCAATACATTGATTCTCGATTTTTCTTTCAAGAATTGCTTTTGCACCATGCATTATTCCAATTACTTCCGCTTGGAAGACAGTGGCCATTTTGCCTAGTGGTATGCTTTGGGAAAGCAGAGAAAACTCCGGCACCCGTTCCATGCTTTGTTTTAGATCCATCAGTAAAGATGGATATATCTATATGCTGGGTAAACCCGGCATTTTGATAGACGTTAAATTGTCTGTTGAAGGCATATTTTAGAGGGAGGTAGTCTACTATAGCGCCCAGAAGAGGGATCTTGTCGACGGCCTCATTCAGGATGCGGGTATGCCTGCCTCCCCTGCCTGCTGTGTGCCAGAGCCCTTTGTAGTGCAGCCTCAAGGCGGTCCTTACGGCTACTTCCTCCAAAAAAAGATCAAGTGGTGGAAGGCATAAGACCACCTCTAAAGCGGCCGTAGGGGTTGAGCGTATAGCACCTGTAGAACTAAGACAGGTAAGGCGTTGCACATGTCCTAGTTTATTTGCTGCCGTAGCTTGTCTGACCCTGGGCCACCAGACAAGTGCTCCATAACATAGCATGGGCCTTATCACGGCAGTATACAGCCACAAGGTAATTCGAGAGGAGAGTCCCCAGGATTTACCCAAAGCGCGGCGACACAGCCAGAATGCCATGCATGCTTTTTCAGTGTTAACTTTTAAATGTTTCTCCCAATTCAGCTGTCTGTCAAAAATAACTCGCAAGTATTTGACATTGTCTGAAAAGCTGAGAGAAGTATTGAATAGGAGAGGTCTACGTAAAGGTCCCACCTTCCTTTTTTTAGTGAAAAGTACCATTTCTGTCTTTGAAGGATTGACAGAGAGTGACTGTTCATTACACCATGTTTCTGTTATTCGAAGAGCTGTCTGCATCAGGTTACAGAGCGTGCCCTCGAACTTGCCAGTAATCAGGATGACGATGTCATCCGCATATCCAGCAGTATAGAATCCAGCATCATTGAGTGTGCTTAGAAGGCTGTCTACCATTGTATTCCACAGTAGTGGGGACAGAACCCCCCCTTGCGGACAGCCCTTCATCACAACACCTCTAATGGAGTTGTCTCCTATATTAAATTGTACTGCTCTCATCGTAAGCATGTGTTTTATCCACTCATAGAGAGTGGGTGCCACACCATGCCTCCGTAAAGCAGAGTTAATGCTCTCAAAGGAAGCCTTGTCAAAGGCTCCTTCAATATCTATAATTAGTGATGTCTTTAATAATTACAACCTGATGATTCTAGCATTAACGGAAAAAATTCAAGGAAACACAAACACAAGAACACGCAAACGCAGGAGTAGCATATATAATACATAAAAACTGGACACAAAAAATTAAAAATTGGGAATTAGTCTCGGAACGAATAATGATAGTAGAAATTGAAATAAGGAAGAAAGAAATCTTAAGCTTTATCAATGTGTACGGGGCAAATGAAGGTGAGAAGTTAGAAATAATGGAGCAGTTCTATGAGCAACTACAAGAGACACTAGATGGAAGTAGATGCACAGAAAAATACTACTACTTAATGGAAGAGTAGGAAATTACACAAAATAACTGGGAAAAAGTAATCGGACAATATGAAGAGATGCATAGGAATAGAAATACACAGATAATAATTTAATAATAACAAACAGCTGGTTTAAACACAAAGATATACACAAATTCACCAGGGAAGAACCAAACAGAAAAGAGAAATCAATTCTAGATTACATAATAATTGAGGATAACCACAAGCAAGAAATCACAGATACGATGGTAAAAAGAGGAGCCGAAACAGGAACGTACCACTATTTAGTTAACTCATAACTATCAATTGATACAACAGAGAGAGCCACAAAAAAAACAACGTGAGGTACTAAAAGTGTATAAACTGAGGTAAAAGGAAAACCAAGAGAAATTGCAACAGAACAGAAATACTAAAAAACAAGAACGAGGAAATAACAAATGGAAGTTTAGAAGAAATATGGAAGATTTTCAAACAAAGCTTAATAACTGCTGCTACAAACGTGGTATGTATAGAACAAGTAAGAAAAAACAAACGTCGTGGTGGAATGAGGAAATAAAGACACAAGTAAAAAAGAAGAAAGAAAAATGGCATAAATGCCTAACCTCAAAAAGCACAGAAGATTACGCGATTTATAAATAAGAAAGGAAGAAAGTAAAGGAATTAGTTTTAAAAGCAAAAAGGGAAGAACGGGAAAAATTCGGCAACAAAATGAAAGAAAACAACAACTTCAATCAAAATCTTTTTTATAGAATTCTGAAAAACGTGCGCCAAAAGAAGAACTGATCATTACCTCAAATAAATGACAAATCTTAACAAACAAAAAATTAATTATGCATAGATGGAGACAGTACTATATGAAACTACTGACAGATAATAAAAATAAACAAGACAATCAGTACAAAGAGACAACACGAGGAAATAATGAGGAATTAGAGCCAACAAATAATGAAATAACGAGAAGCGAACTGGAAAAAGCAATAAAGAAACTGAAAATTGGAAAAGCACCAGGCTACGCTAAAATCGTCGCAGAATACCTAAAATACATGGGAGAAAAATGATTCGAGGTACTACTATTACTTATAAATAAGATATGGAAGCTAAAAATAATACCAAAAGATTGGGAAATTGCCAGTATACTACCAATACACAAAAAAGGAGACACTAAAAACTGCGACAATTATAGAGGAATCTCACTGATAAGTGTACCTGCGAAAATATATGAAGCCATATTACAAAACCGATTAAGGAAGAGCGTAGAAGACAAACTAAACGATTTACAATATGGATTTAGACCTACAAGAGGAACGCAAGATGCTTTATTTACCTATAAACAATTAATAGAGAAGATGATAGAGTACGACAAACCAATCAGTATAGGCTTCATAGATCTAATTAAAGCATTCGATAGAGTGAGACATACAGACATATTGGACGCGCTGAGAAACAAAAAAAGTAGATGAAGAACTAATAGTAAGTATACAAAGTATCTGCAAAAATACAAGAAACATAATAAGGACACAAAATATTGAATCTGAAGAGTTCACAACCACAGCAGGTATTAGACAAGGAGGAGCATTAAGCCCATATCTATTTATAACATTAATGGACGAAATTAACACCAAATTTATAGAAGAAATAAAAAACCGAACATGGGGATATTATAGAGTAAAACCAATAAGATTACCAAACCTAGCGTATGCATATGAGCTAACAATTATAACAGACAACGAGGAAAACTTATAACATAATATAAACATATGGAACACCGCGCTACAAGAGAAAATTCTAGAAATTAATGCCAACAAATAAAAAACCATGGTAATAGCTAGAGAACCGTTCCAAATAAAAATCACCGTATACAATAGAGAGCTAGAATAAGTAAGAAGCTTCAAGTATCTAGGCCACACAGTCGAAGAAAACGGGAAAATTGATGGAGAGATAAACAACCGCTGCAAGTGCAATTAAACTATTTTACGCCCTAGATAAAAGTTTTCTGTGTAAAAGAGAAATCTCACGCGAAACTAAAATAAAAGTGTTTAAAACGGTGTTCAATCCGACACTAATGTAATGCAAGACAAAAAAAAACTGGTACAGTAAGTATGGTCTGTTGTGAATGTGACTGCTTTAATATATACAGTTGCTAGGTATTTCTAACTTAACCGTCAAATTTTTTAGACGTTGCTATGCATATAATAAATGTAATTGTTCAAAGCCTCGTTTTAGCTAATCAAATTATTCTAAAATCTCTATCAAGAGTTGTACCAGTTTTTTTTGTCTTGCATAGTACGGGAGTGAAACGTGGGTGTTAAATGAAAAACACAAAAGTAGACTACAAGCAATGGAGATGAGATATTTACGGAAGGTACTAGGGGCGCGAATAAAGGATAGAATCAGAAATAGCGTGATTAGAGAAAGACTAGGAACAACAGACCTCAATAAAACAAGAGAGCAACGTCAACTTCGCTGGTGGGGCCACCTCATAAGAATGAACTCGGAAAAGTCAACAAAAGCAATATGGCAGATGAAGGTAACGGGTAAGAAGCCAATAGGAAGACGTAGGTATACGTGGAATGACCAAATGGCGAATATAATACAAAACAGAGGCCTAACATGGACCCAAGCTGAAGAAATAGCCAGAAACAGACAAGAATGGAGACAAATCACAAAGAATTAGAAGAAGAAAACCTCTACACTTGAAATAAGGTAGAAAGAGAAGCGATTAAGTAAGTAAGTAATACTTAGTATCCGACAAGAACATGTCTTAATTCGCAGCAATACCGATACTGACGCTGTATTCAGTGGTACCGCAGGGGAGACGACTAAAGTTACGATTGATAAGCTGTATTAGAAGATTCCACATGTTACTTCGGGTCTTGCTCAGGAATTATTCCTAACCAAATACATCAACAAACATATAGAAACGCAAGTAGCATTTCGCAGCTGGCAACTTCATATCATACCAGATGTTCACACCGTGACTCAACATTCTCCCGCCATTGCAACAAGCACCAAATTGCAAACCCCCAGATATGTGATGGTAAGTTTTCAAACGGAGCGTTCGGGACTAATCTATAAGCACAATAGCCATTTCGACAAAATTAATCATACACATTTCCGAGTTTATCTCAAAACCGAACGTTTGCCCTATGATAATTTAAATAACAATTATGTCCTAAATTATTACGCAACATTATACGATATAAGTTTTAATCGTTATATTATAATGAGCCTGACGAGCCATGGTTCGCGCGCAATGAATTTCTTGATAAAGCACCCATCGTTGTGATCAACTGTTCCCATCAAAAAGATTACCTCCATACAAACGATGTAGTCTTCCGTGTTGAATTTGAAACTTCCGCGAACGTGCCAGCCAACACAACCTCGTTCCTCACGTTCGCATTTTTACATACAACGCAATGACAAAAGCAGCAAAACAATTGTAATTTCCCGAACCAGTTCAGCCTCGCCACGAATGTTACCGCGATTGCAACGTGCTTTGCCTAATATTAGACGATGAAGCTCATTATCGACATTCAAGGCTTTAAGACGTCCGGTAATAACTTCTGCCCGAAAGAAATGGCTGCCTCAATTTCTCATTATATCTTCAGATAACCGTTCAAGTTCACTGCATTGTTATCTTATTTACAACAACAAGCCCACTGGGTAATGACTTATCACCATTGCATCTATTGGAAGAAAGGATTTACTCCAGCATAATGTTTCCCGCAATCTTGCGACGTCTTCTGCAGGGTGTTGACAAGGTATATGTTAAAGGTCGAAAAAAAGCCAATTTTCTATGTCGCTATACCACCATTTCCATCGTCGAAATTGAAGAACACCCAGCAGTATAATCACTGTGTAATGGAATAATAAAACCACGTTTACTTTTTTTATTGTTTTTTTATTTGCGTGCAAATACAGATCTAGTTATCGCTACATGAAGTACACAGCTACGTACCAGTTGCAAAGCGTTCTAAATAAATTATCTGCCTATGTTCTACACACAAGACGTTTTGCAGTACTTCCTTTACAGTAAGGATCTCACGCTGGAACCGACACCTGTCCATAGCTTCTCGTTCCCACAGTCCTCTCCGAAGCTTGTTTATATGTATACTCCCACCTATGCAGGGGATACACCTCATTCAAGCGTATCAGTCCCACAAACCATGAAATATCTACAGGTATTACGAGTACTTGCGGATAATAATTTGGATTCAAACAAAATTGGCGAGTTTGTTAGATTAACTACCCATTGCATGTCCCAAAATTGATTTCGAATGGATGGAAAATTCTATCAATAGCACGAAGGAACCGCAATGAGAAACAGGCTTTTCCCTTTCGTTGCCAACCTGTTTATGTATAAATTGGAAACTGATTTTAAGAATTTTGCAGAATATTTCCCAAATATTTGCTTAATGTATGTGGTCGAGATTTTCGTTGTTTTTGATTTATCTAAATGTAGTGCTGATAATTTCTTGAATCAGTTAAATTCTAAATTCCTTAGCATAAAATTTACATATGAAATCAAAACCGAAGGGCAACTACCATTTCTGGATACCTTAATTGTAAAAAATAAATTTGAATTTGGTGTTTATAGAAGAGAATCCAATGTAAAAAGGTACATTTTAGCGGATTCAAATAATCGTTTTCAACACAAAATGGCTGCTCTACATTTTTTAGTAGATAGACTGCTAACTTTTCTTTTAAACAAAGATCGGTATAACACTGAACTTCATACCATCAAAAGCATCGCTGTGTACAATGGTTTTCCTTCTAAAATTATAATTTGATTAGGAAACAAAAAACAAAATTGCACGTTCGAAATTCCACAACTCTAGTCAGTCTTAGAAGTCAATGACCCGACGAAAAGTACATTAAATTTCCGTTTTCCGCGAGGTATGAATGGTCCTCGACACCGAAAGGTAAAAGAGGCTATAGATTATGAATGAAAAAAAAATCACCCGGTTACAAATGGCCTAGACAAAATTTCTAAAGATTCAGGCTATAATAGTAGATTATGCAATGAGGGAGAGAAATGCGTTATTTTGCTGAGGTGCATTCTCTCCGAGTTGCATATACTATTTTTTTCACGTTGCAGGATGATTTAAAACGAAAAACCCGTTTTTTAAACGTCATTTATTGACATTTTAGTTACAATTATTTTAAAATTAGTAGCCTATGGTAAATTTTAAAGTTGGTGGCACTGTAAGTCATTATGACAAGAGCTCACAATTATGTCAAATTCGAGGTTAGCAGGTTGACTGGCACAGTTTTGACACAAACTGACGCAAAACCTAACCTGCTAACCTTGAATTTGACATAATTGTTGTGTCAGTCATAATGAAAACTCCCTAGGGAAATTTTTGTCTTATTTTGTCTCTAGGAAGTAAATGTTTTACTTCTGTCACAATTTTGATGCTATAGAAACCGACTTCTACTCCCGGTCGTGGAAAAAGTTGTTTATAGTTCAAATTAGAAATTATTACTTCAAATAAGTTCAAATTACACATAAGCGTAGGTACATATTATGCGTTGTACTTGGCAACTTGAGGCACTCTATGCTGTTTGGGGTCACAGGGTGTTCAAACTATGTTTGATCATGGGTTTTAAGTAAATAGTGTGAAATAAACTGTAATCCAGTAAATACAAAGTTCACGCAATTAGCCCACAAAAACTGCATAACTTGCGCCAGATAAGATATGTGTCAAGTTTCTGTGTCGTGATATCAATTAAATGTAAGCGACACATGCAACAAGCAGCAGTTTCGTATTTACAAACAGACGTTGCACTTTTAGTATATCGTATGTCAAAAGCACAACGCTGCAATTCTGCAATGCTAGTGGGTCAACATAACAAACTCAAGCATTCAGAATTACGTTAATTTAAACATATATGATTGTAATTTTTAATAAAAGGTCGTAAACACGGCATACATTTACTGTATACAGGGTGTAGAATTGGTTCACGCACCATAGGGATTTCCATGTTAAATTCTTAATGTTCAAATATTGGCTCCCCAAATGATTTTAGAGAAAAAGTGTAAATATGTTTCTTGTAGAGAAAAACATACTGTATACTACCATATCATTACTTATTTTTTTTCTTTTCATACAAGGGTTAAAATTAAGGAAATTAAAACTACTATTTTAGCAAAAATAGGTAGTGCCTTGGAATCGTTGAAACAAAAAACAATTGTTAGTTAGCTGTCATGTTAGCGTCTTGATAATAAATGTAGAAGTGTTTTAAGTAATTTTGCATTTAGACAATGCATTCTAGTGCCGAAAATTTATTTTCCTTTCTTACAAAACAGAGAAACTTAAACTGCCACCTTAACAAAAACCAGCGATGCTTTGATAAACTGTTGAAACAAGGCCACTGTCATTTTAACAAGCTGAATCTCGTTTTTTTTGCATATTGAAAATTTAAAATAATGAGAATAATAATCTGCAATAGAACAAGTAAATTTTATTTAACGAATTAACACAAAAAAAACAATTACTATAATAAATGTTCAAATAAGCCTCCAGCCACTGTTAAACAATAACCCAGTCTATTATAAAATTCTCGTCTGACATTTGCCAACTGATTTGGCGAAATTCTTGCGCAGTGATCTTGAATACTAGTTTTCAATTGTTGTAAATCTTCAAAACGGTTACCACTGTAAATCTTTGATTTCAAATTTCCCCATAAATAGAAATCATTAGGAGAAATGTCAGGACTCCGAGCAGGCCAACAAATTTCGTATCCTCTACCAATAACTTTGCCATTGAAGCTGTGATTTAAATATTCCCGGACGACACGACTGTTATGTGCAGGACATCCATCCATTTGAAACCAAACTTCTTCATTTTCCGGTGCAACCTCATTTATAGCTGGTGTTAATTCTTCGGATAATACTTGTAAAAAACGTTCAGACGTTAAATTTCCATCAAGAAAAAAGGGTCCAATAATATGATGCCCTAAGATACCGGCCCAAACATTTAATTTTTGACGATATTGGGTTCTCGTTGCTAAATAATTATGAGGATTTTGTGTAGCCCAAATTCTACAGTTTTGCACGTTTGGCTCATTGTTAAGCATAAACGTGCACTCATCTGTAAAACAGACATTCCTTAAAAAATTTATATCTTCGTTTGCTTTTTCCATAATGGTGTAGCAAAACTCAGCTCTTCTCTCCATATCATTCGGAAGCAACTCTTGGTGGCACTGATATTTATAGTGACGGTACTGGTGCTTTTTCAAAATTTTGTGCACTGTAGTGTAGTGTATCCCAATATTTTCTCCCATTTGACGTACACTTACATTAGGATTTTCAGTTACTGAAGGTAATATGTCGACAGCGTTTGCATTTTCTTGATGTCTTACATTTTGCAAGGTGTTTTCATTACATTTACACTTATTATTTACAGTACCAGTTGCTTCAAATTGGCGGATCACAGTAGTGTGGCTTGGAATTGGTCGATTCGGATATTCTGCAGCAAACATATCACTCACTGCACGTGCACTATTACCAGAATAGTACCATTTCACCATTAGGATCTTTTCATTCAACGAATACATGATATTATCTCAGAATTAGTTAAAACACTTCTACATTTATTATCAAGACGCTAACATGACAGCTAACTAACAATTGTTTGTTGTTTCAACGATTCCAAGGCACTACCTATTTTTGCTAAAATAGTAGTTTTAATTTCCTTAATTTTAACCCTTGTATGAAAAGTAAAAAAATAAGTAATGATATGGTAGTATACAGTATTTTTTCTCTACAAGAAACATATTTACACTTTTTCTCTAAAATTATTTGGGGAGCCAATATTTGAACATTAAGAATTTAACATGGAAATCCCTATGGTGCGTGAACCAATTCTACACCCTGTATATAGCTCTGTGATATGTTTTAGAATGCAATATACTTTTAACTGTGATTGTATATTCATTGATGGGGACGAACACAGGCTTCAAATGTTCGTAAAGAGTTGGCATGGCCTGGCCTTCTCTCCCTATCTCTTATAACAACGAAATAAACTCCATCTCCTATCAAACAACTAAACTGGTTTTACAACAAACATAAAAAGTGCTAAGTTCCAATTAATTTTGGCCATATCTTTTACACAGGGGCTCGTTGTGAGAGTCGCGAGTTACCGAGCATCGACGATAGACCTTTAAATTGGTTGTGATATCTTTTCTTTCTTGAAAATGAGCTTCCTTTTTCAACTGCCGCCTTTTGTATTATTTACTTCTTGGTGTATTGTTAATTCTTGTTTTTTGAGCAAACAGTCAAAGCTCTGTATAGAAACTTGATCATACGTACTAAAAAAATAGGACAATTTCTAAATCAATTCCCCATGAATTTTTATTATTTTAGTTGATTAAGCAACCTTAACTGCTATGTGAATAATTTAAACATGTCGTATTTCATATCAAATTTTAATATCAAAAGCTACAATACAATACAATTATAAAACTAGGTATAAGCCGTTCACGATCTTTTTGGGTCAGGTGAGGCTATGACCATCTAGTAATTTTTTTGGCAGAACCTCTGTTGCAACTAAACTCCCTCATGGAAATTGACACTTTTTGTGTTAGGTTAGGTTGTTTTCAGTTTAAGGTTATATTTTCTGAATAGATACATTGTTGCCGGATATTCTCTAGTCTCCACATCGACTCGCGTTCTTTTAAATTTGGCCTGTTCTTTTTAAATTGGAAGTAGCATCGTTTAATGGAAATTTTTTGTTGTAACAAAATTATTTTGGGCATTTTGACTTCTCCTTTGACGGAAATTAAAATTATTTCTACACATTTGATAAATCGTTTATTTTCTTACGAATATTAAAATAATAAATCTGGGAATGAGGTGGCAAGAAAATGTCGAACAGACACTGACAGAAAAAAAAGTTGCATCCGCTACATCGTCGAATCAGTTAGTCCAACATGAAAAGAAAAAATCATAGCCAACTCTGTCCCAAAAAGGTCGTAAACGGCTTATAAATGTGCACTTTGCCGAATAGTTATACTGTTTTTTAAGAAAGAAAATTAATAATCCTAGATTTGAAACTAAACTTACTTTGTACTCTAGGCGTGCTTGACAGAAACATTTTGAAATAATTTTAAATTTGTTGCCAGTTGTAAATTCAGATTTCCACATCCCCACACCTAAAAAACGTTGTCTTGAGTTTTACTTGGTAGCAGTATTACAATTTCTGCGAAGCATGCTGTGTATTAGAGTAGTTCTTTTAAGCTTCATTTGATCCAAATGCATTTTCCTGATTTACGTATTGTGTTTTGCTGTGTTCCTGAGAAAATGGTCATTAAGTTAGTAAATCAATGTTACGTTTGCTGCTAGTCCATTTTCTGAATGATTTACTTCTTCAATTTTCATGTAAGTATCACTATTAGACTCATAGTATAAAATTCGTTAATAATTTGTAAATAAACATAACCAACTAAATCCTTTTTGCATTTTATTTTATTTTTGGTACAATAATGGACGTGAAATAAGAATTAGTTAATCATAACTTGGCTAATGCAATAATCAACATGCTAACCTCTGGCGAAAATCAATTAAAATAAAGTAGTTAGAAATTTACATGTTCGGCAGGAGTTTGTTTGAGTTTAAACTACATAGCGACTCCTATTAAAAGAGGAGTCATGATCAACCACGCTTCAGGCTTCTCTTTTTGTTTTACAATTTCTTAATATCACAGAGTAGATCAGTAAGGCAATAAGCGATTGAATATTGGGAATTGTTTGCATTTCGAAATTAGTTACATGTTATCATTGTGTTAATACAGTTGTTCATATTAGATATTTGTAAAAATTGAAGCGTGTGATATTTACCATTAACTAACCATTAGTCAGTGTGTCGGTACAGAAATTTGATTAACTAATGTTATAGTAGGAGAGCTGGTGACATTTTTCAGTGATCATTTAGTTAAGGCCTATTTTTTGAGAGAATGTTGCTGGAGGCATGTATAAGTGTCATCTGTAAGGATTCTCCTAGATAGCGGTATCGGAGGGAGGCAGAACACCCCCAATTTGCACTGTCAGTATATGTCAAATTCGAGGTGAGCCGGTTAGGTTTTGTGTCAGTTTGTGTCAAAACTGACGGAAAATCTAATTTGCTAACCTCGAATTTGACATAACTTACACTAAAAAAGTCCATAAGGGGCGGCTGTGGAAATTGAAATGTATGAATAATAGGTTGGTGGCATTGTAAGTCTATGTCAAATTCGAGATTAGCAGGTTAGGTTTTCCGTCAGTTTTGACAGAAACTGACACAAAACCTAACCGGCTCACCTCGAATTTGACATATACTGACAGTGAAAATTGGGGGTGTTCTGCCTCCCTCCGATACCGCTATCTAGGAGAATCCTTACAGATGACACTTATACATGCCTCCAGCAACATTCTCTGAAAAAATAGGCCTTAACTAAATGATCATCAAAAAATATCACCAGCTCTTAAGACTATTAGAACGTATATCTGGAATATAACCTAAAATGTGCAAAACTTTGCATTTACTGGAGTGCTTCCTCTGTTATAAACTTATACGCACAATGTGTGGAGATACCAACTACTTGTATTTTTGACCATGTTCGGTATGTGTAATAATTGCGGGTGAGAAATGTATGTGCAGTGGACAATTGTAGCGGAGAACAGTTCTTAAGAGCCATTTACACGAACAAGAATTTCTGGTACAGTGACGTTACCAGTCCAGTTAAAAGTAAATTGTAAGACCGTTTACACGAACAAGTTTTTCTTGTAAATTTACTTGCAGCTGGCTGTCATGCAGTCATACCAATCTATTTAAAATTAAATAGAAACATAACCTCAAAAATAGTTCTATCCTGTGGGCTAGCATAGTTTTTTTTTGTAGTTTTCATACAATTGTATCAGTAATTGAATTTCTTTTATTTTCCACTGCCGCATTTTTAACATAAATATGTCTTTGAGACAGGAACAAAACTTAAAATCACGTAACAAAGTTGTGTTTACTTACGCAACGAAGAGGTTATGTTTACGAATTGGCGCAGGTTGGTATTACGGATTTGCGAAAAATGCGCTTGCGCGAAGGTGGAACTTTTAAGGAAAACTTGTAGAAAGTAGCGCATGTTCCAGTTTGCCGGTAAAAGTTTTCTTGTAGGAACGGACTTGTAAGACATTGTTTGTCTCTTTCTAATACGTGTGAATGTTAGACAGAGAAAACTTGTAACGTCACTGTACCAGAAATTCTTGTTCATGTAAATGGCTCTTTACTCATTCTAATGAAGCATGTGTACAGTAAATAATTGTTCTATTTCTGAATGGGGATTCTGCACGTAATAAGTTTCGAACAGGGAGTCTCTTCGACTCTTGTGCATTTACCTGCAGTTATTTTGGGTGAGCAGTATCTACCGTTGGCAATATTTGTATATATCTATATTTTAGTAAGCAAGTGATTAAAGCATTTGTAGTAAGAACATTCCCTTCTTTCAGAACCACAACAAAATTTCAAGTGTAGCAGGTGACACAATAGCGACGGGGTGTCTCGTCTAGTTCTGCAGATATTGGTCACCAGCTTCAAGTAAGCATATAAATAATTGTCACATATAATATCATAAGAGCATTAATTCTTTCCTGAAATTTTTGTGAGTGCGTTCCAACAACGTCGTATTAATATGCCCGAGCGGGACGCGAGGGCAAATTAGGACGTTGTTGAATGCACGAAAAATAATTTCCGGATATGAATTAATGCTCGAATGGAGATTCGGTAAGAAAATCGTAAAGACACAAACCCTAAAAACAAGTAATGTCTACCTACAAAAAATTTCCAAGAAATTTTGTTGTTGTCTTGGTTACGGCTCGTGAACTAATTTTTCTATTGGTCATTAATGAGTGTCGTACGATTTTCACTTAAATCAAGAACACTATACTAAGGACACGCAACTCCCGTTTCGAAGCGGACCGCTAAAAGCTGACAAGTAAGGCGGCCGTGGTGTACAATTATTCATTCACAAAACTCGTGAACTGTCAATGTCAAACATTTGCTGAGTGTAACTGGAAATTCGGACCATGTTTTAACAATTAATAACACACTTGAAATACACTCCATTGGATTAACAACCGTAAACTGACTTTTAACCGCGATTACAGGTTAATTTAGCTCGCTTCCAACTCTCGAACGGCAGTACACGCTGTCGACAGCACCGCGACGGCTATCCCCGACATGAGGGCCGCTTTTATATACAGCCGTCATAAGAAGTTGCATCTCCTTAGTATAGTCTTCTTGACTTAAATATAGGAAAAGATTGTTAGCAGTCATAAAACAATTCACTCACTTAAAAATAAATATATCAAGAATGTGCACTAACTTTTATGTTAAGTAATCTTGTTTTTTTTTAATGTTTCTTACTAACCAGTTAATTGCAATTCTTAAAATTACTGGTTAATTGCTAAAGATATTATCAGTAATAATGTATTAAGGGCAAATGCTTTTGCCGGTAAAAATGTTTTACGAAAGTATTTTGTTTTGGCAATGTCACAAGACAAACTAACTTGATCAAATTCCCGAGCCGAAGGCGAGGGAATTTGTCAAAGTTAGTTTGTAGAGGGGCATTACCAAAAAAACAACAAATCTTAAGTAAAACATTTTCCGAGCAAAATCATGAGCCCGAAATACATTTTGTGGACTATTTCCCAAATATCGGTTCATTTTGACATTTATACTGATGCGCAATGACAGTTTAAATGACGTTTCTTAAATACCACCTTGATTAAAGCAACATATTTGGTGGTTGCCGTGGATGCAAGTGGCAAAAGAAACTGACAAAATCCCAAGGGAAAATTTCGATTTTTTGCCACTACAAAAACACACGATTGGTTGAATTTTGAAAAAGCATGGCTTTTCATTGGATAATAAGAGATGTGGGAAATAGTCCTACATATTCAAACAGCGAATAGCATGAGACTGTTTATTTTAGTTTGTATGGATATAATTGTTTTCTGTTGATTATTTTGTGCTAGTGCAATTTCAGCGATAATTTGTGCCACTTGAACATTCAAGAATTTTCATTTCTTAATGAAATAGTACGTAGGGTAATATACCTACATACTAAATATCGCAAGTGGCCTGAATATTTCCTGATAATTGTTTCTCATTAATCATTCATGCTTTTTGCAAAAGCATTTTTAAACTTGAAAAAATGTGCACTAGGGATATTGCAGATGGTAGATAATTAACTTGCTTTTTAATTATGAATAATTATGGCAGAGTTGGATTAATTATTGATTCAATGTTTCACATATTTATGCATGCATATCATCTTCTTTCGAACAAATATTTTCTTCCCAGCTTAGTGTTTAATTTATAAATGGTTATAACTTATAATAATAAACTGTTTAAATATGTAATAACTGTAGTACTTAACGGTATTAGGTCAATATTGAGAATATAACGGATGAGGATACATTTTATGACCGAGACTAATAAATTAACTGAATCAGTTATATGTAATATGGGCTGTAGTAGTAGTAGTAGTTGTGGGGAGACCGAAGTCTAGCAAGTAGGCCACCATAGGCCCTTTTTGCCAACCCCATGCCATCCCCTCAACCGCCTAAATCTAAATAGTAGTAGTAGTCTGCTGTCGGTATCATAAAAAAGTTGCTTTTAATTGATTGTCCAATATACAGTTTTTGTAATACTCTAAACTGTAATTACAGTATAACTTCTAAAGTTATCTTTCTTTAACGCTCACAACACTAAATCTCAATAGGTTATGGGCCCAGTTCGCCTGTGAGTGTTAATAATCGTTAATCGTGAGGTGAACGACAATAAACTGATTTATTGCCTGAGATTTTTAAGTCAAAGTCTGTATTTTAAAAGATGGAGCATCTTCCGGTAAGGATAGACAAACTGGAGGGACAGACAAATTGGGTGGACTGGAAGTTTCAAGTAAGAATTGAGCTGCAGGCACACGACGTGATGCGTGCCGTGCAAGGTCAAGTTACACTGACGAAACCGACGAACAAAACATCAAAGCAACAGGTTGAGGAGTATGATAAAACTGTGGCAACATTAAATAAAACTGAGTTCATGGCTCAAAATATTATAGTGTCAAGTTTGAGTAGTCAAGTACGACAATTGATCAATATGTGTAACACTGCGAAGGGTATGTGGGAAAAACTGCATAACATTTTAAATAGGTTACATTAAAAAAAAACTTAGGAAAACAGCCTTCAAGTTCATATAGTAAAGATGGATAAAATTAACAGAGTAATTCTAGTTATCTGGGTTTAAAACAAAAAAACTAAGTTATGATTATTCTTTGACGTTGACAATAATTCCAACATAAAAAACTATCCTAGAACTTTAAGATAATTTTTTTCTAATGTAAACTATTTAAGATTTTACATCGTTGAAGACAGATTAAAACTTGCTACCGAAATGAGATCATAAAATTTATAAGAAATGATATAAAAATTTGATAATCACTTGAAAATACATGCTACAATTTGAATTGCTACACCTCTTTGAGATTCTTTCCCGAAAACATAATTAACGTAGTTACCAAATTTATGTGCTGCTTAATTTCCACAGTGTATAGTGACCGGTATAAATTTGGAGATATATGGAAAACCTGTTTCTTATCCATTGACTAGATTTTGTTTTTGATAAAAGTGTCTGCATCGTCTAAAGTCAGAGCACTTGTTAAATTTTAAATATCTCCTTTTATTTACAAGGGAGGTTTGAAAATATGAAAATGGCTAAAAAATAAAGTACCCATTAACACAATACGGCGACAGTCTCACTTGCCTAAGGCGTGGCCGGGGTTAAGAATAGAGTTTTGACGACCATTCACCCTCTAGCTCAGCAGTAAAGAGTGTTAACGAAGAACGATGATTGGAGCTGCTGTGGGAACATAATTGAGTTTATTTTAAAATCTAAAATTACTATGTACAATTTTATATACACAAATATCAAAGAGGAATAAAATATGACGCGGTTGCATTCGGTGCGCTGCTTGGTGGAGGAATCTCGATGGGCGAGGCGCTGGGCCATGTCGAGGTGTTTCCGGCGGCAAGCTGGGGCTCGTGGTGGCAAAGGTCAGCCTGGGGGTGCTGGAAACGTCGGCCAGGACTTTTTGAACCTGGGACTCGTGTTCAAGCGAAGTCCTGGAGGCGGGGGCAAGACATACTTCGGCGGCATGCGGAGGATGCGGGCGGAAGCTTGGGGCATCGGTGCCGGGGACAGGTGGACCCTAGGTGAAGTAGCGCGGAGCTCGGGCTTTGATCACCTGGAGAGCGAGCTCAGGTAAAGTCCTTTTTGTGATGCGGAGTTTCTGGGTTGCTAGGCGAACCTGGTGGTTGACATGGAGCTGAACAGATGGCAGCTGGCAGAGACCCACTCTGGTCAGCAAGCGGCTGGAGCAGACCTGGAGCTTGGGGCGTCTTGAGGCCGTGCAGAGGACCGCTGGGGGAGACGCGCTTCGGCTGCACGCGGCTGGCGCGGGCGGAAGCTTGGGGCGTCTTGTGCCGTACAGGGTACCTCTGAGACACACACACTCCGGTTGCAAGCAGCTGGAGCAGACGTCGAGCTTGGGTTGTCTTAAGGCGGAGCCAGACGTCGGCTGCTTGTTGGGGCTCGCATGCCGCACATGGGACGTGCGTGCTTTAAAGGTAGGGGCGCTGAGGCTGTAGCTTGTCGGCCGCACGATTTGGGAAGTGCGAGCTCGAAAGCTTGAAGTGTTGGCTGGAGTTGGCGACCGCAGGCAGAGCCGAACGTCGTGGCTCGTGCTCCATGTTCTCGATGATGATGGTAGGCCGCGCTGGAGGGCGCGAGCTCTAAGTGGAGAGCGCAGGCAGAGCCGAACGTAAGGGTTCATGCCTCCATTGCTCGGTGATCTGGGTGATGATGCTAGGTCGTGCTCGAGGGCGCGAGTCGTAGGTGGTGGCCGCAGGCAGAACCGAACGTAGGGGTTCGTGCTTCTTATTCTGCATGTTGATCCTGGATTATTCTAGGCCGCGAGCTGTGTTTGAGAGCGCTAGCCCTAGGTGGAGACCGCAGGCAGAGCCGAACGTGGTAGTTCGAGCTCGGTAGTCTGGATGAATCTCAAGTTTCGAATCCCCTGTGCTTATAAGTGAACTCGCTGCTTTGTCTCCGGTTCCGCAGCTCTCATTGGCTGAGGGTGGGAGAGCCTCGCCGATTCTTTCGTAATTTGCGACATCGCGACGCTACCTAATCATCGCCTTCAATTAGAGACCTGAATTCGTTAGCATTGGTCTCCTGGCAAAAAGACGCGTATTTTGATATGTCACTTGAGTGGTTTCGGCGGAATTTTTCCCCGTGTGGGTCGGTAAATTTGGCCGACCCTTGTGCTTTCATATCTGGGTTTGTGAAGTCCGCTCTTGGCGCCAAATACGAGGGGGGGGGGTGCTGATTGCGTTTCTGATAATTAGTCATATTTCGGCTTGCGGGCTATGGAGTCTGACAGGCGCCGTCCGCAATTCCTTATTTCGCCCGAGCGGCTTGCTTTTTACGACTTGTCGCTCTAAGTTGATATTGTGTGAGCCGTTATTTAGCGAATTTCAGCTTCCCGGATGCGGCGTTTGCGAGCGACTTGGATTTCAGTTTTCGTGAGCGCGCTCCGCGAGGTGATCCGCCTCGGTTACGGGGTTGCCTTAGTTAGATAGCTCTTATTCTCGTTTATCTGCCGATACCAAACATGATTATTCCAGGTAGCGAGGTGTATTTGTTTTCGTAGTTTTTCCGGCCCTCGGTGCGGCGTGAATTTGGGCGTCCGCATAGCGCTCCTTGCTTGATCTAACCTAATTTATGGTCCTCTTTCGGCGTGTCGCGGTTAAGTGCTTTTCTCCCAAACTCCTCGCAGCCAGTCCTGGGCAAGTACTCAATACTTTTCTTTAAATTTGTACTCGAGTACTATAAGTACTCGATTCAAAGTACTCATGAGTACTTTTTTGTTGATACTCGTTACTCGTACGCGTTATAATTATCGCAAGTACTCGTAATAAGTACCCAATGAGTACTCAATGTATTTATGAGTGTTTTTGCGAGTATGTGATTCCCCTAATTCGGACATTAAAATGCTACTATAAATAAACGTCTTTGGCATCTATCCAACAATTAGTGGATCACTGAATAAAATAAATTTGTTGAAGATGGCCCAACGAATATAGCGGAAAATGAAATAGACGTTCAGGATATTTTGATTTTGGTGAAAGTGAAAATGTTCATGTTTTTGATTTCGATTACGTCAATTTTGATAGTGCAACTGGTGATGATAAAATTTTTAACAAGAATAAAGCTGAATTAGAGTATCTAAGTTATATATTAATGGCACAAGCTTGGCAATGTTAAATTATTATCAGCTAATAAAAAAAGTGTTTATTAACTTCAATACGCCTCTGCCTTCATCTGGCGTGCACTATCTGACGTACTAGTACTATTAAAAAATTATCTGTAATATTCTTTTTGCATGCAAAATTTAATAAGTTTTGTTTTGTGTATTTTTGTTTTATTTTTATTATTAGAATAACTTTGATTTTGGAGGCTTTCACGGCCATTGCCATTAAGTAAAAAACGACTTCCGCGATTATACTGTGTCATTATTGAGGTCGAAGGACTCAACGTTTCGCCCACTTTCGTAAGGGGCTTCATCAGGAGGAAAAGCAAAAGAGCACTGTAACTCAACGTGTTAACCACGCCAGAGGCGAAACTCTTTGCAAGGGGAGGGATAGAAAAGCACGTTAACTCAACTACGAGTTTCGCCTCTGACGTGGTTTATGATAGTTTTCCCCAAAATTCGAGGAATTGTACCCGGTGTCGCGACGAACAGGCAGGCAGATGATACCCGGTCGGCGTGTGTCCATCGGCGTTAATTTTGACGGGCTTGAATTTAGCTGTTTTTCTGCCGCTTGAAAATCAAAGCTAGATCGAGGACGGTTACTGACAGATGGGAAAAAATTATTTTTTTAAATGGGTCAGGATTTGACGAATTGAAATAATGCACGGCCATTGATCAGATGTCAGGATCATTTCACCTTATTTTTCAAAATGCAAAAACAAATTATGTACAAAAGTTTAGAATTAAAAGTATGTGCCAAATATGAATTCACAGAAGAAATTCACTGATTTTTCCTATTCTCATACCACCCTGAGATAAGTTAAAGTTAACTTATTATCTAATACGATGACGATGTATTGTCAAACTTGAATTTTGCTCAGTTATCAATAAAAAAATTACGTTAATTGTAATTAGTTTTAAAAAAACGTCTTCTATTGTGAGCGCAAAAACATAGGTATCGTCAAAAAAATGTAATAGCTAACGATCTGAACGTGAAAAACAATTCAAAACAATTATAATTTTTAATTGCAATGTTATAGAAGTATTTAGGAATCAAAGACATCAAACATACAAAATAATAAACAAGAAAGTTTCAATAGTTTCATTTTGTCCCACCAAGCAGTTAAGTAATAGTATTATTATACTAGTTTAATAAGAGGGCCTATTTAATAGAACGAGTGCTACAATGCCTCTTATTAAATAAGTATAATGTACTATTTTATCTACTTTGCCTAAAAATAATCAAAAACTTTGAATTTTGACATTTCATAAATGTGAAAATTTGTCAGTTGTTTCAATATTTTTCATATGAAAATAACAAGAGAAAAACAGTGCTGTAATAGAGTCTATTATAGCACTATTTTAGGTGTTTAATAACCACATTATCACCTCAAAGTAGATAAGGATCCCGGGTGGTGTAGCTTGAACAAACGTCCATGTTCGATCAGTAGAGTTCAGCAACACTCTTTCTGGTCAGAACTTGGATGGGAGTTCCACGGCTGCTTCTCTCCGCACCTCGTGGTACGGCTGCCATGGAAATAGTTGGTCCCGGATGTCATAATAACATCACGACAGTCGTTAGTGGGGTTGGAAGTCCCCATAAAATGTACAGTGACGCCTATAATTGGCCTGTTAATTATAATTATTCCTCCAAACAGTCTCGATTAATGTTTCTGGATGAAGTCACATTCTTCTAGTACAGTGGTATTCAAACTTTTTGGTAGTGTAGCCCCACACTGATGACCCAAGCATCTGGCAACCCGAGTATGTGGAAGGCCATTCCCATGCATTTGTTAAAAATTTAAAGCCAGCTAATACTAACACAGACTCCAGTTAAGAAAAAACATAATTTCTGTAACTTTTTACATACACATCAAATAGACACGAATGTAGAACAACATAATAAAAACCTAAAAAAAGAAAACAAAAAATTCAAATGTAACGAATCATAATAAACATTCAAAAAAACGTTTAGTGTGACTCTTGTTTGAAACAGGAAACCATAACTTTAATTTCAAAATTAAACATTTACTATTCTGATAAATTTGAGAACTCATTTTTGTCATGTCTTTGTCTGGTGACACCAGCAGACCCCTAGTTTGAATATCAATGTTCTAGTAAATAAGTGGACATCTCTAAAATCGATTTAAGTGTTACTGTAGTTGGTGTTAAAATCTAAGGGCTGTTTTTGAACAGTTGGATACCCATTCGTCAAACCACTCCAAGTTGTTTTGAAAGAACTTAACCAGTATGTAAAACAAGCAAAGCAATAATGAATTTATGTTGTTAGAAATATTATATGATGTAGTACAATCATCTACAGAGCAGTTAAAACATGTTAATAAAGATGTCAAAAAGTTATTTCTGTTTAAAGTGTTATACATACCATTTATACATTTAGTAAAGGCAATTTGCGAAAAAAAATCCTTAAGACTGCGTAGTTATAAAATTTTAGTTCATTGCTCACTGAATTACTAAATATTTACAAAAAATTCTATAAAAACAGATTCATTTAACTTAGTTTGATACTACCTAGGTTGCCAATTTTACCGTCATTTTCATCATATTCATGTGATATATGTGTGATTTATTTATTTTTGGGCATACTCTCAAATTACGTGGTAACTTTATATCTTGATCAAAAAGAATTTTGTAATATACAAGCTTATTTTTCCTTGTGGGGGTTAAAAAAATTGGTGCATTTTATCAAGTGAAGAGAATAAAAAAACTGAGAAAAATAGAGGAAAAATGGCTGAACATATATGGGCCATTATCTATTTCTTTGGAATTTCCAAATTCGCTCCAAATGTTTTTTGTTTTGGTGGAATCATCACAAAGTACTCCATCAACACTGTTCTAGTAATTATAATTTGTAATAATAATTTTGCAAGAATATTTCCTTTTGTTAGTTCTTCAGCTCCATATACAGCAACTGCTTGATGGAAACTTTCATGTAGTGAACTAAACATAAATACCAATGCATGGTCAGCTAATTCCATACTATTCGATGAACTTTAAGTGTCATCAAGATCACTGCCAAAATCAAAAACACCCCTATATTTCATAGTATTTACATTTACACTTATACTGGTATATACAGTGTGTCTCACTTTAGACGGCACCACCTCAAATTTTTTTATATATTATCGATTAAAATAATCTGATTATAATCCTTACTAAATTCTACTTTTAGGATATGTTACTTTCCCTTCACGGTAAAATGCTAGCCTGCTACAATTTAAAATTAACAGCAAAATTGAAGAAGTTGTATTAGGGATCTTTTATCAAAAAATCTTGTTAATGAAAGTTGTTCAGAATCGTTCAAATAAACTAAATCCGAAATTTTATTAAAAACAAAAAGTTTTTTAAATCTCAAAAAATTTAAATAGCGATATATGGGATGCATTACATGATCTTCCAGTTGCAGTACGGCAGGAAATGTACTAACAATTAGACGGGGTCTGTACATAATGCAGTTATATTTAGGGAATGGTTAAATGAAAATTTCCCGGGAAGATGGATAGGTCGTAACAGTCCCCTAATCGCATGGCATAGATTTTTATTTATGAGGAACTATTAAAAATAAAGTGTATAAATCTATATCAATAAATATTCAACAACTTTGTGACACAATAACTCAAGCTTGCCAAGGCATAAGTTGAGAAATGGGGATTTAGTTGAAAATACTGTTATTTAAGTAATTAAGCATCGTTTTTTATTGTATTGAATTAAAAGAACAAAATAAAAAATCATGATGAACTTGTGAGAATGTTGGAATTTTCTGGACTTCAAAATTTTTTGTTTTTAATGAAATTTTGGATTTAGCTTATTTGAACGATTCTGAACAACTTTTATTAACAAGATTTTTTGATAAAAAAATCCCTAATATGACTTCTTTGCTGTTTATTTTAAGTCGTAGTAGGCTAGCATTTTACCGCGAAGGGAAAGTAACATACTCTAAAAGCACAATTTAGTGAGGGGTATGATCAAACCAAAAATATTTTTTAAATAAATAATATATAAAAAAAAAATATACGGTACCCCCCACCCAAGAAAAGCGCCCTTCCGTGCTTTCTAAGAATACTTCGATACTCAGCATCACTCCGTTTCGCTAATACAATAAAATGCTATGAACCAGTTATTTATCAAAAACCAAAAAAGAATTTTTTTTGCCGACGACCATAGCTCAAAAGTAGATGTTGCCTTCATTTTCGGATGACCTATCGAATGAAAACGATCCAAGACTTCAGGAAGGTTCCTGGCGACCGGAATCGTGTACACATACGAACATACATCCCCCGCACAGCACGTTTAGGCACCCCCCAATACGGGGGATTGATCTAGTGGGCTGGGATCTTCACCAAAAGATCCGCACCGCCGAGACGGAGATTTGATATAGTGGGTTCATTAGTCGGTTGGCTCGAATTTTAGAGATATTTGACTCAGAGTAGTTTTCGATATGAGGGAATTTCAATACTTCGTACACTTCGTGTCGAAGTAATACCGGGGTGGTGCCGTCTAAAGTGAGACACACTGTATATGGAGACAATTCATCAATGCAGTTTTTCTGTGTTTTTAATATTCCAATTTTGATTCTTTTTCTAAAGCCTAATGATTGTTAGCATAACTTTACTACAATGCGGTAGTGCTGTTGTTCTATAGTTCGTGCATAGTATTAAGTGCATTATATCCACTTCATCTTTACCCATCACTTTCAACATTTTTCCTGTTACTTCATCTACACCTGCAACCTTATTATTTTTCAGTTCGTGTATTGCTCATTTCACTTCCGATTTCAATGTTTAGTCAATAGTAGAATTAAATTTCGACAAAGACCGCGTTGTCTTTGTACTTGCCAGAGTACCTCACTACTTCCCAAGAATGGTACATGAAGCCATAGAAATAGAAAAACATCCAAATAATATAAACAGGGAAGATGGTTTTAGAACTTAGTAAAATTTGGACTCCTGTCATTCATGGTCTAAAGCATTACAACCACCGATCGTCAGCCAGTCACGCACCGCTGCCGCAAAGTGCATTGGATTTGAACGACCAATCAACGTTACGCCATTCTGCACGGCTGGCACAGAAGAATATAAATACATTCATGCCGTCTTCCAGCAATTTTCACTCTGATGATGCAAGCTGGAATGTCTTGCGAAACGTTAGTCTATATCGGTGCACAAACAGTAAAAAAGGCCAAATATGCCTAAGTATCCTTGTTCACAAGGTACTCTAATAACACAGACCAAATCATGGGTGGCTTGTACGAGTTCACAAGCCACCAAAGAACATAAACGTTACGCAAACTCGTGCTTGAGGGGTGTTAGACACATTAAGCCAACAAATGCTGGGTGTTTATCTACAAAGACGACGCGGTCTAAGCCGAAATTTAATTCTAATATTGACAATTCGAGTAACCTTTAAAGCTTCAAACATTATATATTCAATATGTTTAGTTTGTTTTCCTATGTTATAGTAATAGTCCCATGATCTTAATTTTTTGCCTGTACATCACATTTGTATAGATTTTAGCAGCACTGTTTTCATTCTAACGGTATTTCTAGAAAGTTTGTCACCACTGTTTCATTGCTATCTTGTATAATCTGTGTGTGTGGTTTAAATTTTTGGAAAGATATCGTACTTTTCACAAAGTCCTTTATGTCCATATTTAATACTGTGTTGTTCCAGTTGGGAACATGCATATATCACTGATGTGTTTGTTCTTATGTTGTCTACATGCTTGTTTGAGTTCTTTATTCAGTTACTGAAGTTTTATAGTTTTTCTAACTATCTATGTGCGACAATTTTATTTTCCGTCTTTCTTCAATTAGCTCTTCTGTTACTTTCGTCATCCAGTATTTCTTAGGTTGTAAATCACGTTTACAAGTCATTATTACTCCATTTGTCCGGTCTTTTATATTCACCCTTGTTTCGTTAACATTCTGTTTTGTTTTTCTGTTTTTTAAAATTTATTTTCCATTTCTTTAGGTCTGGTAATATTCTTCTTCTAGTTATTTGTACAGACACAGTATTGTGTAGCTTTAGTTTTATATATGCTTCGAGTAATTTGTGATATCAGCCACATATTTCACTTAGTTGTGTTTTAATATTTCTTATGATTGATCTCCATCTGGCGCTTATTAGGAGATAAACTACTTGATTTTTGTATTTTTCACATGGAGTGATACAAGTTGATAATTGTCTTGATTGCTACTGTGAAGTTATTATTAATAGCAAATTTTACAAGCCACCCTTCACTATGGCTTCTTTCGCGTAGACTATGTTTTCTTGCTATGTGACAAATGTGGTCAACATTTAATATAAATCCAATTTTAGCGTTATGGTCTCCTGTTACTGCCACACAAATACAGAAAAGTGATGTCTGAAATATGTAATTTGGCTTATTTTTGTGTAATTAGAACATTTACATTAGAAAAATTCAGATTCTATGTGAATTATATTAAAATATATTAAAACTCTGCGGGTAATCCTCAATTTCTATCTGTAAACGTTGTAAATACACGTAAATTACATATCTCAGTCATTAATTTTTATGGATCTGGGTGTCAATCAAGCGCACCTACCTGATTATCAGAAAATTTTGTGAAAACCACAATTACAATTGTAGACCAAATAAAGTAGAGGTCACATCAGTTGCTCTTTTACGAGCAAAATGTTTTACTCTATTAAATGATTAGCACCACAATCACATTTGCAATAGCAAAACTTGTATTGTGATCATAGAAAGAATTTATTTTCAGTCTTTAATGGTTCATCATGAGATGAAATGACCATGAAACTAACGCACGCATTACAATTCGCTAGCCGAGTTGATGTGTGCATGTATAAGCGGTATATATACCGATTGGTTAATATTCACGTTCAAAACTGCGCTGCGCTGGCGCTATCATTCGGGCAATGGCTCAAACATATTACTATATTTAAAAGTGGAGCGTGTAATTTAGATTGCAGTAATTATAAATTGCTGTGATGTGAAGAATATTAAAAATAAATATTTGCTTTTATTGCAATAACATACCGTAAACACAATGAAGCTTCGAACATACTTTGAAGACCATTAAAAATATATCCTCGAAATAGTGATACCAATGTCACTTACGAAAACAAAATCCCTGTTCATCACATAATTAATTTTTTTAAAATAAAGACGACAGCAAAACATGCTATGTATGTAAGTTATTGGACGTCATTATATGTTGTCAGTTTTTGGTCAACGGACAGACGTCTCTTGCTGAAGAATCACTTCATTTTGATGTCATTATGAATTACCGCCAGAATTTCGTTTTTATAGCAAAATAACGGAATATCAACAATAAAGCTGTTAAAATTTATAGTAAAATTGAAAAATTTACTGTTCGATATTCAATGCTGACATGATGAATACGTTGATCTTGGAGCTTCTATTGGATAGAAAGTCCATCCGATCATGACAAATCAGTCGCTGTTACAAGCTACAGCGTTTTTGTCCTATTTTATTTTAACAGACTCTACAAGCCCGTTATAATTGAACGAAGACGAATGATACATTAGAAAGAGATAATGATCTTGATTAACCAACTTCACTTTGCTTTATCGTACGTCAAACACGTACATAACCATACTTTTCGTGTGTAATTTGAAACTCAAGTACAACCTATAACACACTCAAAAACAAACGTTGGTAAACTGCCAAGTGTACAGTTTGTTATGATGGTTAGTTTATTTAATAGTTTGGCAACAAATGTCTACCACCACATCTACCTGAACTCGATCTATCTTGATTGCGTTTCTGTCACCAAAATGCAACGCTGCATCTGCTTCGTTCAATTCGAGCCGGAAAAGTTTCCATCCGATAGAAGCCCCAAGATAAACCTACTCATTGCTAATTTGATTGTAGTTTAATGGTAATCTTTTTGTTGTAGGTCTAAAAAAAATTAAATTCTATTGGCTTTTCTACGATTAACGAGAACGCTGACGTTTAAGCAACTGTAATGGACATCAAAGAAGAAACTTTGGATAGTAAATCATGTAGTTCTACACCAACTACATCATGCATATTACAGAGCATAGATAGTAATAAAAATGTTGATAAATTAGGCATGAAACGAGAAAGCAACAAAAGTACTAATTTAGTTACACATGTTAGGGCTCATACAGGGGAAAAACTGCATATTTGCTCTTTTTGTGATTTCAAAACCACACACAAAAATCTTTTAGTAACACATATGTGGTCACACACAGAAAAAAAGCCTTACAGTTGTTCTGTTTGTGAATACAGAACAGCGAAAAAAAGTCATTTAGTTAGACATGCGAAGACTCATACTGGCAAAAAGCCCTATATTTGTTCTGTTTGCGATATCAAAATGACCCAAAAAGCTGATTTAATTAGACATATGAGGACACATACAGGTGAAAAGCCTTATAGTTGTTCTGTTTGTGAATATAGAACGGTGAATAAAAGTCATTTAGTTAGACATGCGAAGACTCATACTGGCGAAAATTCCTATATTTGTTCTGTTTGCGATATCAAAATAACACAAAAAGCTGATTTAAGTAGACATATGAGGACACATACAGGTGAAAAGCCTTACAGTTGCTTTGTTTGTAAATACAGAACGGTAGACAAAAGTAGTTTAGTTTTACATATGAGGACTCATACAGGAGATAAGTCTTTTATTTGCTCTGTTTGCAGATACAAAACAGCATATAAAAGTCATTTAATTGCACATATGAGGACTCATACAGGTGAAAAACCTTATATTTGCTCTGTTTGTGAATACAGAACAGCAGAGAAAACTGGTTTAGTTAGGCATATGAGGACTCATACAGGCGAAAAACCTTATATTTGTGCTGTTTGTGATTTTAAAACGTCACAGAAAGTAGTTTTAGTTAGACATGTGAGGTTACATACAGGAGAAAAGCCTTACAGTTGCTCTGTTTGCGGATTCAGAACAGCATATAGAAGTGTTTTAGTTAGACATGTAAAGAATCATACAGGTGAAAAGCCGTATATCTGTTCTGTGTGTGATTTCAAAACAACACGGAAAAATCAGTTAGATACACATGTTAGAATGCATACAGGAGAAAAGCCTTGTATTTGTCCTTTTTGTGATTTTAAAACAACAACTAAAAGTAATTTAGTTGTACATGTTAGGTCACACACAGGAGAAAAACCCTATAGTTGCTCTGTCTGTGAATTCAGAACGGCAAATAGAGGTAGTTTAGTTAGACATTATAGGACTCATACAGGCGAAAAGCCTTAGATCTGCTCGGTTTGTAATTTCTAAACAACACAAAAAAGTAATTTAGTTACACATATTAAGAACTCATACAGATGAAAACGTTTTAAAAGTTGCTTAATTTGTAAATACAAAGAAACAAAAAATACTTTAGTGAAGTAACGTGGTTTAAATACGGAAAAATATCATTAAGAATGTTATTCCGAGTATAAAATTATAGCTCTAAGCAAAATGTGAAAATTTCTTAACATGAATTCGATTCATGAATGATAGTACAAATTTAATTATTCATACAAATTGCTGACATTCTTTACAATAGTAATTGTTTTTTCTTAATTATCTAAAGGTCTATTATCAGTTATCTGGTCTATTATCAAATATTTTTTTATGTTTTACAAATAAATTGTCTAAATACTGTTCTGAATTTTCAGTTGTTCTAAATGCATTACACTTATTATTGCTAGGTTACTTCATCTAGGATATTTTTCAAACCAATTAAGACCAAAACAGTCGCAACTCTAATTTTCTTGCATTATTGCTCACTTACCAACATTTTTATGTTTTCAAATGTCATTGAAAGCTTATGACAGAACTTATCTCTTTATATTTTGATTCCAGAAAAAGTGGGTTATATTTGTAGGTTATGTAAACGAAATTGTTGGTTAATGTAAAATTTTATCAATGTTGGAGTGTATCCTGTGTCAATTTGTGCATTAATAATCATAAAGTCTTTATTTTGGTGGAGGATATATGTTATATAGAACCTAATTAGAAACAATATATAGTCTGTTCATACCAAAATCACAAGCTTCAGTTCAGTTAAACTATTTTTCAACTGAACCTTGAAATTATAGACAGCCAGTTATATTGTAACGACCTTGAGCCGGGTCGGGGGCAAACAGATGAGTCAGCCTTCCAGACTTCGAGCGACTCTTGCGCGCGAACACGTCAGCGTTGCCGCAATAATCGAGTGAGGTCGCGAAGTTTCCAGAATGAATCATTCGGCGAGATATAAATAAGCGCAAGCGGAAATAATAGGCAGTCCGAAGCTAGCTTGAAGTGCGCGAAGCTGCCATATAAATAACTTGTGTGTAAATAAATCTAGCCATATAAATCATTCATGTTGAAGTCGTATGCAAATAAATAAAGTGTATTTGTTGTTAGAAATAGTTCCTGTTAGTGTATAAATAATTTGTGTTCCGCATTAATAGTTCTTGTGTTTTTGTAAATCGTTAAGATAAATTGCTGCAAATAAATGCTTAAAACAAGAAGCGGCGTATAATTTTTAATAGCCCAAACCATAAATCGTAACAATATGTATACAGCTAATGTCTACATTAAGTAAGAAAATTGTACTAAATTCTAAATACAATGTTACTTAGCAAAGCAATATGAATATGAACAACCAGCTGTATTATATTAGCAAGCTGCGATATTTTGGAAATTTATTGTTAAATCTGTGGTTTTATATTTGTAATCTAAATTGACGTTGATCGGCATATAACCAGTGAGTAACTAAACTTAATAGTTTTGAATGATTTAAATCAGTATTTTTTATTATTGTATTATATTATTTACATCTAGCTTTAGTAACATAGATAATAAAATAAAACATTTTAAAGGAAGGAATTGTAATATTTTTAAACTGAGAGGGTTTTTAACATTATTATTTTATTTTTTAATAATGACGATTTTTCCCTACATAAACACACACAAACACAACAAAAATGATCTATTGGGTGAACAAGCGATACACAAAGATGCAATTCGATACAATATAGACAGTCTGCACAATGAAAGCACGCAATTTCTATATAAACGAAGATTAGACGAAAAACTTAAGGCAATGAGTTTTAATACACTACAAGAACGATATGAACAAATGATAGAATGTGTTCATAGAGCAGCGGAAGAGGTGATAGGTTTGAAGACAAAGCAAAAGAAAAAAAGAACTCCATATTGGTGGAACGAGGAAATAGAAAACGCAATCGAAATTAAAAGAAGACAATATATACGATACTTACAGACAAAAGACCTACAAGATAAAATAAAATATAACAGTCACTGGCAAAAGTTCGGAAAATGATCACCCAAAAAAAACAAAATGTGGAAAAACACATGCAATACAATAAACATGTATATAGATGGACGAAAATGCACGGAAGCATGGAAAATTATTAAGAATATAAGACACAATAACAATAAAACACATCTAATATAACAATAAATGAATGGGAACACCATTTTAAGAATCTTCTGATGGAAAATCGACCCAAATTTATCAGTCTCGATATAAATGCACATAACGCGTGCAAGTTTCACCAATGAATATAAGCGCAGAAGAAATAAAAACAACTCAAACGTAACAAAAGTGCAGAGACGTCGAACATTCCTGCTGAACTGATAATATATGGTACAGAATTACTTTACAATCATATAGCGTACATATTCCATCAGTATATAAATGGTGCAGATATTCCTCCAGACTTTAAAATTGCATATATAACTGCTATACATAAAAAGGGTGCAAAAGACATGTTCACAAATTATAGAGGATTGTCCGTTACCAGCACACTCAGTCGATTGTATGGGCGAATTATAAAGAATAAACTGGAACACCAATACCAACATATGTAAGAGGAAGAACAGGCTGGATTTCGAACAGGAAGATCTACAGTTGACCATATATTTTACCTGACACAACTTATAGAGAAAAAATTGGCTGTTATAAACCAAGAAATACACTTACTCTTCATGGACTTATCAAAAGCCTATGACAATATACTTATAGAAAAATTGTGGAATACACTAGAAGAAAAAGGTGTAAGTGCCACGTTAGTTAAGACAATACAAAACTTATATAAGGGATCCATTTCGAGAATTAAAGTAGGAAGTCAATTCAGTAACGATTTTGAAGTCACGAAAGGCTTAAGGCAGGGCTGTTGCGTTTCCCCAACCCTCTTTAAAATTTATGTCAAACAGGTTGTTACGGTATTAATTCATCAGATCGACATAGGTCGTATTGATTGTCCAAAATCGGGTAGAAACTACAGGGTTCGCCGGCTTTCCCTAGAAATCACAGATCTTAATGTGTCGGAGCAGATTTTGTTGCTCCGGTTACTCGCACTTAGCGCAGTCGGGAAGGGGTAGTTCGAAGACTTAAATGGAAAACCGACGGGGTACTTACCCTAAAGCTTGCTTAACAGAAAAAGAAATGCCTGAGCGCCACTTGGTTCTGATTAGGGGTGGCTAACGTGTCTAGAACCAAGAACAATACACGTAGCCTATGTAGAAGTCCTCCAGGTACGTTGCTGAACACCTCAGCCTGTTGTTTACCAAGCCTCCTCCGAGTAGCCGGGTGACCTTGTCGTTAAATCACTTACCTTCAAGACCACCGTCACTAAAGAATAACAAAAGAACACTGACTGGCCCAAATCTCGGGGCTCGCTTAATCAAAAGAGCATGCTTTAACTTCACAAAATTAATTACACTTGGCCTTTGCCACACTGGATTAGTGAATGACCCAGAAGGGGTTTCAAAATTCATAAAAAGAATGAACTGACTTTAACAGGTTTATTATTTAAAGGAACAAATGACAGTTTACACAAATCGGTACATTAAAACAAACCCGGAGGTGAGTTTAAATTTAGTAATACGATATCCTACGTGAATATGAAAGGGGGCCCCAAAAAAACCAAAATATATCTTAAGGGCTAGTTACAAAGACAAAAAACACAATATTATCCAAGACAAGTGACATAAAACGGACGCCAGGAGTAAAGCCCCTGGTAAACATTAACTGAGACAGATCATAAGTCCTAGCGGACGTACGCAACGTTTATAAGCACTGACGCACAATAAAATATAAAATCGCACCTTAAGTTAGGCACCAGAGTTATTTAATTGGTACAATACAAGGCGCCTACCTGAGTTGAAGCATGCAGTCTTAAATGCAGGTGTACTCGTCCTCGTGGAGGCTTGGCAGGGCGTTGCAGAGGTACAGAAAGGGCCGGAGCCGGGCCTGATGGTTGCTTAGCGCAGAGCGGCGCCTAAAATGATGTGGGCCCCTCCCTGGGAAGAACCGGAGCGATAGAGTTGGTTTATTCCAGGCTTCGGAATGGCACGACGTAATCGGAATTTGCAAAGAATGCAACCAGGGCAATACAACAATGACACGCGGTGGGCCTCCCGTCGATTTCGATAAACTCAGCGTCGGTAATTCAAAAATGCAGTACGCAAAAGGTTTTTCCCCACAAAGGTACGGGAAACCGTTAATCACAAGCTTAAAGATGTCGTCTCTAAATGGATCTGCAAATGGTGCAACTATCTCCCCCTGGGAAGTACAACTTTAGGAGACGACTCGGCTATTTGCCAACACTGAATTATCGATTAACTCAATTGCCCACCGCGCGCGTTCTTTCAAACACCCAACAAGGGTAAAATAGTCGTGCCAAAGGTCTAAGCTGAACTCCAAATCAAAATTTAATTACGTGAAGATCGCAAAGTTTGCATAACGTGGACACGAAACTACACTGCGTTCACAGAAGGCATCCCGGACCGCAAGCCCGCGGCCCGGGAGCGACAAAAACTTGCACGTTAGTTGTGGTTCATAGCTCGATGCCAATTTAACAACGTCCGAGTTAAATACACTTCCTCTGCCCACCGCGCATTTTCAAAGACACAAGAAATAATGTTCACTTCGAAGATTCGGGTTTAACTGCACTCGCCATTAACGTGCCCCAAGACATTCGAAAAGTTCGCACAAAAGCCAAAAAGGATTCACCATGTTAATCACAAAATGTTAGCAAAAGTTCCCCCCGATTCGCGGCACAAGCTGCGAACCGGGGGTGCGAAAAAACACCACGTCTAGTTTACTCAAGAGTTGGGTACAGATCCTCATTTCAAATTTGACTCTGCGTGAAGAACACGACGGAAAAGAGTTTAGAACTCCGAAACCACTAATTTTAAATGCATCATTCCCTAAGGAGTTATCAATTTTTATTTCCTTTACACAAAGCTTGGTCATCAAAGATCGTTCTAGAAAGAATTTCTGGCTATACAGCGGATCCCAAAAATATTAAGTTACAAGGTCAATCCTGCCGAACTTTAAACGATAATTTATAGGAGGGACATTAAGCTGTTATGTTCCTAGAAGCTTAACTACGTCGGGCAGTATTTAAATAAGTTGAAGGTTGGGACTCAAAGCGATTTAAGCTGGGACGTAAACAAAGGATGCCTTATGTTCCCAATTCGAAGAAATATGATTTAGACGGAAGTGACTGCAATAGATTACATACGGCTCCGAGGAAAGTGAGAATTCCAAGGACCGCGGGCATATTTGAGCTTGAACTGAATAAATTGGCTGCAGCATTTTAAAATTATAATACAGGGCCGTACCAGAAAATTTTAAATAGAATAATTTCAGCTTAAATGCACTAATAACACCCAATCGTGGAATTGATGACAAGGATAGCTTAATGACGTCAAAATCACTTAACAAGGTGCTCAAAACCTGGAAACGTACATGTTCAGGAATGGGTATGCCTTTGGAAGATGACACAATATACTCTCTACAGTTCGCAGACGATGAGATTATACTAGCGCAAGACCATGAAGACTTACAGTACATGACGAGGAAACTGATCGAAGAATACGGAAAATGGGGGTTAGAACTAAAACGGATAAAACTAAGTACATGAATATTGGGGGCATAAAGAGAAACCTTGAACTAGAAAATTGTCTGGAAATTCAAATATGCCACGAATATAAATATTTAGGAGTGAAAATTACAGAAGAAGGTGTCGATACACAGAAACTTTTTCACCAGTGGTAAGACATTCTACATTGAGAATATTAATGGCATTAGCAGTGAAATTAGATTTAAAGATTACTCAGCCTTCTTAAGCGGTTTTTTAGAGGAAAACGTATTCATGAAACAACCCGAGGGTTTTATACAGAAAGGAAACGCAACTGAAGTTGAAAAGGGCAGTTTACGGTTTGAAACAATCAATCAGAGCCTGGAATAAAAATGTAAATGAGGTCTTGATAAATTTAGGATATAATAAATCAAAATTTGAACCTTGTTTGTATATTAAAAGAAAAGGTAATTTGTTAACAATAGTAGCACTCTACGTTGATGATTTTTTAATATTCTCTAATGATGACAGTACACGTAAGTTTTTAAAAGAACAGTTTAATTCAAAGTTTAAAATCAAAGATTTAGGAGAAGCTAAAGAATTTTTAGGGGTTAGAATTACTCGAGATCAGGAAAATTACATTTATTTAGATCAAGAGAATTAAGTAAATCAGGTTTTGAGTAGATTCAACATGTTGAAGTGTAAAAGTTGTAGTACACCAATGGAAAGCAAAAGTTGTTTGGAAGAAAATTGTGAAATCGGGGTAGAGGGTAAAAATGTATCTGAAGATTGGGTAGAATTATATAGAGAGTCTGACCCAAACTGGGCAGTTAATGCTTTTTATAAGGTTTTTTCTTCCTATTAAAGTAAATACAAATAACAAATGTAAAAATGCCTCTATATTTACCAATCTAGAAATAGTTTCGGCCAGGGAGGAAATAAATCGTCTTGGAAATATTTTAAAATTGAACTTGCAAAATAATAATCTTCTATCGGCTCAATTTAAACAAAAAAATACCATTACGAACAAAAAAATCTTAAAATTAAAGAAAGAAAAAATCAGTAGAGAAATGTTGGAGTCTGATAATAAACAGGGAACAATATGGAGGACAATAAAAAAGTGTAAACAATAACAATAGCAACGGAGTGTCAAGTCTGATTTCCCCATAATCTCACAATGACTACTTTGTACAGTCGTGTGCAAATAAATCTGGGACAGTGTTTTTTTCACATGCAGATTCAGTTAAGAATTTGAAGAATATTTCCATGGATTTCCTCTTATCAGAGAGAGTTACGGGTTTCAGTACCTGTTAAAGTTTAATGTAACTCTTTCTGATAGCAGGAAATCCATGGAGATATTCTTCAATCCTTAACTGAATCTGCATGTGAAAAAAACACTGTCCCAGATTTATTTGCACACGACTGTACATGTAGCCGACGATTTATCATGAAATATTCCCTCATCAAAGTACAGTCGTGTGCAAATAAATCTGGGACAGTGTTTTTTTCACATGCAGATTCAGTTAAGAATTTGAAGAATATTTCCATGGATTTCCTCTTATCAGAGAGAGTTACGGGTTTCAGTACCTGTTAAAGTTTAATGTAACTCTTTCTGATAGCAGGAAATCCATGGAGATATTCTTCAATGCTTAACTGAATCTGCATGTGAAAAAAACACTGTCCCAGATTTATTTGCACACGACTGTACATACACGTTCATCTAAAGAAATTACCAATAAATAATAAACAGTCACTCTTCTTATATGCTGTTGAGGAATCCGAGATACAAGATATTATAAAGGCTTTAAAAAGGTCAAAATCACTAGACCTATATAATCAATCGGTTTTTATGTACAAAGACAATGTTTATCTGCCCCGATAGCTCATATTGCAAACGTCATATTAAACACGAGCATATTTCCTAATAAGTTGAAACAAGCCCAAAATAATACCTCTATATCTACCTATCGGGTGAAATTGATGATAGATCAGATTATAGATCCATTGCACTTCTCCCCATTTTGACCAAAATTACAGAAAAATTCGAATTTTAAATTTCTTTGAAACCAACCGTATTTTTACGGACAGACAGTTTGGGTTTAGAAAGGGAAGGAAACGTCGTGAGCCCTGCTGAATTTTATTAATCATATAACAGAATCATTGGAAAATTAAAAAAAATCCTTTGCACTATTTCTTGATTTAAGCAAGGCGTTCGACTGTGTCTCAAAAAGCATTTTACTAGATAAACTGGAGTATTACGGTTGCAGAGGAGTTACTCTAAAACTGATGTCATCCTACTTATCTGACAGATCTCAATAAATTACAAACCAACATTATTAACCAAGCCTCCGATTGGTTCAAGGCAATTAAGCTTTGTTTAAACCAAAATAAAACTACCACTTTAGGTACTATTTTCAAATAAACAAAATATCTGAGAAACCGTACAATTTTTAGGCCTTACCTTGGATAGCAGACTCACTTGGCAAGCACATGTTGACAATCTTTCAATTAAGTTATCAAGAACGATCTATATAATTAGACAAATAAGAAATCGAGTAAGCTTAGATGCTGAACCACACATTATTTCATAGTGTGATGACGTACGGTCTGATAAACTCGGGTACTTCTACACATATTAAAAACATTTTTATTGTACAAAAAAGAACCTTGAGAGCGGTGACAGGGGCGAGTCAGTTAGACAGTTGTAAACCATTGTTAAAAAAAAATTAACATATTGACGCTACCGTCTGCAATACTATATTGCAATCTATCATGTGTTTTAAAAAAACTCATTCGCAGCATGCCATGATCAAATTGAAGTTTTCCGTAACTTGATACATACCCACTGAAGTCAATGCACTACCATAAGTCAGAGAGAATTAAATTACATTTTAATCTTGAACTATTTTCTTAAAAATATACAAAACGCTTAATAAAAATAACTTTTATCCGCAAACGTCACAAAAGTGACAACTTATTTATCTTTATTTTTTTATTTATTTTTGTTTGTTAAACGTTTATTATGCAATCTGTTAGTACAAACAATAGGCATATATTTTGAGTGGGACAATGTCATGAAAGAGATGTGTTCCAGTGATCACAAACTCTATATGTTAATATACAATTTAAGTATTTTCTGATGTAGAATTACGTATATATAAACATAACATAAAACATAAAACACAAAACACGCATATAGTTCTAAGTTGACAAGCGTACAATAGTTCGCAAATTTATGATATTGGTAAATAAAATAGAACAATGTTTATTAATAGTGATAATGTTTATTATAATGTTTACGATTGATGCACAAGATCCAGTGGTGTTTTCCGTTTTAGTCTCCTAGTCTGTTGACTATTGTCTAGTAAATTTATTGCTAATGTATTAGGGTGTGTTTCTAATCGTTGCAAGTATTTTGCACTACACTGCATAATTAAATCACTAACAGTGGGCACTTCTAGGTCATTGTAAATGTCTTTGTTGGTTACAAACCAGGGAGCATTAACCATTGCACGAAGCACCTTTGATTGAAAACGCTTTATGATAGCTGTATTTGATTTTGAGGCTGTTCCCCAGAGTTGAAGCCCGTAGGTCCACACCGGTTTGAAAATGGTGTTATAAGCTAATAATTTGTTGCGGAGGGACAACTGTGACTTGCGTCCAAGGAGCCAATAATGCTTGCGGAATTTTGCACCAAGTTGCTTGCGCTTCTTCCAAATGTGTGTTTGCCATGTTAGACCTTTATCCAAATGTAAGCCTAAGTATTTTACTTCATTTACAGTAGGAATTGCCTGGTTATTTATCATTACCGGTGGCGCCTGTCCACGGCATTTTGTAAAAACGATATACGCTGACTTTGTGTCGTTAATCTTGATGCGCCATTTTTTTGTCCATTGAACGATTTGATTTATATTGTTTTGTAGTAATCTTTGCGCTTCTACGGGATCTTTACTTGTTGCTAAGATTGCAGTATCGTCTGCAAATGTCGAAGTGGTTACATTTTCGTCTACTGGAAGGTCTGCTGTATATAGTAGATAGAGAATTGGCCCTAAGACACTGCCTTGTGGTACGCCAGCTGTTATGGGATGCACTGTTGTTATTTCGGCTTCAAACCTCACTCGAAAAAGTCTTTCTTCCAGGTAAGATTTGAGGATGTTATACACAGCTGTTGGTAGTTTTTGTTTTAGTTTGAATAGTAATCCTTGATGCCAAACTTTGTCAAAAGCTTGACTCACATCAAGGAACACCGCTGCGCAATAGGCTCTGGCCTCAAAGGTTTCGTTTATTGTGGCTACCACTCGGTGAACTTGTTCGATGGTTGAATGGTATCTCCTGAATCCAAATTGATGCTCTGGCACAAGATTTTTCTCTGTAACTATTTTCATCAGTTTTTTTGCCAGTTGCTTTTCTAGTATCTTCGACATTATTGGTAAAAGGCTGATTGGGCGATATGATGTGGGGACATTTGGTGGTTTTCCTGGCTTCTGTACAAGTATCACTTCGGCAACCTTCCATTGTACTGGGAAATAGCCGAGTCTTAATACTGCATTGAAGAGTTGGACCATCATAACGATTCCTTTGTGTGGCAATTCTTTTATTACCTGGCCTGTAATCAGGTCATATCCAGGGGCCTTTTTCGGGTGTAGTTCGTTTTTAATCATATTTCTCACTTCTTTAAGTGATATATGTTGTATTGGTACAACAGGTTGCTGGGATTCGTTAAGATATGTACTAATTTCCTCATCCTCTTCCCCATTTTGTGATGGAAGTGGTTTAAATACGCTCGTGAGGTGTTCCGCGAAGGTTTTCGCTTTTCCTGATCTGATTTTGCCCATTCACCATTGGGCATTCTTATTGGTGGTATGTGTTCACGAGGTTGTTTGAGCCTTTTAGTAGCCTGCCACAGTGCGTAATTTGTGTCAGCTGTTGGTGTCATATTTTCTAAATATTGTTTAAAGGATTCGCTTTTAAGTTCCGTTAGAAGCTCTTTTAGCTGCCTGGCTACTCTGTTGTAGTTAGTTTTATCTTGCGGATGTCGTGACTGCTGCCAGACTTTTTTAAGTTGTCTTTTTTCGAGGATTTTCGCACGAATGCTTGCTGGGCAATTAGTTTTCTTTTGTTTATGTGTTTGCGTAGGTGTTGCTTCCCAGGCAGCTTTCTGAATTTTTTCAGTGAAATTTTGTACTTCCGTTTCTAGTTCGTTTGTTGTTTTTAGTGATACTTTGAGGTTTATGTTGTTTTCGACTATTTGCTTGAACCGTTTCCAGTCGGTATTGTGGTTGTGCAGTTTTAGTGGATGTTCTTTTTGCTGTAGTGCAGAGTAGATACTTGCTATCACGGGCGTGTGGTCCGAAGCGATATCCTCATATGATTTGATGGCTAGATATCCGGCTGCAAAGCATTTTGTAACAAAAAAGTCTAGGCAGTCAGGTAATTTATTTCGGTCTGTTGGCCAGTATGTGGGTTTGTACGTGGATAAGTGTCCAAGATGAAGTTGTTGCATTACTTCATGTAGTACTTTTCCTCTCCCTGGAGCTGTTAGTCGTGATCCCCAGGTGGTATGTTTCGCATTGTAGTCGGCTCCCGCTAGGAACCTATTTCCCAGCTGGTTGAAGTAGTTTACAAATGATTGTTTATTTGCTGGGTAGTTTGGTGGGCAGTATGCGGCTGACACTGTAATAGGTCCATGCCAGTCTTCAACGACTACACTTATTGCTTGTAGGTGTGGTAGTTCTATTTTATTAAGCATATAGTGTTTGATACCTTTCCGAATGATGAGTGCTGCCCCAGCTCTGGCTCTTCTTTCTGTGTCTGGATGTGCTGCATTGTAAACCAAATAATTTTGTATTTTGAAGCTCGTATATGATGTTAAGTGGGATTCTGATATTAACAGGATATCGATCTTATGTAACGCTAGAAACATCTCTACTTCGTATTTATGGTTTAGGATACCGTTGGCATTCCACAGTGCTAATTTATGCAACTGTGCAATTTTTGTTTAACGTAATGGTCATGTCCTCTCTAAGTTGTCTGACTTCTTGTGTCAGTAGAGAAATTGCTTGCTGTTGTTTTTCAATTTGTTGTAGGAGTTGTATATTTTGCTGATGTAAGTAGGTGTTTTGTTGTTGCAAATATGATATGATATAATGGTTTGGTAGGTTTTGGTTTTGTTGCAGGTTGTTGTTTAGTTGAGGCTGATTGCCTGTGTTTTGTATGTAAGTAGTATTTCCACTTTGTAGGATTTCAACCTTTTTTGATGACACTGGTGGTGAAACTTGTGCTTGGTATGTTGGTGGTTTTACTTGGGGCAATGTTGCTTGGTATGTTGATGGTTTTACTTGTGACAATGCTACTCCATTTCTTGTTGGAAACCTTCTTCTTATAATGTCCAGATACACTTCACACCCCTTGTAATTTGCAGGATGTGCTCCTTCACATAATATGCATTTAGCTGGTTTTCCATCCTCCTTTTTCTTTGTGCATATGCGGTAGTCATGTTGTCCTGCACATTTTACACATCGGTATTGCTGGGTGCACTGGTTCCTTGTGTGCCCATAGTTTTGACATCTTTTGCATTGCACGATTGATTGTCTTTTATTTGGCGTTTCAAACCTAACGACCGCATTCATGAGGGTAGTGATGTGATATATTTCTCCATTATTTGTATTTCTTTCCAAGTCTATGAAAAACAAGTTTTTTTGTTGTTTTGTTATTCTATCGCGTACATTCATTAGTTGCTTAACTTTGTGTCCCTTTTATAGTAACGCTTTTATTATCTCATCTGGATCGGTGCTGTAATGAAGGTTTCTTAGGACTACTCTGAATAGTTTCTCTTCAGGTAGTTTGTATGTATGTCTGACAATATTTTCTTTATCTAATACTTCTTTAATTTTTTTGTAGTTTTCTATGTTGTTTGTTTGTATTTTCATTTTACTATCTGCTAATAGCTGATAAGTAAATTCTTTTGTGGTTGTTTTTATCAAATCTAACAGGGTAGAAACTTCTTTGCTTATTCCATACAGGATGAAAGGAGGAATTTTATTGTTGTCTTGAGAATTTTTGTAGGTTGTCTTTTCGGATGTCTCTTGATCTGGGTTGCTTAGTGCAGCGTACCGATTTTTTGTTAGAATTTGATTTACTTCAGGTCGTATTTTTGATGCTTGCTGTCGATTTTGAGGGCTGCTTTTATCTCTTTTACGTTTTCCTTTTTTTGTTTCAATTTTTTGATATGCATTTGGTTCTTAAAATTCATCTTCAGATTCTTTATTTTCGTCTGCTGTAGTTTTTGTCATAGAACTCTTATTGGTATTTGTTATGGTATTTGGTGTAGGTGTACGTTGATTAGTAATATTGGTTTCTAATTTTTGTTTGTAAGTTGGTTTAGTTGGTATTTGCTGATTGCAATTGTTACGTGTAGTACTACTTGTTGACGGCGTCGACACTGGTTACGTATGATAGTTGCCTGTTTGGAACGCTTCAAATGTTCCTTGGGTCTGCTGAATTTGGCTTATGAGTAATGGGTTTGGTTGACTAAAACTGAATTGTGGTTCCGGCTAGTATTGTAAATTTTGTAAATTTTGTTGAGTCTGTTGGGTGTAAATCATATGTGGAACATTATTGTTAGTAGCATGAATTTGCTGTGTGCAATGAGTGAAATTAGGAACTTGTACTTGTTGAGAAAACTGAGCATTTGGATCGTAATAAATTACATTACTTGGTTGTGTGTATTGCGCGCTAGCGGCACCCGGTCCGTAGGACATCTCGTACGGCGGCGGCGACCCGCGTCGCAGGCATTGGTTTGTGCTGCTCTATTCTGATCGCGACTGGACTGTCTGAGGCCTCGTGTTATCTTATCTCTTCACTTTTAACACTCGGAACACACAGCACCTTGCACTTCGAAAGCCAAACTTTATTGACAAGGTAAAAGTGTCACTTTATCTGCCTAAGCAGATAAAATAGCAACTTTTTCGTACTTTATCTGCCTAAGCACACAAAATCGTAGCTCTCTTTCTTTCTTTCTATGTTTGTTCGCTATCTCCTCCGAAGATACTGGACCGATTAAATTGTATGATGGCTTAAAATTTTGCTAATTTTTAGACTTAGATCCTAGGCCGGTTTTTATTTTCAAAAAGAGTACGAAAAAGTTTTAATATAAATAAATCTTTAAGCAGCGGATCGGAGCATTTGTCGCCATGGGTTATGGTGTGACAGCTGCTGTGGCCGTGTGCTATTAGCTCGGGTAATTCAGTATGTTCATATATCATTACAATAGCGCGTTATTTGAACAACAGAGGTTGACGCAGGAGTACAGTGCTCGCCTGTCACGCGGTGGCCTGGGTTTGATTCCCGGCCGATGCATTATTTTTTTAAAATTTATATTAATGAAATTTACCTGAATACGTTTGCGGATAAAATAGTATATGTTATTCGGAGTAAAAGTGACTTTATGTAGCTTAGCTGAATTATTTGCCTCACTAACGTTCGGCTAAATAAACTTCAGCTTCGCCACATAAAGTATCACTTTTACTCCTAATAACATAATTTACTACGAGTACGAGGGGGTAGTCACTGTGGAAATCTTCTGTCTTACGTGATGGAGATTTCATGGAGATCCGTGGAGATATTATGTGGAGATCTGTGGAAATCCATGGAAATCCGTGGAGATACATGGATATCCGGTAGAGATATGTGGAGATCCGGTGGAGATAGGTGGAGATCCAAGAACTTCGGCTGCAGTCGTGTAGAATCGGAAAAGCGCAATTGCGTGCGCACATCATTTTAACTGGTACCTCGGCCTGCGGCCATTAGCTATAGGTCTTCGGCAACACGTGCACGTCTGTTTTCGGCTGTATTGTGTACAAACAGGTCTGGTAGTGGTGTGCTCAAGAATATACTTGTATGAGTTGTATGTACTTGTTATAAATACATACAAGCATAAATTACGTAAAGCATAGATGAAAAAGGCAATCAGAGAGTCACATAACAAAAAACCGAGCAAAAAACGCACCCTCTACCTCGTCCTCTACATCCCGCCGAAATTCATCTAGTTCTGAAACGAGCACTGAAGGTGATTCGAATTTGTTTTTCTGTAACGACTCCACGGAGATCTCAGACATCAACTCTGAAAGAGAGGAATAATGTGATACGCAAAAAATAAACATTTTAAATGAGCACTATTATGCGGTCATATATGGTAAAATGTGGTATATTGAAAAGGTGGTCTCGAAGGTGGTTAATCAAGATCCCGGTCCCGGGTGGTGTAGCTTAAACAAGCGTCCACGTTCGATCAGCAGAGTTAAGCAACGCTCTCTCTGGTCAGAACTTGGATGGGAGTTCCACGGCTGTATCTCTCGGCGCCTCGTGATACGGCTGTCACGGAAATAGTTGGTCCCGGCGGTCATAACAACATCATGACTGTCGTTAGTGGGGTTGGAAGTCCCCATAAATGCACAGCGACGCCTATAATTGGCCTAACGGCTGTTGGCTGAGTGCGAAATAAATAAATAAATAAATAAATAAATAAATAAATAAATAAATAAATCAATAAAACCTAACTGAAAATATCCAAATGAAGTTTATGAAAGAAGACCTGCAACTAATAGAGCCCATTCAAATTATTTATGGGCCCATTACAATGCTGGGTACCCACTCTATGAAACTGTCAAGATCAGACAGAGTAAAAATACAAACTTTACATAAATCTTAAAAAAAAGTGTATTCCAGAGAGAGAAGTTAAGTTTCGACTTGGGAATACCTATTTATTGTTTATTAGGTCAAAAACAAATATATTTTTCTTGTTCTTTTTTCTTTTTATTATTTTTTTAGTTATCATTACAGTGATTATATACTGTTTATTTTTCTACGTAGTGTTCCCCTACAATAAGTTTTTGGTTATCGTATAATACTCTTTTAGTTTTTCCTGTTTTTTTTTATTTTATGATACCTAAAAGGCATTATGTTTTTTTGCACTGTTTGTTTTGTTTAATATATAGGTTTTAATATCATTTTGACCAAGTCATGTGTTACTAAAGATATACCTATGTAATACTTTTTTATTTTAATAAAACTACATTGATGTCATCTATTTTTTTAATTTTTTTGTTAAACATTGATTTCATGTTCAGATGTTTCTTCTCTAAAACACCATAACAAGTTGTGAGTAAAATGCGGGGTTAAAATAAAACTGAGTTAGTTAACGATAGTCCTTCGACAGTAATAATCTATTTTCTGCAATGGTACATAATCTACTATTATTAGGTCAAGTATTACATACCATTCGTAATAGTCTACTTACTACATCTAAACAGTTTGTGATTTATCTATATTATAAATATGGATACAAATTATTATTAATATCAAACTACCACCGAGACTACCACTTTCTGACAGCATAAACGTGTTTTTTTCCAAAGTTATTAATGTATATGGAGGTCCGGAGGAAATACACGGAGATCCATGGAAATCCAAATGATCTTCATGGAGATCCAAGGATATCCCGGGATATCCCTGGAGATCCATGGAGATCTATGGAGTTACAAAAAGATCTCCACAAATGGAGATTTTCTGTCCTAAAAAATCGCAAGTGACTACCCCCTCGGGCTCGTATTATTGACTGTTATGATTAATACACTCGTTGTTAATGTGTAAATGCCGTCTTATTTTTCTGTTTCCTTGATATAAGTAAACTTAATGCAGTGTAAACTTTTGCCTGTCACAGTGACAAATGTTTTCATAAACAAAATGCAATCTGACATTCACCTACAGACTTAAGTTATGACATGACTAGATTTTTTATCTTTCTTTCCAAAGCCTGGCTTAACGAGTTTTTTTAACACGATATTACACATAATAGAACCAAGAAGACTGTAAGGAGATGTAACTTGCTATGAGGGCTGTATATAAAAGCGACCCCAATGCCGGGGATGGCCGCCAAGGCGCTGTCGACAGCGTGTACTATCTTCGGTCATTTTCGTTCGTTTTCGCTGCCGTTCGAGAGTTGGAAGCGAGCTAAATTAACCTGTAATCGCGGTTAAAAGTCAGTTTACGGTTGTTAACCAAATGGAGTGTATTTCAAGTGTGTTATTAATTGTTAAAACATGGTCCGAATTTCCAGTTACACTCAGCAAATATTTGACATTGACAGTTCACGAGTTTTGTGAATGGATAATATGACACGACGACCGCCATATTTGTCAACTTTTAGCGGTCCGCTTCGAAACGCGAGTTACTTCTCCTTATTACAGTCTTCTTGAATAGAACATTATAGCATATACAGTGCGTAAATTAAGTATGAAAACGGTGGTATTATTTGCATACGGCCATAGATAGAACTCTGAAATTTGGTATAGAAGTAAAACATACGGTTTTCTATTAATATTCTTGGTTCCAATTTTTTAATCGATCTTTACAACTGCAGCGCGGCCAACTTGATTATTTTTTAAATGGAAATGAGGGTCAAAAGTACCATCATTAGAAAGCTGTTTTTGTGTAGAATCCAACGATGTAGCACTTCATATGGCAGTTTTGAAAAATAACTTCACTATACCAAATTAAACTTTGAGAATATTGCTTTCAACGGCTTGCTAGATATGGTAAACATTTAGTTGGCGGTTTTTCAAATTTAAACAGTACATTTTAAATGTACTGTTTAAAGTTGAAAAACAAAACAAAGCATTCACCGGGCATTCATAGGGCCTGACACATAGGCAATCAAGATCTCCTTAATAGTGCGATTAATAGAGTTACACTTAATTTGCCAGGAATGGAAACCGACAAATGTAACAAAATAGGTTTCTTACTCAAACCTTACCTCATAGGTAGAAAACGGATATTTAGGTTGCAAAAAACTTAAAATAGGTGCCGATTTTAGGATAAAAAATTCATATATTTTTTTAAATAATTTAGAATCGAGTCAAGTCAGGTTCTTACATTGATTTATGACATAAAAATAAAAAACAATGTACAACATAAACAAACCCCAATGTATAATTTAAAAAAAAGTTATTTATTTTATAATATAAAATAAAATAAAAAATATAATAAACCTCTAACCCAATATAATTTTAATATTTAAAACAGATAGAAAAGTAAAATTCACAGAATTTTTAACATTTTACAAACACTGAATTATGCATGCAAATTAAAAAACATTGGCATTGTGGCTTCATGTTGTGCAACGGGTTTTTTGCAGACAAACTATAAAATAGAAGGAACATTGTGTGGGGGTACATATTAACTTACAGGTTCACTGCAGCATTGGCAAAATATTTTATTGTTTACTGCATTAACTTCGTAAACGGTGAGATTTGATCGACAAGCCACTCAATCTTGCATTCTCTTTTTGGTCGGTTTTTTTGATTTCGGTATTGTAGTTCCATACAGTATCACTTTTCAACTTACTTTCAATTTGATACTACACTTTTATACTTAAATATTGGCGGCACAATTATATTGATTTGAAGGAAAAAAGTGAAACTGTCAACAATGCTGTTTCTGTCAACTAACAACGAGCATGCCAGTGACCTACTCCTACGCACTACCAGTTGCAGTACAAAATTTTACTCACACGTTGAAGACATAAATATAAACAGCAGTTTATTGTGTTGCATATGTATAAGGCAAATATTCATTTTTTAAATGAAAATAAAAATAAAGAAATACTAGTCTATATTTTAAAAAATGAAAAAACCTATTTTAGGCAGATTAAAGATTTAAATAGGTGCGAAATAATCTCTAAAATAGGTATTTTAGGTGATATCAAATAGGCGTCAAAATGTATAGTTTTTATTGAAATGAATTTACATGTACCTATCTAAAAGTGATGTGCCTAAAAAACTCACGAAAGGCTAAAAACCTAAAATCCGCTCTCTACTCATAGGATAATTGGTAAGATACCCGCTAGCTACTTCTAAAGATATCGATAGAGTGTCATAGGTTCAATCGAAGAATCAAAATTTATGATACTGACAATTAGTTACTGGGAGCCAGGCTTTTTAAAACATTCCTAACTTTTAAACACTACGATTGAGCCCCATGTAGCATCTGTTACAACAATAACCAAGTATAAGTATAATAACAATTGAATCGTCTAAAATCAAAAGCCGACAAATCCACTTTTCTCTGTTTGCCGTAAAACGTGAAAAACGTTTTTGATGCTTTAATACTTCTATATTGCTAGTAGGGTCTGAGAACCGGCGAAAACAGTACTACGCGTCTCGTGCGGATGCCTGGAATTCGAACTGCACAGCTTCGGTTACGTGTTCACAGACAACGCTTGCGCGCACATGTAACCCTTGCGCACAATGCACCAAGTCCGTAGAAACAGATGGTTGTCTGTCTCACTTACGCTTTGACCTCTCCATTTACAGGCGTTAGCTATATAGTAGTATTAAATATATGACTATATCTCTAGTACATAACCTTTTAGCCATAAAGCCATAAATTTTGCTCATGCAGAGGTGTACACTGTACAGTAACGGCCAAATAAATCTGCTCGTACAGGAACGTGGCGCGACGACCAAATGGAAGACAATCCCAGCAATAACAGATAAAACTGAAGACCAACGTATTCCACTCATACCAAATGGCTCACAAAGAAATACTACGTCTACTGTATTAGTATTAGACTGCATCAAATATCCTGTTGCCGGACATGGTATATATTAGAGTAGTTTTCGTGAATTTCAACCGAGCTCCGTGGCTTAGTGTGTAGCACGTCCACTTAGCATTCGAGAGGTCGTGGGTTCGATTCCTGCGATCGTCTGCCTTGATTCAGGTTTTTAGGTGGTTTCCCTGAGTCAACAGAGTACCTTCTCTGAGGCGAATGCCGGGGCAGTATTACTCCACCTTTCCTGACCTTTCTTCCAGTCTCCACCCCTCCTTTCTCTCACCCATCCCGAGTTGGGGGAATTGAAATAACCTTTACCTTTTTGTTATGTGAATTTCTTTTGATCTAATCAATCTTTCATGGCAATATGGTGGCTTGTATAGAAATTCCACAATATTGGTTGCTGCTAGGGCTAGCCCATTCTATGAATTGCTCAGTTCGTCAATTTTTCTGTAAGTAGAAATACTAGACTAGTATAGAACTTTTTTTTTATATTGTTAAAATAAACTTTAGCAACGCATCCCAACTAAATTTCGTTTCGTTTTCATAAATAAATTCAGACCCATCTATTGTTGTAATAATGATCGTGGACCATGAATTGGATGAACATAATTTGCTCAATGCAATGACCGACAAGTTAAAGGAACCACTGAAGCAAGTGAATGAAAATTAAGTAATTGTAAACTTACATGTTGGGCAAGAAATCGTTCGAGATACTATCAACAACATGGCTCATCGCGTATTGAAAATTAAACAGGAGGGAATTGATGTAAAAGATGATTGGCTTGGTACATATGCAGCAAGTGGAAACCTCTTAGAAGAACAGTTACTTGGCAAGGTCTATGTATATAAAACAGAAGACGAGACTAATTTCTTGGAAGCGGCGGTGGTTCATACGAAACAGTTGTCCATATGTGAATATAATACAGCAGAAAATTTTAAGTTACTTAATCATTTTAAGACTCATATAGGTGAAAAACCTTATTTTTGTTCTGTTTGTGAGTATAAGACAACACGAAAAGGTAATTTAGTTAATCATATGAAGACACATACAGGAAAGAAACCTTATTCATGTTCAATTTGTAAATATAAAGCTACACAAAGGCGTGATTTAGTAATTCATATAAAGACGCATACAGGAGAGAAACCTTATTCATGTTTTAATTGTGAGTATAAGGTAGGAACGAAAGCTGCTTTAGTTACTCATATGAGAACACATACTGGAGGTAAACCTTATTCATGTTTTTTCTGCGAGTTTAAAGCAGCAGGAAAAGGTAATTTAGTTAATCATATAAAGACGCATACAGGAGAAAAACCTTATTCTTGTTCTATTTGCGAGTATAAAGCAACTCGAAAAAGTCATTTAGTTAATCATATGAAGACGCATGTAGGAGAAAAACCGTATTATTGTTCTATTTGCGAGTATAAAGCAACAGAAAGAAGTAGGTAATTTAGTTAGGCATATAAAGACGCATACAGGCGAAAAACCTTATTCATGTTGTATTTGTGTATATAAAGCAGCACGTAAATGTAATTTAGTTAGACATATGAAGACGCATACAGAGGGCAAACCTCCCTACCAGCTAATTTTTTAGAACTTAAAAGTCATGTAATGGAGTTCAAGTATGAAATGTTTGGCTTCTCAGAAACTTTGTTGGATCTTACGTATAATAATAAATTATTTCAAATAGATGGTTACATCTTAATATGTAAAGATAGAATGTTGCAAGGATAATAGATGGTTACATCTTAATATGTAAAGATAGAATGTTGCAAGGAGGGGTTGTGGCATTATATATCTCAAACAATATTAAGTTTAATAAAATTCAAATTAGCGGGGCTGTGGCGCAGTTGTGGGTTTCGATGGAGTATGATTCGGAAAGTCTTGTTTTGGGAGTTGTATATCGACCTCCAAAACTAGACCCCAAAATATTTCCCGATGAGCTTGAAGACACTTTTTCTGAATTCATTTCAAAAACTGACAAAATTATCTACTTGGGTGACTTCAGTATCAATCTCCTAAATAACGACAACCCCGGAGTTTCTCTTTTTAATTCATTTATGGATTCAATGGGACTATCTCAAATGGTAAACGAACCTACCGGACTAACTGCAACTAGTAATACATTAATTGACCTTATAGTGACATCAGATAAAGATCATAGGCGCTTTCGATTTGCACACACGAGCTGCTAGATGCAACTCGGCGTAGATGACTACACGTATTGTCTGCAAGAACGTTTTGCTTCAGATCTGCTCAATTTTACTTTCCCTCTTCTCCTCGTGCACCTGGTTTATGGTTGGTGTTTTATTGTTCCACAATTGCTCTGTTAATTTGTTAGGTTAGTTTGACACTTGTTTGGTGAACTTTTACATTTTGGGAAATTGTTATTTTTTTAGAAGATTAACAAACGAAACTGCCTACTGTTCTTACCGCTGGTATCTAACGGTCTCCTAGTGCTGTAAATTACAACAAATGACAGCATAAAATAGGTTAAGTCACGTCATAGAATATCGCAACTATTCTGTGGTCATGTGATGAAGTGATTATAAGTGTATTATTTAAATCTACTTTAAGTTGCGTTGAGCTACATTAGAGCGAGTTACTCCTGTACATACAAACACCAAATCGAAAGCGCCTTTTATTTTATGCTCAGGAGTACGAAACTTTCATGCATCAGATCATGATGTAATCTTCTGTGATATCAACATACTGAAACCTAAACCTAAATATACCGTACCCCCCACCCAAGAAAAGCGTCCTTCCGTGCTTTCCAAGAATACTTCGATACTCAGCATCACTCCGTTTCGCTAATACAATGAAATGGTATGAACCAGTTATTTATCAAAAAAAAACAAAAAAATTTTTTTTGCCGACGACCATAGCTCAAAAGTTGATGTTGCCTTCATTTTCGGAGGACCTATCGTATGAAAACGATCCAAGACTTTAGGAAGGTTCCTGGCGACCGGAATCGTTTACACATACGAACATACATCCCCCGCACAGCACGTTTAGGCACGCCCCAATACGGGGGATTGATCTAGTGGGCTGGGATCTTCACCAAAAGATCCGCACCGCCGAGACGGAGATTTGATATAGTGGGTTCATTAGTCGTTTGGCTCGAATTTTAGAGATATTTGACTCAGAGTGGTTTTCGATATGAGGGAATTTCAATACTTCGTACACTTCGTGTCGAAGTAAAACATTATTTGTTAAAAGACTTAACTTTAATGATACCGGTGATTTATGAATAATTGCAACGATGACGTGAGAGCCAGGGGGGAGCAGACGAGTCCACGTTAGCGACCGTACGTATCATCCTAAAATCCAGGGGACGCGACGCCTGATTTCAAAATGCCTTATCAAGCGCCCCGTTGCATCTCAAGCGGGGGTGCAGTTTCGAGAGCAAATCATCACCTTGAAAGCACCTCTGATGTGTCCCAATCAATACAGCCAGAAGCTGCAATTTTAGCCTCTAAGAAGCCCACAGTGCTGGCCCCGATTTCTCTTGCGGAAATATTAAATCCAGGTTAGTTTGTATTTAAAATTGCAATAAGAAGTAAAGAATCATTGCGAAATTGGGGGCAATTGTTTTCGTGCGCAAGATAACAGGGGTTTACCTGCATCCAACATGAAATTATTGCATCATTTGCTAACGCAGCATGACAACTTGCATTGAACGTGCCAAAGCAGCGTGTTCCAGCAACAAGCAGCTTCGCCGAATGCATTTGTGCCAGGAATTTAAATACATTTTGCATCGACAGTTGAACATTAACGCACTATTTAAGGTGCTTTTATGCATATAGCGTACAGTCGTTTTATATGAATAATGTATATTTTTACTTGTATTTTTATGTAATAACGTGAGTAGAAACAGATAATTAAAGTATTGTTGACAGTTTCACTGTATGTTTGGATGTCGTTCATTCTTGGTGTTTTTTGTATTTTCTTGTATTTGTGTTTTTCTTACAGATTATATGTCTTTATGTAAATTGTTGGGTTTTTATTGCTGCAGTCTTTGCATACATAGTTTCGGCATTCCAGGTCACAACGATCAAATTCAGAACAATATTAGCTTACCCCTAGCCGCACTGACGATGTTAATAGAATTTTATGTCTCTACGACTGTTTAAGCTAGCAAACCCAGGGCCAGGGCAATATAAATTAATAGTACAGTAGAGTATAGGGCTAAGCAAAGGTACTGTTACGATATGGTGCTCACTATAAGGGCTGAAGAAAAGTACTGTTACACGCTTTGATATTGAGGTCTCAAATCACACAGCGATACCTATACATTTGAGCTATGTTGACAAGATAAGTGACTTTTTTATTAGTAGTATACCAAAAATTAATATAAATAGCACTGAATTAATTATTATAAATTCAACATAACGTTAGCACTGAATTTGAATTTCATATTGTGAATGCAAGCACTATAATATCTATTCTTAATAAAATACAGTGAAAATCTGCCAGACCAGACGACATTAGTCTAGAACTGATAAAATTCTGTTGTCTTTTATAAGGGGTTGTAATATTGTATTTACCACGGGTTAGCTCATAAATCGGAGATAGGGTTCGATCGTTCGCTCAGATATACCATAAATAAGCAAAACACACTAACGGAGTATCCTGTATACACTTTTATTTGTTTTAACTATGTACAAAGTAATAAAGCATGAATTAACGAAAATAGGAGACTTTCAATCAATTTGACATTTAATAACAATAACGGCGCGAGCTGTCCCTTCGCATGCCGCAACCCATCTCGCATGCGGACGAAAATGGACGTCGACGGCTGGAGAGGCTCACTTCGGGCGTTCGGGTCTGTTCGGTACTCTCGCACTTACGTGGACCCGCGCAGTGGCTGCGTCGCAGAAAATAGCTGTCAAAGTTTACGCTTCGTGCTTCTGTAAACAATCAACAAATTAAATCTATTAATACACTTTTCCACCCTTTCCGGGTGACGACAATTGGTTGAATTAGAACCCCGGGAGGGACGCCGTGCAGCGGCGTGATCACGGGAGGATTTAACAAGGCCCCGTGCAGTGGCTGCGTCGCAATTTTCAACAATTAACAGTTAAATTTACATTTACTTTGCAAGAGTGATATGTTTCTATTCGGCCGGCTGAATACCTAATTTTGCAATGTAACGGTAGCCAACGTTTATGAATTTACGGGGGTTTCTGCGAGCTCGCAAGTTAATATTTGCGGCCGGCGTAAAAATTCTAGTTCGAGCGGTGCAGGCACTCGATTTCAAAGCGGCCCAAAATGTATCGGGCTTTATTTAATTAGGGCCGTATATTTCGGCTGGGGAGAATTGATGACATGTAGATATTTTTTTTGGCAAGCCACTAGGTCAAACCACGATAAACAGCGGACAGCCAGGCGCGTTTTCACCACTGAGTCGAATTCTGTTTATTGGCGACTGCGAGATGTTTCCCAAAATAATTCAGTAGGTCAAATCTACTCTCGGGGAAGTTAACTAATTAATAAGTTATTGACATCCAGGCGGATTTTCACCACTGGGTCGAAACAACTTATTATCTAGCTTGCTAAGTTTGGTCGGGCGGGATCTCCTGAAGGGAGCCTGTGCTAGCAGGAAAAATCTCTCTTTAGTCGGACGGGACGGTCAGGATTGGGGATCTGGGACTGGGGAAATCTGTATGGAAGGTCTCGGAGTCGGAAGGGAAAGTCTCGTGGAATCTCTCTTGAAATACGCTCTGCAACTGGTTTTATAGGTCTTGCAAAGTTTCTAGGAGGGGAGGAACGGCGCGCGTCTCGCCTTTGTTTGCGCTGTTGTCACGGGCGGAACTTCGGTCTGCGCTATCTTATCTTGCTGAAACACACCGAATTCTTGATAACGCGAAAGATCGGCGACGTTTAAATTTGAAAATATTATTTAATATTAAATTACTCAAATTGAAACGGGAGCTAGCGTTACATCTTAACTCACATAATCAATAGCTGCCTACTTCAAAACAAATTCTCAAATTGCTGGAAACATGCTAATATTATCCCTATCGCTAAAATTAAACAGCCTGTCGATTTGAAATACTTACGTCCAATTAGCATACTTCCTGTGTTGTCTAAAGTACTTGACAATGTAATAAACGATCAGCTAAGAGGTTACTTATCTAGTCATAATATTTACCTTCTCTCCGATCAGGTTTCAGACCTCAGCACAGTTGTACTACTGCTCTGCTAAAAGTTACAGATGACATATTATGTTCAACTGATCAAAGTAGCTTTCTATCTTAATCCTGTTAGACTTCACTAAGACATTTGACACAATCGACCATCGCATACTATGCGCTATACTGCATTTCATTGGTTTTAACAAAATGCAATTGATCTTCTGACCGATTATCTTTCGGGCAGGTTTCAGTGTGTTAAATTACAAGAAAAAAATCTATTTTTTTTCCTTTATTATCTGGCTTTCCCCAAGGGTCTATTCTTGTACCTTTGCTAATTTGTATTTACATATCCAATTTCAGTAACTGCGTGTGCTGATGACACACAAATATATTATTCGTTCTTTCCCTCTGATGTCCTAAACAGTGTTATGAAGATAAACATGGATCTACAAAATATTTTCAATTTATTGCTGGAGCACAATTTATTTCTAAATCCATCGATATCACAAATAATGGTGTTTGGCAAAAAGTACATCTGCAATAATATACAAAATATCGAAATTAAAATTAACAACACCATAGTTTCTCAAATAGACAGTGTACAAAATTTAGTATTGATGTTAAACAATTCTTTTAGGTTCTCCAATCACATCTCCAAAGACATTCAAAAAACTTTTGCTAATTTAAGGAAATTATTCCCCCATAGACATTACTTTTCAACTAAAACTTTACTCTGTGAATCATTCGTCTTTTCTCAATTTACTCTTTGTAGTCCATTATATAGCCCATGTCTAAGTTTTATCGAAAAGAACAGAATTCAGAAAGTTCAAAACTCCTGTCTAAGGTGTGTGTAGGTATTTGCAAATTTCAACGTGTGTCTCACAAGCTTGCTCAAATTGGTTGGATGAATATGCAAAATCGGTTCTACTTATGGTATGCGTGTTTATTTCATTAAGATTATTTTATTTAAAGCTCCTCCATATCTTATGGAAAACAATTCATTTTGAACGAACGTTCATAATATCAACATTAGAAGTAAAAGAACAATCACTCCGCCGGCGCACACAACTGCTGTGTATGAATGCTCGGTCTCGTATAATGTCTCGAGGATATATAATTCACTACCCAACTCATTGAAAACATTAACTCCAATAGCTTTTAAACGTCATCTATTTGGAATTTTATTCTCGCGTCAAATTTAGTTACTACTGAAGCAGTATGCTACTTTGAACCCTACAGTGTTTTTCCTGTATAGTTTTTTAACCATAACCGCTAATTTTTAAAATTTTCTTTTGTATATAAATAGTGAGTAATTATGATGATTAGCCTCACTGAATAATAATATAATATGTTGTAATCTAATTTATATGTTTAGGAACTTACTATATAAATGAAGTATATACTGGTAAGGTTGAAGTGGTAGAGCAGGGTGTACGGTGAAGTACCTATTTTATTTTCTCTTCTTTCGTTTTTTTTTATCTCATTATATTTAAGAAACGAAAAGAATAAAGACGTTTATTATTATTATTATTATTATTATTATAAGGCAACAGAAAAACATAGTTTGTTATAGGTATGAGGAGTCATTCAGAAAAATATCCTTATTCGTGTTGTAATAGCACATAAAGTTGCCAAAGAATGGGGATTTAGTTATGCAAATGAGCACTCCTTCAGGAGAGCATATATATTTGTGTTAAATGTTCAGCACTTAACTCTTGCGGTTCATGCTGCCGGATGTTTAAATAACTTGTAAATAAGCTTGCAATATGCATGGTGATACAAAATCTTATACAAACATGGCAACATCTGACTTACATAATGGAAAACAAATATTTGTGTACTATTTTTAAATACAAAACAACTGAGAATATTTATGTAGTGGGAAACTTGAGGGCAAATACAGGGCAAAATATGATGGATACTTTGTATATAATTGTACACAGTGTATTTATCATGTATCTGAGAACGGCTTTCATTTTAAATTATTTGTAGCTTTTACTATAGTCAAATTGATGCCCATTCGGAGTCACGTGATAATCTAGTAACTTTACGTATGTCGATTCTTACAAATGCAATTTTAGGGTAATAAATGACATTCCGTTTTGTAGGTTATCATGACATCTGCCAATTTCTAACACAAGGTTGCTACGGGTTTATTCTCTTGTATGAAATCAAACTCATCGACAAATAGAAATGGACCGCTAGTCAGAGCTGCGCGAGCCAAACGGGATAGAGAGAGAACGTATATGACTTGAGATAGAGTCCCTGTATATATATACAGGAGGCGCTTTCGATTTGGTGTTTGTATGTGCAAGAGTAGCTCGCTCTAGTGCAGCTCGATGCAACTTAAAGTAGTTGTAAATAATACAGGTATTTATAATCACTTCATCACGTGACCACAATATTCTGTGACGTGCTTAACATAACCTATTTTTATTTTATGCTGTAATTTGTTGTAATTTACGTGTTTACAACCAAAATGAATAATGAAAACGTAACACTGTATGACCCAGAACTCAATGAAGTATATAACATTACAGTTAGCCAGGAGGATGCTGAAAAGGCAAAGGAAGGTGTGTATTAAGATTTGTAAATACATATATCTTAATTTCCGTTTACAGCACATGTTAAGACTGATTGACTTTCAATATGATTAATTTGCAGATATGGCATTTGCTGCCAGTTTATTGCGGCACGCTCAAATAATTAGTACTGCAGAAATCCAAACAACAGAAACTGGGGATGGAGATGCTAGTGAGGATAGTACGATGGATTTGAGTACTTCATTGGCACTGCAAGAATCAAGTTCCAGCACAGTTGATGAAGTTCAGTCTTCTAAATGCTCTTGGGAGTACAATGCTACATTATTTTTAATATCTGTAATGGAGATTCACATGGATGATTTAAAACATCCAAAAAAAAGCAAACACGTTTTCGGAAACGTTAGTGAATCGATGATAAGCAAAGGCTTTAGTTACACCGCTGATCAGTGTCAACAAAAATGGAAAGGACTGTTAAGAAGTTATAAAACAGCGTGTGACAATAAACTTAAGACTGGTAAAGGTCCAAGTAGATTTTACTTTTTCAACGAAATGGATGCGTTATTAGGTGATAAACCAATTGCCAGTTGCAGTCACACCTTATCTAGTAATATTACAAAAGACCTAGCTGAATTAAGTCAAAATGTTGACACAAACGTTCAGAATGTTGAACAGCAGGACAGTGCTGAAAAAACTAAAACAGACTCTCAGAAGGAAAATAAAAACTCAGGTGCCAGAAAACGTAAGAGCCAGTTTTCAATGCAAGAAAATTGGCTTATGTTTAAAAAAACTGAAAGCATTACAAAGAAGGAACACCATGCAGCAATCTTGGATTTAGAACGCAAAAGATTAGAATTGGAAGAAAGAAAGTTGGCCTTGTTGCAGAAAATAAGTGAGAAACTATGAATACTAACTTTTACAATGCTCGACTCAAATTCACATGTGTTTGTGATTAGAATAAGTATTTGACTGAATTGATTTTTGTTCCTACAGTTGATTTTGTTTCTAGATTGAAAGTAAAACTTGTATTTGTGATTAGAATAAGTATTTATTTAACGGAATTGATTTTTGTTCCTACAGTTGATTTTGTTTCTAGATTGAAAGTAAAACTTGTATTTGTGATTAGAATAAGTATTTATTTAACTGAATTGATTTTTGTTCCTACAGTGGTTTCTGTATCTAGATTCAAAGTAAAATATGTATTATCTGTGTTTTACAATAAAATACAACCTTATAACGGTAGAAGTATTGTTATTTGTGATGAATTTGTTTTATTTATTTATTTATTTGTACAACGAATATCCAAACAGGATAAAAATCCCAACAAAGAATACACTAATTAACATAAGTAGAAGCTATAATAGTATAGAAATAACAAATTATCGAAAATTATACCTATTAGTTTAAACATTAAAAGACAAAAACAAATGAATAATACATATAGTGAAAAATTATAGTGCTAAATTTAATTCTAGCAAATAAACAGTAAATTTATATACTAAGTTTAAGTATTTCTTACTGAAAGTATTTTAAACTTTATTTTATTTTTAAACTGACTTCTGTTTAGCGCAAACAAATCAATATCACAAAAGTTGTATGAGTTTAGCATTCTTTAAATACAGGGATTTAAGGTACAAGAGGTATTTGCATTATCAGATTTAAACGTGCGAGTACTGCGTGAGTACCAAAAAAAAAGTAGTAATAATACACATTGCTTTATTTATGGTATATTATATTTACGGACATACTTCAGTTAATAACTGTTCCCTACGAGTCTCATACACATCTAAATCATTATTATCTGCTGGAAAATCTACATCTCGATAAAGTGTTATAATTGTATCATCTTTACTAGTTAAACAAATATTATGCAAAACGCAACCCGCCATAATAATTTTTACACAAAGATCAATATTTATGTTGTTTATATGATGTAATCGTCTAAATCTACCTTTCAATAGTCCATAGGCATGTTCAATTACAATTCTTGTTGAAGAGTGTTTAAAATTAAATTGTTTTTGACGCCTATTTAAATTTCCATTATCTCTGAATGGTGCAATAAGCCAATTCAAATTAGGGTAAGCCGAGTCACCTACCAAGTAATTGTTTCCAAAATAGTTGGGATTGTTAGTAGTGTGAATGTATAATGGTGATTTTTTTAATACTCGAGCATCGTGAATTGAACCTGGTTCACCACAATATACATTTGAAAACAATTTGTTTGGTAAAGCAACAGCTTGTAAAAGGAGACTATGGTAACCTTTCCTATTAACATAGCATTCCTCATTCATTAAAGGACGATTGATTTTAATATGACAACCGTCAATAGCTCCAATACATCCGCTAAAGCCCTGCTTTTTTTGAAAGTTTGTAGTAATTTCTTGTATTTCACTATTTTCTGTTGGCCATTTAATAAAGGAGTCCTTCATTCCCACTATAACATCCAATACATTGTTAATTGTTGTATGTGCAGTACTAAATGACACATCAAACCGATCACTTATTTGTCTAAATGTTTCGGTATTGCTCATATACCAAACTGTCATCAATACTGCCTTTTCAGGGTTCACTTGGGGTTTTCCAGCTTTATAAAGGGACTGGTAGTTGCTTCCGTTTAGGCTATCTAGAAGGTACTAATTCCATTTAATTGTTTAAGTACGTATTTATATCTACTACATAATTACCAATTATTTTCTGTATTGTCCTTCTGGTCATGCGAAAATGGGACTTATATGTGGCTTCGCCATATAGTGAAACAATCTCAAGGTAGTTTTGTATTCGCCAAATTTTACGATGTCTGCCTTGTCGTTCTTTTGCAGGCATAAATCCCAGAATTTCACTTTCAAACAATTCTTCTTCGCTATTTGTGTCTGACTCGGACAAGTCATATAAAGATTTACTTTCTTCCATTAGCATTTCTGAAAATTTAAATTATATTTTAAAAAATATGGCATTTACTTTGAACAAATTCTTGTACAGTCTCATTATTATTGGAACACTATTATTCCGTCTCTACACGCTTGCTTAAGACATGCAAGACACGCAGAAATTATTTCAAGCCAGATAGTGTTTTTACTTGAAGCAATATTATCATTACACTTACGGGTTATTGTCCTTTTTAAGGTGTCTTTACTTATATCCATCTTAAACTGAAGGTTGGGAAGGGCGTGTTTCTTAATCCAGCACTACGAGACCGTTTTTAGATACTAGCGGCAAGAACAGTACGCAGTTTCGTTTGTTTATCTTCCAAAAAAAATTACAATTTCCCAAAATGTTAGGTTATTCGTGTAAAAGTTCACCAAACAAGTGTCAAACTAACCTCACTAATTAAAAGAGCAGTTGTGGAACAGTAAAACCCCAACCATAAAGCAGGTGCACCAGGGGAAGAGGGAAAGTAAAATTGAGCAGATCCGGAGCAAAACGTTCTGGCAAACAATACGCGTAGTCATTTACCCCGAGTTGCACCTAGCAGCTCTTGTGTGCAAATCGAAAGCGCCTAGGGACTCTAACTTGAGAACGCTCTGTCCTTGTTGGCGCTCAGTAGCACAGGCGTGAAAGTGAGACCTTATAAGGAGCAACAAGAAAAGTTTGGTGGGCACCCCATCGGCTCGCGGCAAGGAAATTTACGATCTATAATACACGCAGTCGCAGACAAGAATATCGATTTATCGATTTTGACGTCACAGAACCTTGCGTTTCCCAACTCCGCTTGTTGAGGTTAAGTGCATCGTTTTGCTATTACAGTAAGTATTGCCTATATTTTGTTTAAATACTTGTTAATTCTAATGTCTATTACGTGGATTCAGTTCGTGAATTCATATTTTTAGTTTGTTTACAGCGACATACCGAAATAATCATCCATAGTTAATTTTGTAATACCTATTGCCTCATGTACTACCCATTAACTAAAATAGTTACATTTTTTCAGTGATAAATGTCCTTTGCACGGTGCTAATGGTCAGCACGAAAAAGAAGTGTACCTGCGTTCCTGGTTGCAACAAATTGGTACTACAGGTCAGTGTACTGTACCACGTTTTTTAACTTCCGAAGCATTCAAAGTAATCGTTAGGTATTCCTGCAAATGTGGTAGAAGCTAATACAGTTTTATGTTCATGTTATGATCAGCCTTTGACATCTTCAAATGTATGTACATGTTTTGACGTATCAGCTAATTTGTTTCCTTTATAAAATAATGAAATAAGCAACAGTAGTAATTTTCGTTAGTAATATAACAAGGGCGAGATATAGGTACTTAACGATAATTTTGCACTCGCCAAGGGTTGAGTGCTGGTTGCAATGAAAACTGTTGCGAGGGCAGTTTTCTAAGGGCAATGTCAATGACTCTTGGCACGGGCAAAATTATATGTAAGTGTGTTGCCCGCATTTATATTTTGAAGATGATATCAGTCATGTCACAGTTGTTAGTACGTAATAATCAACGTGAGATTATTATTTATCAAAACTATTCAGGGTTATTTATATGCATTTCTTTCTGTTACCGATTTTCAACCTACTTTGGAGAATAACTTCAAACTGCTCTGACGATGCCCACATCTTCAAATTTGTCAAGGAGAAGCTAAGCCGAATACCTCCATTACCCAAGAACATCGGAAGAAAATGGCTGCGAAGTAGGTTGTTATTTATTCTTTATGTGTATAAATAATATGTATATTTTATTTAATTCAATGTTGTTTTATAAGCATTTATTTTTTGTTCTAGAATTTGTTGTATTGTATATTATGTCTGCTGAATGTATTTACTACATTAATAAAGATTTTTTAAAACAGAGTGTAAAAGAATAACATTTATACATAGAATAGTTTAAAATATTGCTTTTATTACAAATACTACAAATATATACACTCATTACAAATAGATCACATTTATTACAGTATATACAATTTGCGTTTACTGGTGACAAAAAAGTATGGTTTTTGTTAATTTATGCCTAATTCTTGTTGTACTTTCTCTTTGGCAAACGCAATAATGACGAATTCGCGATATAAAATATTGTTTACTAATCATTTTCATTAACATGAACCGGTGGTCATTTAAAACTGATTGTACCAGTGCATGGTTTTCATTAGCCAATAGTGTCGTTGACACATTCCGAAGTGTCCTTGCTACAAGAGCATCTACTGTTGAACCTTTATATTTTAATTGAAATTCGTGATAAAACGTTTTGAAATTCATTTCTGCCAGTTTGCATAAAGTTATAACATCTTTGGAAGCAGTAGATAAACCACCTCGATTGTTAATGTCTTGTAACTGAGAAAAACATTCAGTTGACTGTATTAAATCAATGCAAATGCCGCAAGATAATTTTTGCATTAAAGTTTTCACTATGAACCCAGCAATATACCCGAGGACATCATCAATGTAACGCTCGTCTATATTTTCAAAAGCCCCAGCAAGTAGAGTGTCTTCGTCTAGTTCGTCTGTTGTCTTTTTTTCTGATAGTACAGAAACGTCTGTTTTGTCAACTTTATCTGAATTTGCATGTAAAAATGGAGTTTCGTCTTGTGCGAGGCAATTGGCATATTTAGACCCACCAACTTGGGCATGAACGAGCAAGCGTTTCATTGATGATAATAATTTTGCAGCAGTAGGATTGTTGTTATTACCCCCTCTGCTTATAACCGAAGAAAAAAACAGTTCTAAATGATCTTGCGACAATTTGTAAGTTAAAAGATATTCCAGTCCCGCTCTAGGATCAAAATAATTATGGAATATGTCAACGACACTTTGGAGTGCAATAAAAAACCCGAAGAAACCAGTTTTTAATCTCGAAAAAATGACTGGGGTATTAACATCTATTTTAATAGAGCGAATGTAGTTTTGCAAAAATATCACTCTTTGTTTTATGTGATCAATATTTTCTCTTGTTATGGGGGTTTTTCCGGGATTTTTACAAAATTTATTTCGAGAATTCAAAATATCAAAAATTTCATTAAAATTTTTACAAAATTCTTCAGTTGCTTCAGAGTTGCAAAATTCTTTTAAACCCATTCTTTCGCGAAGAAATTGAAAAGAATCTGCAACACTTTTGCTCAATAATTGAACGGCAAGTGCCACTTTCATTTTCTCATTCTCCCAATTCAAATGTCTTCGTCGCAACCGATTGGCAGCATGCAAACCAACTAATTCTTGGTACTCGACTAAGCGAACAAAGTAATGCCAATTAATCTCGCGATTATCTTCTGTAAAGAGAGATTTGCATGTCCCTAGACAGTTACGAACCAGTTTTATCATATGACAAGCATCCAGCACGATAAAAATAGGTTTCTCCGTTTCTGGATTAAAAAAGAAATTATTTACATGAGCTAATAATGACATGTTCGCTCCGAGGGCCCTTGCCATGGCAAAATTACTCGCAGCGCCATCAAACGTGAAGGATACAACTTCAATGCCTGTATCCTTCAGAGCATCCAAAACTTTAGTAACAATATCTGCTCGTTGTTGGCCATTTAAACCAGCAATTAAATAATACGCCACTGGTATCTTCCAGTTTCCATTGACGCAAGTACACATGACCGACCGCAGCATTTTTAGCTTCTTCGAGTTGTCCCGTGCTGTCCTCTGATGCCTCTATCTCGCCCATGTCAACATACCCAAAAACTTTTCCTCCTTCTACGTGCAGTCCCTGCTTGATTGCCATGTCATCCATCTGAAGTCCGCAAAATACTTTTTTGCCTTTTTTCTCTTCTTCCTGCGCCTTTTTCTTAAGGGTATTTATTGCCAGAGCCGAAATTCCAGCAGAGCCATCGATTTTTTGAAACCAACCACGAATGGTACTGACATTGGGTAGACACTCGATAAAGCTGGACCTTACGAATTCGTACGCTTTCGGGGACAGAAAATGTAACGTACTAGAAAATTGTTGAACCTCTTTTGGACATTCTTGGAACCTTTTGTTGCCATCCAGTATTCTTTGTAGCAGTATGGTTGCCAAAGGAGTCATTGACGCCTGGAAGAAAATTAGAAATGTAATTGTTGACATTTTTCTTTGAGAGCATGTACTTGTTTGTGAATATTTTATACGTACTTTTATGCTATTCACAGCAGATTTGGCGATTAGATCTTTTTTAGTTAAATTTTCCACCAGGCCTTCGATATTTCTCATCTTGGACTCCAAGGATTTAATTGTACCACGTAACTTCTTGATTTCCTCAGCTTGTTCTGTGATGGTGTCCATTGCAACTTCCCAACATATAGTTGACTTTGTTGAATCATTCATGACACTCTGCCACTGAACATCTTTTACTCGTTTATACTGAGTAAAGTTGTCACCACATTCATCCCTTGCATCGTTAACTGGGAATGGACATTTCCTGAGAAAAATCAAAAACGTTGCTGATTGTATATTTCTGTTACACTTATTATTACATTTAAGCTTGAAAAACAAACCTTTTCATTGAAGAATCCATGAGGGGTTGCAAGCTTTGATTTTCTACATGGGGTTGCAAGCTTTCAAAGTTTTCTACATCTTCAGGAGCCTGTAAATTGTTCTGTATTAGGACAGGTACTTCATTCGACCAAAAATTACACAAAATTGCACACTGAGAAAAAAAATCACAGTATCGCCAACTACATGCGTAGTTAAAAATATGTAGCTTAGTGAACTACATTTTCTTTTAATTATCTGCAGTTCAGTTTAATCAATATTTTAATCGATACTTTTTTTCTCAGTGCATGTGTTCATTTACTTACAAGTCTTTCATCAATTTTGCTGGGTTCATTGCCAGCAAATTTACTATTGCTGTTCAAATTGCATGATGGCACAGCATCTCTGAGTAGTCGAAGATTTCCGGAGACGACAGCACGAGTATAGTCTTTGGACTTGAAGTGATTGGAGCAAACATTAAACTGTGATGAGTTATTTGTTACTCCAAGCACACTTAACCATTTTGTTCTCATATCTGGTTTTGCCGGAAGGCTGGAAATACATTTTAATTAGCAAAAATCAACTTTAAAATGATCTATAGAGGTTAGGTAACAGAGGTTGAGTAGAGAAATATTGTTTACCTATGATAAATAGTTTCCTCCCCAGCTTTGCATTGCTTCTTACACACAAAACACTGTGTAACCATAGTACAATAAAAGTGACCACTGTTTTTATGAAAATATAACTATTTACAAACAGAATAATGTTTGTAAATATTGACACGTGCGTTCGGGGCTGCTTACGCGAAGTAAAATGGCGCGACGGCCCTGTGCTGTGACGTCATTTTCTGTCGGCCAATAGGAGGCCGGCAGGAAAAGGAAAGATAGTTCTTAAAGTGCAAGATCTCTTAACTGTAATAGGTTGCCTACTATTTCCAGTTTATGGGCGAGGTGTGCGGGACGCAAAGCCGGAGCTGACGTCACGCGTAGTGCGACAGGCAGCCCGACACCTGTATTTTAGCGAGTTTTATGACAATTCCATGTACTTGCATATTGCAAAGGGCTTGTGACTGTGTGAGCTTCGAGTTGTTTATTCAAGTGGTTTAGTGTTTGTGTTCAGAGTTTGTTAAATTGTGTTATACTGATTGTTATAATTTTAACATTAATTTTGTTGATTATATCTAACTTATTGCTTCTTATTCAAATTTATACTAGTGAGTATTGCAAAAAATACGACTTTGAATAGTTATTATATTTGTTTACTGTTTGTAACTGTTAGGTATACAGCATGTCTAGGCCTAGAAGTGGTGCAAGATGCAGCGTGGCTATATGCAAAAATGACTTTTATACTGCAAAAAGTGGAGGCTTTCAGCTTTCCTTTTTTACTTTTCCCAAGAACGATGAACTCCGAAAACAGTGGATTGCAAAATGTTATCGGAAAGATGAGTGGAATACAAAAAATGGAAGAATTTGTGGTATTCATTTTAAGGAGACAGATTTTGAAAGGGATTTGAAATCAGAATTAATGAATTTGCCACCCAAGAAAATTCTGAAACGTGATGGTAAGAGCTCGAGTCATAAGTATTGTTTCTCATTTTTATTATACAGTGGGTGTATTTACATTAAACAGTATGTCATTGTAGCTGTACCATCACTGCATTTGAAGCCAAATGAATTGCATGAAGAAGAATTTTCTGCTCGTTCTCTGAGGATGCAGAAAAAACAAGGGAAGAAAGTGGTTGAAGAAATTTTACAATCAGGTGATGTCGAAATCGAAATATCACCAATCGCTGACGTGGTTGATGTGCCATCTACAAGCAAAGAAAGTGATTATAAAATTCTTCAACGAAAATATGCATTGCTTTTAGAAGAAAATAAAACAGTAAAGCAGGAACTGCAAAAATCATCTCTTAAATGTAATATTTATGAAAAGGAAATTGATAAATTACAGAAACGTGTTACTTACAATACCGAAACCGAAGCCAATGCAGAACTTAAAATAAGGGAACTATTTGCCGATGTTCTTACCAAAAGCCAATTAGATATAATACTTACTAAGAAACAACGCCCACACTGGACTTCTGAAGAAATATCTAATGCGTTTACGATAAGATATTTGAGTAAACGATGCTACATATTCTTGCGACAAACTTTGAAGTATCCATTGCCTGGAATTTCCACTCTTCAGAAATGGGCCTCAACTGTACAAATGAGGAATGGTTTACTGTATGATGTTTTTAGGTTTATGGAAATGTCTGGAAAAACCATGAAAACTTTTGAAAAGGTTGTTGTTCTATCATTTGACGAAATTAAAGTATGTCCGATGTACGAATATGACCAAAAGGAGGACGAAATCATAGGGCCACATTCACAAATGCAGGTTGTAATGGCGAGAGGTTTATTTGCAAAATGGAAACAGCCATTATTTATTGACTTCGATACGAAGATCACAAAACAAATTTTAGACGATGTAATTATTAAATTACATAACATCACGTATGATGTTGTCGCATGTGTGTCTGACTGTGGAGGAAGCAATGTTGGTTTGTGGAAAGAGCTTAACATCACCCATGAGCATACTTATTACATACATCCACTATCAAAAAATAAAATATACTTCTTCGCTGATGCACCGCACATGTTAAAATTAATTAGAAACTGGCTCTTAGATACAGGTTTCACCTTAGTAGATGGTACTATTGTAAATAAGTTGCCACTGATAGAATTAATAAAGAACACAGCGGCAGAAATCAGCTCATGTCATCAGCTAACAATTAATCACATCGAGTGCCACAATACACAACGTCAAAATGTTGCTCTTGCTGCACATTTATTATCCCACACCACTGCCACAGCCTTAAAACATTATTTACCTGGACCAGACAAAGAATTAGCGAAGAATGTTGGAGAGTTCATCGAAATGTGCAATGCATGGTTTGATACTATGAATTCCTACAATCCAACAGTATCTTTGCTTACCAAACAGCCGTATGGAAAGCATTTGCAAGAACAAAATGAAATTTTAAACCTAATGAAAGAAACAATAAAAACCATGCGTTGTACATCGAAGAATTTCCTGCAAATCTTCCAGAAGGGTATATTAATGTCTATATCTTCATTACAAGATTTATACACAGATATGAGGGAGAAATACCGAATATCATACATTCTAACTCATAGACTAAACCAAGATTGCTTGGAGAATTTTTTTTCACAGGTATGTAGTAAAAATTAAGAAAGTAGTCATATATTTTATAACACCCTTATTAACAAATTACAGATACGTACAAGAGGAGGATTACACGACCACCCTTCGCCTCTCAATGCGTTATACCGCATAAGAATGATTTTGCTAGGTAGAAACCCAGGCGTCATTCAAAAAAATTTGAATACTCGAAATGCAGAAAATGAGGAATATATTGTAGCAAGGGTTCTAAAAAAATCAAACATAGGACAACCACCTATAGACCCACATCCTCAGGAGCTGTCACTTACTGAGACCGTTGATGAGGATCATGCAGACAGTTCCGATGAAACCTCTTCGACAATATCCACCACATCTACGGACAAAACAACCATTAGTGAAAAAGATGGCTTGGAGTACATTGCAGGATATATAGCAAGAAAATTTAAAGAAGAATACCCCAATTTAGGCAGCTACACGTATAAATCCAACACCATACATAGTTACTCGGTACCTAGTTGGCTTCAACATTTATCGTTTGGCGGATTAACACAGCCTTCGGAACAGTGGATGCAAGATGTAAAATTATTAGAAAAAAGGTTTGGGCGGTTTCATAAAAGTAGTTATAAACCAGGAAAAAAAGTTATAAAAAGAACTTCTGAATTTTTACACAACAGTGTATCCAATATTCCATACCCCATTGTCGAAGCTTTTGCTAAACAAAGAGTTTTTATCAGAATTAAATATTTAAACCAGCAGAAGCAGAGATCCTATGGTAAAAGGCAGATTTCATCACCAGACAGAAAAATCGTATCCAAATATAGAAAAATTATGAATTAGTAGGTAGTGTGTTTTATTTTATTCTTATAACCATCTGCGTTACCTAACAAGTTGTGTGAATAAATTTGTTCAAATCGCGTTTCTTGTTTTTATTTAAAAAAATAGGTAGGTACTTAAAAATCAAGCTTAAAAATTACCTGTAGTTACAATTTTAGCTCTTGTTATTTAAAATGCCGCTTAGTTGGCCACAACTCGCCGCGTCATTTGCGACCTTCGCTGTGATTGGTCTAGAAAATAGTAGGCAACCTATCTAGTTAACTAACCTTGCTTAAAGTGTTCTCTTTCTCTTTCTAACGCAAAGAGTTGCGCAGTCGTCCATTAGCGGTCCATTTCTATATGTCGATGATCAAACTGACTTTACAGGTTAAAGAAAACATAACATGTCGTAAAATGTAAATATAATAAAGATATGTCAGCTGCTACATTAAAAACCTGCTGCGTATAGCAAATTTTAAGTCAATTTCTGTGCATGCATATTCTGTTATAGATCATTGCCATTTGAAGCCTATTTCCTTGCACAATCTATTTAGGGAAGAAACTGAATGTGAAAAATCTCCTCCGGATTCTTCAACCAAGCGTTTTTTAGGTTTTCTATGGTTACAAATTCTTTAACTACATACATTTTATATATAGTGTCCCTGATGGAGTTCTTGACTGCTTCGTCGACTTCCGTTTTTGCATTCTTCACTTTCTGGCTCATATTTTCGGTAAATTGTGCTCTCCGAGACATTTAACGGAAGAGAAGCACGGCGAACAGCGTTGGAGGTAGGGTGACCACCTCTCAGGGTTTCACCAGGAGTCTCAGGGTTTCTACACCGTATCTCCGGGCTCCGGGTTTTGTAATAATGTCTCCGGGTTGCACTAATTTTGTAATAATGTCTAAAATGAACTGAACAGTTAGTAATATAAATGAAAATAAAATACGTTTCATATAATAGCCGTACACTTGTCTCTTGCTATTTGCGATTTCTTAAATAATAGGATTTTATTTCGAATGCAACCCTTTAATAGTTAAAAAGCAAAACTGCTAATTTAGATTCTTTCTAGGTTCAATCAGATTCAACAAGAGTAAATATTTGAAAATATCATATATTAATTAGGTTCAGAATTTTTTACTATTTGTTTTGTTTTTAATCTAATTTCATTTGATACTAGAGGTAATTTAGTTTTGTATTTCTCGTTATTTCGTGAATCTTATCTCTTTCTATGGTTAAATTTTTCTTTTCAAACCTCGTTTGTTGTATTTGTAGTAGTGAAGTGTTTCAATTACCATTTTAAATGTGTTTATTTATTATCCTTTTAAAAAAGCAAGAAGCTATCCGAAGGAAACTCATCAGGAGGGGTTTTAAAAAATACAGAATTAAAAATCCAAAATTACTAAATTTGAAAATGTTGAGCATTATTTCTCACTTGCAAAGTAATTCACAAAAAACATAATTTTTAAGTAACGTTGAGTCTTTTTTGAATAAAATCTTTATTATTTCCAAAACCGTTAACTTTAGAACAGCGGTTCTCAACCCTTTTTCTAGATGCATCCCTTAGCAGTAGGGTTTCCAAGTCCCGGGACCAAAAGTGTTTTCGGGACTTACTAGCTAAATTTCAGGTCCCGGGACTAGTCCCGAAAATCCCGAAAATGGTCCCGAAAAAGAAATAGTGTTCAGGTGAAATTTCCGAATAAAATTTCCAAAGAAAAACAAGTGTTTTAAGTTAAATAAAGTATTGCTGTGCTGATAATTTGCGTTGGGGCTCGTCTACAACTTCATTGCTTTCTTCTGGTACTAAAAATGTCTGTCGCTTTTGCTTTTGTTTAAACTGCAAAGTGCGTGTGTAATCCTTTCGTCAAGCTGCCTCTGATTATGATAATTTTGTAGGAACCCACTTTACATTTCGCCAATTGTTTATTTTCAATATATAAAACTGTTGCCATAGTGACTTCAAATCGTCATTTTTTTAAATGTAGAATGAAGGTAGGTTGCAAATCGGAATTCATTCTAATTGTAACGCTTTAGCAGACAAATAACGACACACTTAAATCCCAAAAATATAAATTATTCAGCTTCTTCGCACATATATAAATCCAACAAAAAAAACAAGAAAAATACATAAATAGAAGAAGATTATGCAAATGTGGCTGAAACAACACACAGGTTTAATTCTAACCTACCGAAAACAATACCTCTCCTGCCTTACGCAAAACGCAAATAATGCAGAATGTACAAGAGGCATGAGTAATACGACGGACGCCGGTGAATACCCGTCCTAATTCTCTGATATCAAGTATACGCACGCATGTTGACATGGTCCCGGGACTTCGCCTGGGCTGGCTGTGGTCCCGGGACTATGTTTTTGTGGTAGAATCCCGGGACTGTCCCGGGACCGGATCCCGGGACTGGAAACCCTACTTAGCAGGTTAGCTGTTTTTCAAGTACCCCTGAACACTATTGTATGCATAATATTAGCATAAGCTTTACTATTGCAAAATAAAAAATGTTTATTAATTTTACAAAAATGACAAAAAAATACAAATAATGCCTATACTATTTATATTTTTAGTCATTTAAATCACAAAAATACTAACAATACTCGTATTTAAACAAAAAAAAACAGAATAGAAAAATATTCGCAAAATAGATAAATATACATATACCTCAAACTAACAATTTAGGAAATTAATAGTATGTATGTATATATTTTTGGTAAATAAAAATAAAAAATATATGTATAATAGCACTAAATTTAATGAGACTTGTCAAGTTATCAGTGATTTTTTCAAAATTTGGTTGTCACGAAGTAAACTGGGACTTAATACCCACTGAAGCTTCGAGGATTACGGTTTATGGATAGCGATACATTTGGAAAAGCCCAAAATAATGCTGTTTACACCGAAGATTTTTTTTTCATTGTATCTCATATCACAAGAAATACCGATCAGTTCCATTTCTTCTTTTGTGGATAAGCCACAACCAGGCGTACCCCTTGGAACCACACTCGGTTTACCCCTAGACGTCCGCCTGCCCCGGTTGAGAATCCCCATACAACTTTATATTATACCTAACTATAGGGCATTCTATTTAAAAAAAAAGAGTAGGTTCTGTCACCACACTTTTGTGAGAAACTCTGTACAATCAATATATTTCATTAATGTGTGTTAGTACCTACAACTTGTATCCAAACAAGTGTTATGTAACTCTCGTACTTTTCGAAATCTCTTCCACCCCGCATCATTTCGGGATCCTGTATATGGGGTAACTGAAATGCTTGGCATAATTTTAGGGGCGGATTTTACGCCATAAATTGACAAAAAAGTTCATTTAAACTTAGATTCAATTTTCAACATTTAGGGAGATATTAGGGGTGTTGAAATTGGATTATTGAGATTTTATTGAAAATGATTATTATTAATGCCTCTATTGATTTTTTTTTCAGTTACAAAACACGATATTGAAAAGAACAAAAACACCAGTTCTTCCGACAGTTAAGTAAAAAAATAAATAAAGGGAAATTGGCTCTTGTAATTGTATCTATGACATTAAGCATTCAGATAGGGTGATATTTTCTACTTAAGATTTTTTTTAAATGCATATGGCTTTATGGTGTTGAAATTGGCAACCCACAATATATTTGTTTTGAAAAGACTATTGGTTTTAAGAAAAAACTAAAACGATCTAAACAGTTTTCAAATAAAAAAGGTTTTTTAATACATTTTTAACCAAATTTTTGTCCGTTAAGAATGTTTAATAAAAAAACATGTAATTTTAATCTCTTACAGCCGTACGTAAAGATTCAAAACCATTTCATAAATAAGCCTACTCCTGGTAGAAAATATTTGCTATGCTTATATGGACTTTTTGGCCAATTTGTCACGTACGATATGGGCAAGTATTTGAGTTACACCCTGTATTATATTTCCTAACCATTAACAGTAAGGAACAGAAACATTGTTCATATTTGCTTACTTCTTGTTTTCTATAAACGTTCTGTATCTCTCATTGAAGAAAACCTTTTTTTACTGGCGAAGGATCTCAGGGTTTGTATAAATTGAAAGGTGGTCACCATAGTTGGAGGGTGAAACTCTTGATTCACTATTATTAATATTGTCGTACTCTTCATAAAAAAACGCATAATATTCAAATTAATTGTTGTGACTGCTCGTTATACCGCATGTCCGATGGTTTCTTTTAATTTCCAGTTTTCGGCTCAACAATTTTAGGATTTATTACTCTTATCTCAATAACTTACACGAAAAATATAATCTGACAGATTAGAAACATCAAATTTTAAAATTAATTTTATGAATCGACATGCCTTTTTTTCGAATTACTTCCATTTCATCTATTTTACTAAAGATGAACAGTGACAGACAAAAGTCACGTGACTCCAAATGGGTATATTTTTGACTATTTCCTTCAGATAATATAAACCAATCCCATCAATCAATTTCAAATTTGAACCAATCAGAGTCGAATATAGTGAATATTTTTGCACTAGTGCAATATCCGGGTATTTGCACAAGTGCAATATCGAGTATTTGCGGTAAAGAAAGCAAACCAGCTAGTTACACAAGAAATTTCAGAAAGGAAACTGAAAACTCTTTAAAAATGAATAGTGTGGTATACAAAGGGCGACATTTCTTCGAGGATAGTCTTCCAATATTCCCCGCGTGCATTCTGTATAATTCGAGTATTTCTCTCAAACGCTTCGCGTTCTCGAATAACAGAATGCACTAGGGATATAACTACTGACTATATAACTCATCATAATTTGTCCAATAGTAATTGAGAATTTTACTTAGTTACTAGGTATAGATAAACAGATATACCCTTGACGACGTGTTATAATCACTTCGGTGTTTCGGTGGGTCCAACAAAGCAAAAATAATGATAATAATAATCCAGAGCCATGATGTAATCACTGTCTATTACAAATTCGAGGTTAGCAGGTTAGGTTTTGCGTCAGTTTTGACACAAACTGACGCAAAACGTAACCTGATACGTTGAATTTGACATAGACTTACAGTGCCACAACATAAACAGTGCGAACCTAAGAAAGAAAAAATATTGTCGGTCTAATCATTATATTATCGTAGCAAATACCACTCAAGCAATCGAAAATAATGATTATTTTCACTCTTAACTCGACGTAATCCTTAGAAATACCATCGAGCTACGCTCTCGTGGCTTTTCGCAGATTACGTCTCGTTACTCGTCAAATAATCGATTATTTTTCGATGCTCTTGTGATATTATAACTGACTATTCAACCAAGGTGCCCAATAAATCATACGTTTTGTGTTGTGTCTCCTTTTATTTCTAACTTCTAAAATTAATATAAGAGTAAACATCCTTTTGATTGTAAATGATCATGTAATGCTCTACATTGATAATAAAGTCATAAAGTGCAGTTTACATTATTAGTACGGCGCTGCAATTATAAGTTATTTGTTATTTGTAGACTGATCTGGTACGAACTATCGATCAACTTAGCAATTAGTCCAGTAGGTACGTTTTCATGATCGAGGCCGGTAGCACACAACGATTCCGTTGACGACATCAGGTACGTATTTTAAAACAAACTGTTTACACAACTTGTTAAGTTTAGTTATAGGATGCGTCTAAATCTTATTATATTATTTAGTGATGTAAAAATTAAACGCACAAATATTTATATAATATGTATTGACAGTATGGACAAGAACCAGTGTATATATTTTTTAATTATATAAAATTATTTAATTCAAAATGATCGTATTTTGGTCGAGTATACAAACAAATTTATAAGACATACGGCCAATATTCGCATTTATACCTCACTAGTGATGTACTAGCTTGGCCATAAATGCTTAATGTCGTAAACAACAATTATAGTTTCCAGTTTCGCTAGTTAAGTGTGCAAAACATTTTTATACAACTACTCACAATAATTATACTATTACAATAATCATTTCAAGTAAAGAAAGTTCATTATTTGTTATTAGTGACAGAAAAATACAAGTCATGAAAAAATAACAATTTACTATAATAACTAATCTGCAGGAGGAAAAAAGAGAGAGAGAAAGACGAAAGGGAAGATGGTTGGCAGTAGTGAAAGAGGATCTGTTATTAGTGCGAACGAAGGACTGGCATGAGAAGACTTAGGACGGAATAAAATGGAAAACAATAATAAAAAGATTTGAAGTCATGGGTCTACAAGACCTGTACAGCTATATACAGGATTTTTTTAAGTATACATATACCTCACGTATACTTCAAGAACAAACGCATTAAAATATTGCTTTACCCTATATGTAGGCAACCAATTATACAGAAAACTTCAATTTTAATAGTTTTAAAACAAATAGCATCTGTCGCAAAAATAAATTAATTTAATGTCAAAGAAATAGTAATTTTTATTTAAAACGTTTTATTGCATTTTTGATACAATAATGTATAGTAAAGCCATATCTAACGTGCAAATAGCTGTAATGATCGCCAACCTCCAGTAAAAGGAGAGGCAAAACAAGAAGAAGAAGAAAGACGAAAAAGTAGAAATTGTAATGTGGTATCGGAATGCTAACAGCGTAAGCACTCTAAGAGACTTATTTTCAACAAACTATCCAGAAAGGTCTATTCCTTGCATTAGAACCATACAAAACATTATTAGAAATTTTAAATCAGAAGGCAACGTTATCAGTTCCCGTAAAACAAGAATTAAAATTAATCATGTATTAACTGAAGAAATGAAATTAAATATTTTATGTTACGTTGAAAAAAAATTCATAATATCACTACGCGAAATAGCTTCGCATTTTAATGTAATTAAAACCCCGGTATTTAAAACACTAAAAGAATTTTAATATAAATCGTACAAATTTTCTAATCACCAGCAACTATTTGATGAAGACAAAGAAAAAGGAACACGCTTTTGTGAAACTTTATTTAATTCACGTAATGAACACGAAGACATTTTAAATAAGATAGTTTTTAGTGATGAAGCAACTTTCACAATAAATGGGGAAATTAATTCACAAAATTTTCGGTGTATCTATTTTATCTTGCTAACCTCATTCCTTCCTATTCCTCAGATATTCTTCCCGCGCTAACCGCCATTTACAAAACTTAACTCGCACCCAATACATTGGGAAAGTTAATGTATGGCTAGGAATAGTTGAAAGTAGGCTTATTGGTTGTTATTCTATTGACGGGAATCTCACTACAGCCAAATGTTTGGAGCTGTTAATAAACGACATCATTCCGGCAATAGAAAACTTAAACATAGCTGACCTGTGGTTTCAGATGGATGGAGCCCCTTTGCATTCCACAAATGCTATTACAAACGTTCTAAACGACAGGTTTCCAGAACGCTGGATAGAGAGATTCGGTCCCGTACCGTACCGACCGCGGTTTACAGATTTGTCACTCAACGACTTCTTTGTTTGGGGCTACCTGAAGTCAAACATTTACACGAATGTTCCAATACAAAGTATTGAGGAATTAAAAGATCACATATATGTTCCGAATGCAATAGATTGAATCCTGACTTTCTCGTGAATGCTGTGGATACTTTTTGAGATCGCCTAGGTTAGTGTTTAGAAGTATAAGGTGGTCATTTTGAACACTTGTTGTAACTCAATTCTTTAGAGAGAATGAAATTTCACCTTGTTGTAACTATTGCCGTTTTATTTTGATTTCGGTTTTGTATTATTGATATTTTGTTTTAGAATAATCTTTTAATTAAAATTATTTTGATATTCCATCAACTTTAATTTATTCACAACGTATGGAACATAACCTACAAAAAAATTATAAACTAGAATTCGCTGTCAGTCACGTGTGTATTGTTGGTTGTCTACGTAATAGGCGTAATTGATGCGTTCTTTTTAAAAGTATACATAGGGGATACTCGTATGTATACTAAAAAGAAAAAATTGCTGTATATTGTATACAGGGTGCCCAACTTAAATGTACGCAGCTTTAAGCAGGTGAGTATACAACACACATTACATCTAGACTGTTACTATGACCAAATATCATGTATGTACTCACCGCTTAAAGCTGCGTAGATTTGAGTTGGGCAACCTGTATACACGGTGATTCAAAAGGTATAATCCAAACTTAAGGGTGTGATGTGGGATGCTACAAGAAGCAGAAAATGTTAATAAACCCATGTGCTATTACCAATCGTTATCTACTTACAGACGATTTCTTTGGCGTTACCATTGTTCTGTTAAACCAAGTGATCTAGGACCAGCTGTAAGTATTCAATACTTACAAGCTGACTGGAGACCTTTTAACCATTACAAAATTTATATTAATGATTTATTTTACCTTATATTATTGTAATTATTTTTATTTTGTTATTATATTATAATTAAATGTTGTTTATATGGAAATGGTTAATAAAAGTATTATTATTATTATTATTTTAAAAGTAAACATACCCAGCACCATATACGTAGATATCTAAAACCTACAAAAATTTAATAACGTATTACCTGAATAACAAATATAATTTTTATGTCCTACCAGTACATTAATTAAAATTAATGACTCTATTTTAAGGTATCTTAGATACAAAATAACGCTCCAGGGCAATTATTTTCTTCATAAGAACACTAGGGTTATTATGAAAAATTAAAAGTATTTGTTTCCATGGATACAACCTTTATTTCAAAAATTATGCACCACTGTCACAATGAAAATTAATGACAGCTCATCTAATGTCACAAATCTAACTTAGATCAGCTAACTAGATCAATCTTAAATACCATAGCATAGTAATTATATGAATTGAATATGAATATGAATTATGTAAGAAAATTGGTAGGACATAAATCCTTGAAGGCACCACAGGCATTATGAGCTAAGAGCCCGCGATTGTTGTACACACCTCGGGCCGAAGGCCCTCGGTTAGTACACTAACAATCTTGGGCTCTTATTTTACTCATAATGCCCCTTGGTACCTTAATAACTATTAAAACTGGGAATATATCTAAAAATATTCAAGTTGCATGTATTGAAGTAGTACACATCTTGAAGTTTAATCCTTCCTGCCAAGAGCGAATGTAATCAAAATACCCATCTGTGGATTTTCGCCGAATCTTTTCGCTTCTTGAATTACTTCTTCTCGAATGTGCGCAATCCTTTTCCTGGTGTATTCCAAACTGCCAAATTTTTGCATAAGGGACAGGCAGTGACTTTTAAGTTTGTAATCAGTAGTACCTAGGCGAAGTATATCTGTTAGTAGTTAAGATGTGCAATTTTCAGTATTTCAGTATTTCAAAAAACCTTGAAAGGATACCAATAATCTGTTGATCTTCTGGGTGACTCCGAATAGCATGAATAATAGGCAAGGTGAATTTCCCTTCAGTAATATCATCGCAAAACGTTTTACTTTTGAAAGACTGCAGTAGCAAAACACAATAAAAATTGTGAGAAAGCCGCAATCACAAACATAGTTGGAAATAATTTAATATTGTCATGATTTTTTGGTTTCTAAAATATGAAACCAGCACGCCATATCCAACAAACTAACTATACTTACATCCTTAGAAGTAAAACTTTGGTAGTCATTTACAATTTGAAAACCCTCAGCCAAAAGGTTATTAAATTTTGAAAAATCGTCTTTCCTTCCACTGCACGAAGACAATAAAAAAGTGATTAGATTAAACAAACCACTCGATTCTAGAAAAAAAAAACCGTCAAGTTATCGTTATTTGCCAGTTAAAGTAGCTTCTTACTCATCCTGCACATTTGATAATATTCTTCTTCGGTGGGACAAATACAATTTTCTTTCCAGTTTATTTCCAGCGCTTCGCCTCTGAACCCCTCTACGATCATTTCAGCAACTACACAAGTTGCTTCTGCAGTGCACTGCTGCAAAAAATTTACGTTGCAAAACAAAACTACAACTTTTCATTCGTTTGCGATAGAATGTATTACTGCCAAAACGATAGATCGATATCCTGCATAACAATATACGTATATATGTAGATGATTCCTTAATTTATCCTGAAGGTAGACAGAGTATTCAAAAAAAATGTAGGATTTACCAAGGCAATATAAAGTATCGCATTAAAAAAAAATCACTCACAAACCAAATAAAGTATACGTTATCCTAAATGAATTTATACTAGTGCAATACATTTCCGGTGTTTGTCACAAATGCAACCTTTTTCAGCGGTTTCTCCAGGAAATGATTTTTAGTGGTGGGCGGCGCGTGACTAGATGAAGAGCTTTCTGAACGCAGCACAATCTCTTAAACTTAGTTACGTACCTCAGCTTCGATGAAGTCCAATATTTTGTCGAAAGCGATCATCATGGCGTAGTTAGCTGCAACAAGAGTACTAGCAGCTCCATAAATACTGTGTGCAACTGGGCTGCCCCGTCTTATGGTAGCACGATCCTCTATGTCGTCAAATCTGAAAAAATTTAGTTCGTAGTATCCAGCGAGCTTTAGACTAACCATTTACAAAAAACCAGCGTTGTAAAATATTCGCAAAATATCTTCTATTGCGTCCATTTTTTCTTTAGGAACATTGAACCAATAATTGTATGCATTCGTTAACAACGTGATGTTTGTCCTCTTTAGATTTTGAGCCAAATATCGATATGGTTGGAGCACCTTCTAAGAGAAAAATAATCTTGGTTGGAAAGTTTGATTAAGTTCGTGACTAACCTCGTCCAGCGATTTATCTCCAGTTCTGCTATAGATATCTACAAGATAATTGTTGCCTCGTCGTGTTTTCCGTGTTGGTTCGGACATTCTGTGAGATTTGTATAGCGTCTTCTAACTATGATCTGCAAGTAAACTTTGTAGTAAAGTGTCCCGCTTCCTTACGATAACTAGATGACAATCAATGTAATATATCTTTGGTCGCAGCCCATTTTTACTTGCCAAATTGTAATATAAACAAATAATATTAAATTGATATATACCCTCTTGCTTATTAAGAAGAAGTAGTATGAAGAATAGTTTCTCAAACACTTGCCTTTCTCCTTATTGAATTAAATTCAATTGACATTTCTTACTACTGAAAAGTAACATTTAGACTTATGTCATGTGATTTTCATTTAAAAATTACCCCGGCTAGACAGTTATTAAGCAATGAGACTCTCTTTCGTCCACAGCTGAATGGGTTAATTTTAAACTTATAAATCTTCTTATTGTTGAAGACTGAATTATTCTAAATTATTATCAAATTGACTTCTTTGGTCAATTACACTCTCTAGTACATTAACTTGAATCCTCTTACTTAGTCAGTTAGTACTATTTGAAAGATTGGCCTGACATTACAATAAATCAAATAAATGTTGTCAAATTATGTAATCAATTGTTCCACTTTTTCCAAACTTGATTATATAATTAATTAAGATACCCTAAACCAAAATAAGTTAATTTCAAATTAGAATGTCCGAAAACGTGGAGTACCCGAATCAATGTAAATTTAGTCAAATAAATATTCTAAATTATGTTTTAAATACAAATTACAATTATTTCCACTAATGTTGTACTAAACTTGTTAATTATTTCTTAATGAAATATAAGAAGTTCGCACTAACTTTCTGGAAGTATCGCTTGTACCTGAGTGTAATTCTATCAACTCCTAACTGAATGGCAGTCTGTAAAAACCTCCTTTGGGTTGTTTACGACCAAAATCAGCGCGTTGCAGCTTTCTGACCCCTTAAGATCTGGATATATCGTAGCACCGCATGCCACAAGCACTCTCACTTTTACTTTTTACTGGTTGAAGCAAAAATGCCATTTCAAATGGCTTCAGACAATCTTGAAGTTCTATTCTGAATAATAGTTGTGACCTTTAGTCAAATTTGATCGTAAAGAAGATTGTCTTGCTATTACGGATCAAATATACAATTATTACTCTTCACAATTAAAAGGAATGTAACCTTTTAACGTAGATTATTATTTTCAAGATACTTTTTCACTTCGTGTAAACAACCACACTGGTTACCCATTATTACCCTACCAGTTATCTACATACAACTGTTATCACATGATACCCATTAGATATATGGATATTATTATTGAATTAATTAATCGTCCATACAGCATGCTGCATTACATCAATCGTTTAAATTGAGAACTGCATAAAAAACCTGTACGTCTTTGAAGTCGATAATCACGACACAGATCGAGCGGATTTTTACAAAATCATAATGATTTAAAACTTGGGATTTGTTAGATTGCATTATTTTTTGCGTCTTTGACAATAGTCAGATGTATGAAAATTCTCTTTTAAGTGAACTGTCAACATTTCAACACTTTCTTTTTACTAAACTTGTCTAAAAGACGGATGAAGTATTGTAATCGCGAAAAAATGCCAAGGTCCCTAGGTCGCTAGGGTCTTCAGATATCTGTCTGTCTATCTCTCTGTTAGTCCTTCCGTCCATCCGTCCGTGGGTCAGTCCGTCCGTCCACCTGTCTGTCTGTGGTTCAGGGTGAGCATCTTAAAAAATAGAATTCCACCTAATTTTTCTCTCTAACTGAAGAACTATTAATTAAATTAAAATAATATTTTATGCATAGCTCACAATTTTAACCTTGACGAAAAGGGGCATATTTTGGACACAACATATACAGGGCGAACACAATAAAAAAATAAAATTTATTTTTGCTTTAACTGAGACATGGATAAAGGTAATAATTTTCAAATAACTCAGGTTTTACTCTTGACAAAAATGGAACCCAACAGACACTGGGTAAATGTTGTAAAAGAGACACAAAGGACGTTGTGTGTGTTATGTTTAATGCACCCGCGTCGGGAGATGCTAGGGGCTCTGCGTGGCCGCATCTAACAAATGTGTGGGTTACTCGCTGGCTACTGCCAAGCGTTTAAAAATCTCATTCGCAGGCACTAAAGTTCGAATCCCACCTCTGGTAATGTCTTTTTTACTCAAATATTGATGTAATTCGCATAGCCAAGTGCTTCCTTTTATTGTTTTAGTATTATTAGGAACATTAAGGTATCTTAACCATTAGTTTCCTTGGATTTTAAAAATTTTTTAGTGTCACAACGTTCACTTGCGAGGGAAGTTCTGAGTAAACTCCTTTACAGATTTTTTGATACATCCTAGTGCCTCGTAACTTCCAAGGCTGCTTTTGTAACATTTCAAAAAGTGACAACTATTTTGGCCATACTTTTACCAATGCTTTTAATGGTAAGATGACTTTAACTATAATTCTTGTTTTAACTATTTTAAAACCACCTTGTATAAGTACCTATACACAGGGTGTAATACGATCATTATACACCTCTTTTTGCTCTATATTTTTAAAGACACCTTTTTGAAACTTGTTGCATCGTATGCACTTAATAGAGTTTACTTTCTGAAATACCATATCAATTTTTGTCCACTACCAGTTTCTACAGAAGTTATCGAAACATCGAGCACCCTGTGTTATTACATTTTTAATTCTACATAATTTTCTTAATCCAGGATACCACATAATTGACGTTCAAGTACAATTTAATTTTTTAACTTAAATGTGCTATGACTGTTTCAGTTTATTCCAATCGACCCATGTAACACTAGAAAAATAAAAATCACGTCGAAGATTCTAAATGATGTGATTTATGACTAAATAAAATTATTCAACGTGGTTTTTAGGATGAAACTCAGTTTTTGCAAATGAAACCATGATAAGGAATTTTCTAGTGTACCCACTTTGCAACTGGGACAAATAGAGCTGAAATTATAATGTATCGAAGGCTTAAATATATTTAGAGCAGCCCCATCGTGCTGTGCGATGCGCGAACCATGTACATTGTTTTTTCGCGTCAATTGATGCTTATTTTAACTAGGGCTTCATAACTTCAACCGAATTGATTTCAAGCACTGCTACTAATCAAATCCCTTTGTGTTACTATAAGCCATATACTATTTGTTCTGCCGGGGTTGGTAGCTCAGTTGTTAAGCATTCTGAATACTGATCTAAGGTCGCGAGTTCGATCCCCGGTCCCGGTAAGGTTTGTAAAAATTTTAAAAAATGCGGATGAAAGCCTCTACAAAATGCCATCATTCGGAAGTGATGTAAAACCGTGGGTCCCATGCTACGATGTGTAGCATGTAAGAGATTCCTTGCTTGGGTTGGAACTCTTTAGTCTCGGCAAAATTCTGAGTAGGACTAAGGTACCTGGTACTCTGCATGCCTAGACCTTGTCCACGGGGTTGTCAAAAAGGGCATATGAAGGCCTACTTGCTTGACATCAGTCTCCCCACAACAAATACTACTGATACTACTACTATTTGCTCTATGAATTGTTTGTAATAATTTATATAACAATAATTTCAACATTTCTGGTGGTAGTACTCAATAGTCATATCCGAAGTGCATGATTAATAAGCGAATATTTTTCCGAGTGGGCGGATGAGAACGAGCGAAAATATTCCCACATTTATTATGCAAGAAGAATACATTGCAAGACTATTTGTCAGGAAAATTTCTTCTACATTAACTTTTTAGTCCACATTTGCTTTATTACCCGTTTTCGATGAAAAAAAATTGCTAAAAATTCTAAAATCTGTCAACTTTTAAATTTTCTGATCAGTTTTACATGTGAAAATACTCTCTTCACAGCCTATCCTACATCGCATCTCGTCTACCCCGTATGGTTCAGCGAGGTGTCACCGTAAGTTGTTGAATATCGCGCTCTAAGTTTTGGGAACTTAGAAGATTGTAACATTAGAGTAAATTACCGTTTCTGCATTACTACGCAGTCCCTATTCGACGTTTGTGCGCGGACTAGTCTCTCATAAATCAATCTTCACCGTGGATATTGGCCACATATTATTGCTGGGTTGCAGTTACCCAAATTATTGTAACAACCTCCCCATCCGTCTTCGCTCGGGAAGTCCTGTTCTGCTGTTATCATGTACATATGGATTTTTTAGTATCCGTTTGTTAGAATATTTTATTCTTGTAAAAGTCCCTACCTCTTCTCAAATTAAAAATGCACATGCTACAATGTAAATATTTCTTTTCCTATACTAAGGAGATTAGTAAATATGAAAATGGCTGAAGAATAAGGTGCCCTTAGTTTTCGAAATGCACAAAAATTTGATTTGGAAAATTTGCTTAGAATTGAAGGATGATGTCAAATATGAAATGAACAAAACAAAAACAATTTTTACTGGTTTTCCTATTTTTTCTTTACTATGTGTATTACTTAAAATAGAATATTGCGATAAGAATGCACTGTCCAACTTAAGTTTTGCTCACTAAGCAACCATAAAATTAAGTTCATAGAAATTAGTTCTAAAAATGGATGCGTCCAAGGTAAAAAACACATGTATCTTTTTTGAGTCGGGGTCGGTAGCTTAGTGGTTAAGTATTCTGACTACTGATCTAAGGTCGCGAGTTCGATCCTCGGTTCCGCAAGTGTTTTTAAAAATAAAAAATGTGGATGGAAGCCTCTACAGAATGCCATCATTTGGAATGATGTAAAGCCGTGGGTCCAATGTTACTGCGATGTAAAAGATTCATTGCTAGGATTGAAACTCCTTAGTCTCGGCAAAATTGTAGCATTACATAGTACATACTACATAGGTATCTTATAAAAGGACTCTTAATATCATTTCATATTGGTTAGGCTACACAACAAGCACTAAGGAAGTTGTGAAGATATACCACTACGTATATTTTAAAAATAAGGTATCCACCTCTCTCAGAAACAAAAGGGGAAACTTCAGCTTTATTTACAAAAAAAAAATTTTGTTTTGTTAATCCTGGGTGGTGCTGGATGTAATATAGAGATTTCACCAGCCTTTCTGTAAGATTTAACTTTAAAATCAACACATATACAGGGTGTTTCGTATCGTTATGTTCAAATTTTGGGAGCATAAAACAGACTTAATTCTAAGACTAAAAGCACAAAAGTGGTAGGTCGATCTTTATTCGTTCTGAAGTTACAGACTTTTGAAATTATAAACCACAATCAGATTTCTGTCCATAAATTAAACAAAAACTTAATTTTTTAATTAATGATATTTTCAAAATGCCCTCCATTACAGTAACCATAAATGAAGTGCATATCCGCATATTCTTTATTAGAAAACCGGTAAGGCATTTTAAACAAACTTTTCCAAACAATAATACAGTAGCTCACTTCAAACTAAAGTTAAAAATAATATTCAGACTTGCTATCCTTAAAGACTTTTATCTGAATGACGTTTTGGTGGTGTAGTTGATTGTGTGTAACTTCAGAACGAATAAAGATCGACCTACCACTTTTGTGTTTTTTAGCCTTAGAATTAAGTCTATTTTATGCTCCCAAAATTTGAATATAACGATACGAAACACCCTGTATTCTATTATCATATATATTATAGGTGGATAACCTCAACAGGCTTTTTACTGATATAAGAGCAGCTGAGCTAGAGCTAGTACGTATTAGGTTGCAGAGCCGGACTGGGAGGCCGGTCGATCGAGCGCTAGCCCGATGGGCTGGTGGTTGTTGGGGCCGGTGCGGTGGTCTGCTGGTTAGTCACGGCCACATATTAACATGTTACAATTTCTTGAAGTATGAGACAATTATTTTCGCAATGTTGTTCAGAAGAATTTTTATGCCTATATCAAAGTACCTATAAATATCAGGCATGGTTGATCACACTTTTGTATCCCTAACGAAAGTTTATCGAGAATTTCGTAAAACTGAAGAGTTTATAAATAAAGCAAATGAGCAAATCTTTGAAATTGAAATTCCGCTAGACGTTGTCGTTAAGAAAGAAATACGTGTCCAGAGAATACGAAAAAAAATATTCCACGACGAAACTTGCGATAACGCACCACAAAATCCAGCTATAAATAACCAATTAAGAATATAGATTTTTAATGTGACTCTGGACAAAGTTTTCAGTATCTAAAAATTCAAATTTGCATTTCACAAAGAGTTGTCCCAAGACTTTGAATGCTTTCACCCGTCAAGTTTCGCTTTCCTTCCAAACCTGTTGACATATTTTCTACAAAAAGTTAACCAAGTTTTATTCTGAAGTGGCGCAAGATAATCTACAAATGGAACTTTCAAATTTTGATTCCAAGTGGAATAAGTTACATTCGGCGTTAAAAAAGAAAAAATTTAACAAGATGATTATGAAGCAGAAAACCGTACTGTTGATATCATCTGCAAAAAAATTATGGTTTTTTGCTACTACGTTCTGAAGAAATATAATGTATATGCTGAAATATACCCTGATCTATAAAAAGCATATTAGTTATTTATGAAACAAGTTTCAAAATCAGGGTTTTTTTTTCACGAGTTGCTTTGCTCGTTGGACAATTACGAGGAGTGAAAAACTTTTGCAACGTATTGCATAATTTTTTTTAGATTCTATAATAAACACAAAGTTTTAGATATATTGTGTTATTTAGATAGATTATGTTAACATGCAAATTTATGGCAAAGCGTGAAAAAGTGTATGCCATTTTAACATTAATAATGACAACTACAAAATTGGCATTTTAGTACAGGATTGTAAAATAGTTATTTGTGAACAACTTGTAAAAAGAGAGTGTTTTGTTTCACGAGTCGAAACAACATTGATTTTTGCAACGTATTGCGTACAATATTTTCTGCAAATCTTTACTAAACAAAATTTTTTAGGTATTCTAGGTTATGTTCACAAAGTATTTTTTTACGTTATCAATAGTAACATTAAAAAACTAACATTACGAACGACCTGGCGGAATTGGTCACTTTACACCCTATATTTGAGGACGTACTGTTACTTTACGGTCCTAGGGCCATAATATTTATTTATGTATGAAGATATAAATTTTGTGCCTGAGAGGTATAAACATCAAGTAATACCGGTGGTGCATACAACATTTTATTTTGCACTTTTAATACGTAAATAAATTGAAAAGCTTAAAAAGCATTCTATACCTCGTATCAGAGATATAAATAACCAATAATAGATCACTGGAAAACAGAGTACCTACTTTATGGCCCGCTAAGCGACACTAAACGTGTTGTAATAGCTATTTATGAAACAAAAGTTGCTAATTGTGGGTGTCTTTTACGAGTTATATTTGTTGTAAATTACGACGAGTGAAAAAAACACTAATTTAGCAATGCGTTGCATGCAAAATGTTTTGCAATTTTCTAATAAACACAAAATTTTTGTTAAAAACGTGACCTTTTTTCACAAATAAAAAAGTTGACATATTTGTACTGGATTGAAAAAGTATTTTACGATCGGGTTAGTGTCTTGTTGGTCAGCTTGACAAGCAATGACATCGTTAGTTGTCAACATTTACCCCGACCTATACATAAAATGTTGATCCACCTCATGCATAACTAGCGTTTATTGCCTTTGTTCTCGCGGCGCGGGCGATAAACCCCGTCTTACGCCCTTGGTAGATAAATGACTATTTTTCACTCGTCTTTTTGAAATTATTAAAACTAAACAGTAAACGATTGCAAAAAATACTTAGTTCATTTTGGAATGAAAACCTTGTTTATTGGATCTCGATAGCGGTCGTAGTATAACAAACCTAAAAAATCTGGTGTGATACACGCACACAACTTCCTTTTACAGTGATCTTATAATTAGCCAAAAATATGATTTTAAATTTTTAAGCATTTGTCAAAAATTTTCAAAAATTACAAATTCTACAAAAACGGTACAAAATAGAGCGTTAGTTCAAGAGACAAATTTTCTCTAGAACTTCAAGCTGAATTTAAAAATGTAAAAATATACCGGGTATTATATTTAAAATAAGAGTTAATAAAAAAAATAGAAAAAAAAAACAAAAGAAACCCATTTTAGAAGTATTCAACTGGAAAATCACCTATCACACATCAATACACATTAAAAATGTAATAAAAATGTAAAGTTAAAAAAAAATCGTTAGAGCCGTTTTTGAAAAAATCGAAGAAACTGAAAAACCACGAGAGTAAACACCCACTGCCGGTTATGCGATTTTCTTCAAAAGCTTGCTGTCGCATCTACATAGTACACAAAACTTATATATGAAGTTTCAACGCCATACCTCTTTTCGTTTTTGAGATATTCTGTTCAGAGACAGACACACAGACCAATGAAAAAAAATGTTTTTTGGGATCAGGGGACTCTAAAACGTGAAGATCTGTTGAAAACTCAATTTCGAATTTTTGGGGTGAATCCAATAGTACTTCCTTTATCGTAAAACACCAACAATCTGCATAGAAACCATAGCATACCAAAAATGTACAGCGTAGGTACAACGATGACGCAGTAGTCTGTAGCCAAAATACTAAATCTTTGACTTTTGTCCATTTTGTGAACCAAAATGAAATAAAACGTTGTATGTAGCATGTGCATAATCACGATTATAGCCCTCGTGATATTGAAAACTCTCCGCTTCATGTCGCGCTTTATATATTCCCTCGCGCTATAATCTATTAATTATGCCCTTAATGCATAAATAACAATTATTAACACTTTTTATTTCACAATTTGCATATGGAAAGAACTTTTTCTAAATTAACTTTTATTTAAATAGATCATGTTAATGTCTTCCAAAAAAGATGTTCTAATGTATTGATAGTGGTGATATTTTGCATAAATTGACATATACTTAAGTGTAAAAGCATGAAAAAAATACTTGTAATTTAATATTCTACCTTCCCTTAATACTACATTCGTTCTTTACTTTATACATAGTTACACCAATGTACAATATGAGTTTACATTAATTTTTTATTGCTTTTCTAATATGATGTTTTTGGAATATATTAATTTTTCTGAAAACAAATATTGTTTTTTATATCTAATAATTGGGTTTGTTTGCCTTATAAAAACAGGCATTTTTTTAAAGGGGCCGGTTTGTTGTCACTCGCCCGGGCCGGTTCAAACACCCACTCCGACCCTGCTAGGTTGTTGATCAGAATTCTGTTTAATAGAGATTTCTATAATTTAGCTGTTAGCCTTGGTTGAGATCATTAACCTTGATTGGAGCTGTTGGAATTGCTGGGGAATATTTCTTAATTGTAATCCAGAATCAATGTGGTTTGGATGGGGATGCAGTTCACCCTAGGGAGGCATACAGCAGGATGACAGGACGAGGTTGATATACACTTCTTAAGGAGAACCTCTACTAGTAGTGAAAGTTCTAACACATCAAGAGTGCTATGAATCAGTGGGGTCGGTGTAATGCCAATATTAACGATTTGAAATTATAGAAACCTTTCCTTCTGAAAGTCAGTATATATGGTCATAATGAGACTACGACCACTAAGTAGACTAAATGACAAGGGCTTGATTTCATCTGAAAATGCGTCTTTCAACGTTATCAGACAAAATGATGACTAAACGGTAAAGCCAGCCTCATTTATAAATTGTAACACCGACGCGGAAGCTAATCCTTTATGATATGTCAGGTTTGTAACAGAAAAGAATGTGGCCACGATCTGTTTTAGGATATAAATTTAAGCCAATCAGCTGATTATCGAAATGGTGTTTGAACAACGGGCGTTCGTCCAAGGGGATTTTGTTTGTTTAACGCTAATAAGTAATAACATACTTTATCTACGACCACCACTAAAAGTAGGTCTTTTAGCGCTAGCTTGTTTCACTAAAAGTGAGGTTTTATAGTTTACCGTAGTTAAAGAAATCAGCTGTTTACTTTTAGCCCATGTGACTACTGTCATTCGCAAACATTCGCCTGCGCGGCATGGCCTACTGTTTATTATGACATAAATTAGAAGTGTCGTAGATGCAAACCTTTGTTAAATCGATATTTATGGATTAATAACAGTAAAATTAAGGTCGTAGATAAAATATTGTATGCAACGCCTGCTAAAAGTCGTTTTTCCTAGACCGGGAGTAGAAGTCGGTTTCTATAGCATTCAAATTCTGACAGAAGCAAAACATTCACTCCCTAGAGACTAAATAAGACAAAAATTTCCCTAGGGAGTTTTCATTATGACTGGCAGAACAATTATGTCAAATTCGAATTTGACATAATTGTGAGCTCTTGTCATAATGACTTACAGTGCCACCAACTTTAAAATTTACCATACGCTACTAATTTTAAAATAATTGTAACTAAAATGTCAATAAATGACGTTTAAAAAAACGGGTTTTCGTTTTAAATTTTCCTGCAACGTGAAAAAAATAGTATATGCAACTCGGAGAGAATGCTATTTTGCTTCAGAAATTGTACCTTAGCAAAATAACGCATTTCTCTCCCTCATTGCATAATCTACTATTATGCACGAGACATGTTATGAAACTCAGCCTTCGGCTTCGTTTCATAATTTTCATGTCTCGTGCATAAACGTCAACTTTTAGCACTTGTTGCATAAATAGCTATTTTTCTCCAAACTGTGTGGTAAGCATGATGTGGAGTGCAAGATCAGAACGAGTCAAGCAGTTTAACCTTCTAAATGATTTAGTAGGTATTGCTTTTTGAACTACCAATGACGTTTACTACACATTGCCTGTAAGAAATGCCATAGCTAAAATATACACTTTTTATTGATCTATTTATACAGTGTCCGCGAAAAAGTCGGCATAATGCGATCTAGGACAACTCGACGCGGCCAACTTGACGCGGAAAACTCGACGCGACCAACTCGACGCAGGCCCAATTCGATCCGAGTCCAACTCGACGCGGGACAACTCGACGCCATGAATTATAATTCGAGTTGTCCCGTACTAATAATTATTAGTACAGTATTTTGGATGATAAAAAAAACATAACTGTCATTAATTTTTACGTAAATATAAACAAAAAATAACCCGATCTAGGAAAGACTAGTTACCGAAGGTAAAGTTTATCGGAAATTATGGTATAGATAGTATGTGTAGGAGTAATTTAAATAATCTGCCTTTTAACGTTTAATAGAGCTATATACCTAAGTATATCTTTTTACCGAATCACAATTTGTCGGAAGAACCAAGTTCTGGGCCCCTGTCGAATTGGACGAAATTATAATTTAAACACTCTACATATTATTGTAAATACTTTCTGTGACTATAGGCTGCTGCATTGCGGCCGCTTTAATATATCACTTGTGTGGTTGTGATTTTATACAAATAGTATTTGTAATATTTAAAGCGGTTAACAGTAATTAAACATCGTCCTTCCAATAAACTGTGATTCGGTAAAAAGATAAATTTTGTCATATAGAGCTATATTAAATATTGAAAGGCAGATTATGTAATTAAGCTACACATACTATCCATACCATAATTTTCGATAAACTTTCCTTCTGGTAAATTTTCCCTCGGTAAATTGTCTTTCCTAGATCCGGTTATTTGTTTATTTTTACGTAAAAATTAATAACCGTTATGCTTTGTTTTTTTCTTCCAAAATACTGTACTAATAATTCATGGCGTCGAGTTGTCCCGCTTCGAGTTGGCCTCGTCGAGTTTTCCGCGTCGAGCTGGCCGCGTCGAGTTGTCTGTATCCGGCATAATGTGGGAAAAAAAATTTTGATTTTTCGGAAAAAATGTTTACGTCAATAATTTGTGCTTGTTTAAAAACCTATTTAGCCCATATCATATATACCGAGTGATTTTTACTTATTTAGAAAATGGAGTTTTTCGGAAATTAAGTAAGATTTCAATGAGATTTTTTTAATGTTATTTTTAGCTAACTAAACAATCTCAAGTCCAGAAAACCCCTATTTTTTTCAACTTTAGCTAAAAATAAATTTTTATTATACCTGCATCAGAATCGCCGTTTAAAGCACGCTTGAGCGTGCGAAAACAGGCTATTAAAGCTCGCCGAGCTTTAAAGGTTGTCAAGGAAACAACTGAATGTAACAACGGACGTGGACGCGACAAAAACGTAAACAATTCTCGTATCTATAGTAGCAAAATTATTATGCCCTCTCGATTTATAACGACAAAAATTATTTCGAAGTTTTTAGTGCGTAAGTTATTTCCAGTATTGCAGGTATAATAAAAAATAGCGTAAAGTATTCGTGGATAACTGGTCTTTAAAACACTTGCTCTATTTCGAGCACTCCGGCTACACCGTCGTGCTTGAAAACTCGCGCGTGTTTTAAAGACCTTGTTATCCACTCATACTTTAATATACTATTTTAAATTTTTAATAGTAATTTACGATACAAGTGCGTAAAGCTAATCTTTAGGCACGAGTGGGGTAGAGTCAAAACGCGAGTGAGCGAGCGTTTTAAGCCCCACGAGTGACTAAAGATGCTTTACGCATGTGTGTCGTACAATATTTTATCTACGATGGAATCTAAAAAGTACGGCAAATTTAAAAAATATTTTACATGTAAATTACAATTACTAGCAACCGGTTCTAATTTTGAGTGTTTTAAAAATTTTAAAACACGTTGCTACTAACTACGTGCCTAATAAAATTTTTTAAGCACGTTGCTATTAACGACGTAAACTAATGAAAACATGTTATTAAACAATCGTTTTACAAACTTAAAACTGCCAACTAAAAGGCAATTTTACACACTGTCGTAGATAAAATATTTTTCAAAATTTTACATATCAACACTTAATATTAAAATTATTTTTTTAAGTGAACACTTTAAAGATCTATAATTGGGAAAAATAATATAAAATGTTAATTGCTTCTTTATATTTTTTATTATTTACCGAAAAGTAGTGTGTTTGCCTCATTTTTACGTTTTCTATGCAAGGTGCTTTTTAGGAGAAATATTTTTCAATTCTAATTAATATCTAATTAAATGGCTTCTTGCAACTCTACTCTAGCCCTGTTAATGAATTACTGTTCCAAAACTCCTGTAAATGTCAGTGGCGTAACTTGGTACCCGCAGACCCCGCGGCCGCGGGGTGGCCTAATCCTAAGGTGGCCCAAAAAGCCCCCTAATTTTCTTTTTTTTTTCTTCAATAAACGTATGAGATGTCCACGCAAAAAACAAAAGTAGTTTTGAATTGCCGGCCTTTAAATTCAAGCTGACATAGATTGTTTTGTAATATGGAGGGTAATAAAAGTGGCGAATTTCTTGCAGTCGTAAGACTAATTTGAGTTCACTTAATACCGCCCGTATTGTAAGAATTCTATAATTTAACAACATGATCATTAAATGTTGGATTTATGGATTGTTTTGACGCCTATTCCTATTCTCATTCTGTTAGCAGCAGAGTTGCCAACTGTAGCGTAATTACCTTATACGTAATCCGCAAGGTACTTTACGAACTACAATCCCGTAGAGGCGCGAAAATATTCTACAATTGACAATGTGTCGATTATTGTTTACATTTGTGCATTTTAACTTTGTGAATAGTAAAGTTTTGATATATTTTTTTAGTAGACATTAGACATTCACGTTCATTACGCTGCGTACAGCCTCAACTTGGTGAATAGTGCTATAGTTAAAGGTGTAAGGAAAATTGAATTTTTTTTGCTACTGTATATAACATCTAAACATTTTTTAGATTAAGCATAAATCGGTGGAATATTTTAAGTTCCATTACGAGCGCGTCTGCTACAAAAAAAGAAACTTAACTCTATACGATGGTATTCCAAAACCCAAACTATCCCCGCAATTAAATTACGTTTTAAATATATTACTGCTGCTCTTAAAAAAATATATTAACATAAAAACGAAGAATGTGATGAGGTCCCGGGTGGTGTAGCTTGAACAAGCGTCCACGTTCGATCAGCAGAGTTAAGCAACGCTCTCTCTGGTCAGAACTTGGATGGGAGTTTCAGGGCTGCTTCTCTCGGCACCTCGTGGTACGGCTGCCACGGAAAAAAGTTGATCCCGGTTGTCATAATAACATCATGACAGTCGTTAGTGGGGTTGGAAGTCCCCATAAAATGTACAGTGACGCCTATAATTGGTCTAACGGCTGTTGGCGGAGTGCGGAATAAAATAAAATAAAATAAAGTAAATAAAATATAATTTAGAATTAGTGACTCTTTGTGTTTTAGTGAATAAAATTTTGGGGGATGTTGTCATCACAAAAATACTACAGAATCTAGACACTGATTTGATAAAAGCTACAACCTATATTAGAAACCTCTAGAGCATTTTATAGAAATATCGAAGTGAGTACCATAGTATTGAATTAAAAGCAAACAATTTAGCCAACAACTGGACCATAAATCCTACATTTAAAAATAAACGCAGACCAAAGACTTTGTGCGAAATGACTCAGAAAGATCTCTTTTCCAAAGCAACAGCTTTTCAAATATTTTATAAAAAAGATATTTTTGCTTCATTTTCTATAGACATTTGTTCCTGCGCAAAAAATTCTTATAATCTAGATAAACTAAAAGAATTTAAAAGAGTGAAACAATTTGCTAAGTATTTAATAAATTGATAATCGGAATTTATCATCAATTTTTCCTGAAATTGCGACAGCACTGGTATTATTTTTAACATTACCTGTTTCGGTCGCTTCAGCTGAAAGTAGCTTCTCTAAACTAAAAATTAATAAAAAATATGTCAGAAACAGTATTCATCAGGAAAGATTGGGAAACCTTTTTTTATTGTCCCTTGAATCGGAGATAGCTGATAAAATAGAATTACAAGAGGTTATTACAGATTTTGCAAACATATAGGCCAGGCGTACGCACATTTGTTAAATCTCGTTTTTATTTATTAACTATCTTAGTTAAGACATTGTTTTGTAGTGCCTAATGCTATTATTATTGATTATATGTATGTATTATTATTATTATTGATGTTGTTAAGTCATTTTGCTATTTCAGATGCTTAATTGCATTTCACGCCGTTAGTTAGGTCATTTTGGTATTTTGAATAGCCGCCTAAGCTTAGAGCAGCGCGCCCGTATGCTAAGCCCTTTTAGCTCTTTATTTGGCTCCATCGCCTAATTCCAGAATCACGATTTCGCACATAGTTAGCCTAAAAAGCAGTATTTGTCGTCGGTTGGAGCTCTCCTCGGATGGCGTTCACGCTGTGGCGGCGTGATACCAGCGTGGCCCGCATTGGTTTGTTTCATTTAGCACGCTGTGGCGGCGTGATACCAGCGTGGCCCGCATTGGTTGGTTTCATTTCATCGCCTTGCGATTCGCTGTGGTTTAGTCACGTGGGGGACGCGGCCAAGGTGACCTTTTGCCAACGCTTCCCTCGGGCATTCAGCCGAGAGCCGTCGTTAAAACAAGAGGTCGGATAGTGTATGTGAGTTCGTGCGGCGCTCCCGCCATTATGGCGGGGGCGTCAGTCGTTTTCCCGTCGGGTGCTGCTTCAGCAGTTATGTTGCGGGCGTTTTCGCCTTGAAGGAGTCTTCCAGAGCCCGTGGCAGAGAGCGCTTGTGTGTGGTGGTGGTGATTCGAAATTTGTCGAGTGATCTTCGGCGTAACGTGGGTGTTTTGGAGCCCAGTTCCTGCTACTATTAGTGAGGGGTCGTGCCCCCTTCATCTCGACCTACGAGGATTTGGTTCAGCAGAACGAGTGAGGCCCCCATCATTTTCGTCGTCCCGTTGTACGCGTCTTGACGCGTCTCCCGTCGCCATTGAGGCGGTTATGCATTCACCCCCTTTCGCCGTTGTAACACCGAAGGTACCTACCACCTACGATTGCAGCTCGTCGCAACTCAGCTGTACCAGGCTCCCTCGCCGCCCACGCATTAAGGTATGTGCCTTTAACCTGATTACCGCTGTGAACGCGAGTGTTACTCATTACTACTCATTGCTACGCTAGTGTATTCATTCAGACTGCAGACAGTTCAGGCCGTGAAGGCTAATGTAAATCGTCGCTGCCCTTGCATAAGGCAATGTGTATCTTTGTACCTATTATTGCTGTTCACTAATGTTCAACATCTGTCGTTAAGCTTAGAGCGCGCGTGCCAGCTGGTGCCCTTAATTATAGAGTAAGGTTAGATACAGGGCGACGCATTCTGCTACCCCATTGTAACCCGAAGTGAAATATATGATTGGTTAGTTAAGGGAACTATTGTTTGTTTCGGCTTGTGCATGTTCTGTTACAGATAGACGCCCCTTTATTGTACGGATTATTGTACGACGGAACGAGGAAGCTGTGAGCGTGCAGGTGAGTGAGACAGCTGCGTAGTCGTGGTCGGATGGACACCTAATCACAATCCTTGCTTAAGGCATTCCCGAAGTTGTTGTTTGACCTTGCAACTCTTGAATAATCTTATTGGCGGAGCATTTTTGCATGCTTCGCTCCCGTCTAACCGTCCAGGCCCGGTTAGCCGGGTTAAGACAGGCTTGGTGGCGCCCTCATAATTTCGACATACCCTGTATATATTATGCCACAACGCGCTTGCCCAGAACGTATCGTGTGACTCACGCCCGACTCCCTGAGCGTTCCAGCCGTGGCCTATTAGCCTATTTCGAACCGATCTCAGGGCAAGTGTGTCATGTTTTCAGGACTGATTCCGTGGTGCGATGCTCACCTTGGGTGGGTGTCGTAAAGTCCTGTTCATACCGTAACAGGCTAATTTTGGCGCCCAACGTGGGGCTTGTTGTTTGTTGTTGTTGTTGGACGGTAGTAGTCTCGTTAAGCCCACCCGTCGTACGTCTTAATTTTGTCGCTCAACGCGGGGCCTTTCAGGCCTTTCTGGCTTTGCTTTGCCTAGCCTTGTTGTGTCATTTATATTGTTGTCACAAATGTTTTTTTTCGTCATTTCGAAGTGGTATGGACTGGTAAACCGTTTTTTTCTTAGTAGAATATTTTACCGAGCTTCTTTTCTTGTTCTCTATTTGTCTTTTCCTGTTTTCTTCTGTTTTCTATATGTCTTTTCTTGTCTTTTCCTGTTCTTAGTTTAGTTTCATTAGTTTTCTTGACCGTGTATATGTTTTTTCTTAGTTGTCATTTGTCTTTACGTTTCTTTTCTTGTTTTCTATATGTTTTTTCTTGTCTTTTCTTATTTTCTATTTGTAGTTTTGTGTTTTCTTGTTGTTTATCGCCTTTTTGAGTTTTCTTTTTGTGTTTTTCCATGTCTTTTCATATTTTGAGTATCTTTTTTCGTCATTTTTACCGTCGTTTCTTGTTTTTCTTAGCCAGTTCATACTACCGAGATCTCTTGTTGCGTTTAGTGCAGATTTTATCCCGTATTAGTCGGATTTAGTACCAGATGTTGTTGAGTGAAGGTACCGACCTTGTTTTTTTAAGTCTTTTCGAAGGCTTAGTGGGAGTTTCGATTCCCTGTCGTTTACATTGTTTAGCCTTGGGCTAAGTTGACACTTTTGTTGTACCGAACTGACGTTTATCGATTTTGACGTTCACGTTATCGAGGTTTATCGATTTTGACGTTGATGATTACCGATTTCGACAATTTTTTTTTGCTATCGTTTGGTGTTGTGTCGCGTTGATTTTTGGTGAGCAGGTTGGAATTCATTTTCACTTTCATTACCGTGTCTTGGTTTGTTGATAAGTTTTGGATTGTTGTTGTTGTGCTTGGGGAGATTCGCTCGTGCGGTTATTAAGTCCCTCAGGCCATCTTCTTAGTTGGTTTGGTGTAGTTATTTTCGTTTGGCCTTTACCTCATACTCATTATTATCATGTACCGCCCAACTTTGTTTACCGATTTCTTCATGGACACCCCTAACAGTCATAGTAGTGTTTTGTACACTTTCCGTTAGCATCTAACGAGTCTTTACCGCTGGTCGGAATGCTTCGTGCTTTTTGACGTTTTGTTGTCATTTACCGTACCCTTTTTGACTGATGACGTCATGTTGTCGAGTATCGTGTTCTTTGTGAACAGTTTCGTTGAAGCTTTTGAGCTTTGTGTGACACCAGGGCCCGGTTGTTCGCATGAGGTTTCTTAAGTGTAAAGTGTTTAAGTATTTAAAGATTTTTGACTTTTTTTGTAGTGATGCCCTGTTGTTTTCGTGGCCTAGCGCTCTTTTACCGTACCGTTGGCCGTCGCCATTTTCAACCACCTGTGTGGGATTACATAAAGAGAGCGTGTTTCTGGTCATTTTGTTTCGTGCGGACCCTGTCGTCGTAAGGTAGTCCCTTTGGGCCGCATGGATTTCTGAAAAGGATTTATTGGGCATGCGTCATCGAACGCCTACACCCTTGGAGACTTGGTTCGTCCGGATTTTCTTTTGGTGTTCGGTGTTGGAGTCACTTTCGAGCTCGCGCTTTGCGGTTTAATAGTCGACTTGGCTCCGGCATCGGCATCGATTGAGGATTTCGGTGGACTGAGTTTTTCCTATTCCTGATTATGACTATTTTTGACAGTTTCTGTCACAACCATTTCCCTTTTTTTTTGGTGGTTCATCCTCTTCTCTTGGGTACTCATACCAGTTGTGGGATCCACACAATGCGCCGATCTCGTGACGCGCAGCGTGCCCTCTTCAGGTAACCCTTGGGTGGGACTTTGGACTTCCATTTCTATACCCCCCCCTCCCTGTGTTCTTTTGGAACGGTTGGTCGGAAGTGTCCACAGGTGTAAGACTTATTTGTACCCCATTTAGACCCATATTTTGTACCCGATTGTGACCCAATTTACGTATTCTCTACTGGCGTATCCAGTCTTTCTTCTTCCTCTTCTCTCTTCCCACCTTTGCACCCTATCTGGTGGCCAGTGTGCGTAATCCCTTTGGGGGTGCACTCTATCGTATCGAATGTTTTTTCTTTGTTTTGTTCGTTTTTCGTTGTTGCGTTTTCGTTTGAGTTCTCGTTACGTTGTCGCAAAATGCCTCGTTGTTTTATAAGAGACTTCGGGGAACTCTCTTTCAAGTAAGGGGAGTGTTAAGTCATTTTGCTATTTCAGATGCTTAATTGCATTTCACGCCGTTAGTTAGGTCATTTTGGTATTTTGAATAGCCGCCTAAGCTTAGAGCAGCGCGCCCGTATGCTAAGCCCTTTTAGCTCTTTATTTGGCTCCATCGCCTAATTCCAGAATCACGATTTCGCACATAGTTAGCCTAAAAAGCAGTATTTGTCGTCGGTTGGAGCTCTCGTTTGATGGCGTTTTTCTGAATTCTGAATAGCACGCGGTGGCGGCGTGATACCAGCGTGGCCCGGATTGGTTGGTTTCATTTCATCGCCTTGCGATTCGCTGTGGTTTAGTCACGTGGGGGACGCGGCCAAGGTGACCTTTGCTAACGCTTCCCTAGGGGCATTCAGCCGAGAGCCGTCGTTAAAACAAGAGGTCGGATAGTGTATGTGAGTTCGTGCGGCGCTCCCGCCATTATGGCGGGGGCGTCAGTCGTTTTCCCGTCGGGTGCTGCTTCAGCAGTTATGTTGCGGGCGTTTTCGCCTTGAAGGAGTCTTCCAGAGCCCGTGGCAGAGAGCGCTTGTGTGTGGTGGTGGTGATTCGAAATTTGTCGAGTGATCTTCGGCGTAACGTGGGTGTTTTGGAGCCCAGTTCCTGCTACTATTAGTGAGGGGTCGTGCCCCCTTCATCTCGACCTACGAGGATTTGGTTCAGCAGAACGAGTGAGGCCCCCATCATTTTCGTCGTCCCGTTGTACGCGTCTTGACGCGTCTCCCGTCGCCATTGAGGCGGTTATGCATTCACCCCCTTTCGCCGTTGTAACACCGAAGGTACCTACCACCTACGATTGCAGCTCGTCGCAACTCAGCTGTACCAGGCTCCCTCGCCGCCCACGCATTAAGGTATGTGCCTTTAACCTGATTACCGCTGTGAACGCGAGTGTTACTCATTACTACTCATTACTACGCTAGTGTATTCATTCAGACTGCAGACAGTTCAGGCCGTGAAGGCTAATGTAAATCGTCGCTGCCCTTGCATAAGGCAATGTGTATCTTTGTACCTATTATTGCTGTTCACTAATGTTCAACATCTGTCGTTAAGCTTAGAGCGCGCGTGCCAGCTGGTGCCCTTAATTATAGAGTAAGGTTAGATACAGGGCGACGCATTCTGCTACCCCATTGTAACCCGAAGTGAAATATATGATTGGTTAGTTAAGGGAACTATTGTTTGTTTCGGCTTGTGCATGTTCTGTTACAGATAGACGCCCCTTTATTGTACGGATTATTGTACGACGGAACGAGGAAGCTGTGAGCGTGCAGGTGAGTGAGACAGCTGCGTAGTCGTGGTCGGATGGACACCTAATCACAATCCTTGCTTAAGGCATTCCCGAAGTTGTTGTTTGACCTTGCAACTCTTGAATAATCTTATTGGCGGAGCATTTTTGCATGCTTCGCTCCCGTCTAACCGTCCAGGCCCGGTTAGCCGGGTTAAGACAGGCTTGGTGGCGCCCTCATAATTTCGACATACCCTGTATATATTATGCCACAACGCGCTTGCCCAGAACGTATCGTGTGACTCACGCCCGACTCCCTGAGCGTTCCAGCCGTGGCCTATTAGCCTATTTCGAACCGATTTCAGGGCAAGTGTGTCATGTTTTCAGGACTGATTCCGTGGTGCGATGCTCACCTTGGGTGGGTGTCGTAAAGTCCTTTTCATACCGTAACAACATAATCTAAAAAATACACACAAGACGAAAACTTCAGAGCGTTATTTCGACAGCCAGCTGAACTAAATCGTTCATATTGTGCCTGATGGGTGCCATGAATACGGATAAAGTATATTAAAATATAATGAAAAGTCCGCGAAAGTCGCAAATGCTCTTGTAAACGCTATCTTAATGCAAATTCAGCATCCAATTGTTAGGAAGGGCATGGAGATATTTCCTTTGTAATTCTCGTACTTGTAAAGTACACCAGAAGTGCACATACAGCGTTATATTTCCATGTGGCCATTTGCAAGTACATAATTTAAAAAATGCACAAAAGACGAATATCTCATAGCGTTATTTTGACAGCCAGCTGAACTAAATCGTTCAAATTGTGCCAGATGGGTGCCATGAATACGGATAAAATATATTAAAATATAATGAAAGTCCGCGGAAGTTGCAAATGCTCTTGTTAAAAGCTATCTTAATGCAAATTCAGCATCCAATTGTTAGGAAGGGCATGGAGATATTTCCTTTGTAATTCTCGTACTCGTAAAGTACACCAGAAGTGCACATACAGCGTTATATTTCCATGTGGCCATTTGCAAGTACATAATTTAAAAAATGCACAAAAGACGAATATCTCATAGCGTTATTTTGACAGCCAGCTGAACTAAATCGTTCATATTGTGCCAGATGGGTGCCATGAATACGGATAAAATATATTAAAATATAATGAAAGTCCGCGGAAGTTGCAAATGCTTTTCTTAAAAGCTATCTTAATGCAAATTCAGCATCCAATTGTTAGGAAGGGCATGGAGATATTTCCTTTGTAATTCTCGTACTCGTAAAGTACACCAGAAGTGCACATACAGCGTTATATTTCCATGTGGCCATTTGAAAGTACATAATTTAAAAAAATGCACAAAAGACGAATATCTCAGAGCGTTATTTCGACAGCCAGCTGAAATAATCGTTCATATTGTGCCAGATGGGTGCCATAAATACGGATAAAATATATTAAAATATAATGAAAGTCCGCGGAAGTTGCAAATGCTCTTGTTAAACGCTATCTTAATGTAAATTCGGCATCCATTTACTAAGAAGGATATAGAGATATTTCCTTTTTAATTCTGATACTCATAAAATACATCAGAAGTGCACGTAAAGCTGTATATTTCCCTGTGGCCATTTATATGTACATAATCTAAAAAATACACACAAGACGAACACTTCAGAGCGTTATTTCGACAGCCAGCTGAACTAAATCGTTCATATTGTGCCTGATGGGTGCCATGAATACGGATAAAGTATATTAAAATATAATGAAAAGCCCGCGAAAGTCGCAAATGCTCTTGTTAAACGCTATCTTAATGCAAATTCAGCATCCAATTGTTAGGAAGGGCATGGAGATATTTCCTTTGTAATTCTCGTACTCGTAAAGTACACCAGAAGTGCACATACAGCGTTATATTTCCATGTGGCCATTTGCAAGTATATAATTTAAAAAATGCACAAAAGACGAATATCTCAGAGCGTTATTTCGACAGCCAGCTGAACCAAATCGTTCATATTGTGCCAGATGGGTGCCATGAATACGGGTAAAGTATATTAAAATATAATGAAAAGTCCGCGAAAGAGGCAAATGCTCTTGTTAAACGCTATCTTAATGCAAATTCAGCATCCAATTGTTAGGAAGGGCATGGAGATATTTCCTTTGTAATTCTCGTACTCGTAAATTACACCAGAAGTGCACATACAGCGTTATATTTCCATGTGGCCATTTGCAAGTACATAATTTAAAAAATGCACAAAAGACGAATATCTCATAGCGTTATTTTGACAGCCAGCTGAACTAAATCGTTCAAATTGTGCCAGATGGGTGCCATGAATACGGATAAAATATATTAAAATATAATGAAAGTCCGCGGAAGTTGCCAATGCTCTTGTTAAAAGCTATCTTAATGCAAATTCAGCATCCATTTACTAAGAAGGATATAGAGATATTTCCTTTTTAATTCTGATACTCATAAAATACATCAGAAGTGCACGTAAAGCTGTATATTTCCCTGTGGCCATTTATATGTACATAATCTAAAAAATACACACAAGACGAACACTTCAGAGCGTTATTTCGACAGCCAGCTGAACTAAATCGTTCATATTGTGCCTGATGGGTGCCATGAATACGGATAAAGTATATTAAAATATAATGAAAAGCCCGCGAAAGTCGCAAATGCTCTTGTTAAACGCTATCTTAATGCAAATTCAGCATCCAATTGTTAGGAAGGGCATGGAGATATTTCCTTTGTAATTCTCGTACTCGTAAAGTACACCAGAAGTGCACATACAGCGTTATATTTCCATGTGGCCATTTGCAAGTATATAATTTAAAAAATGCACAAAAGACGAATATCTCAGAGCGTTATTTCGACAGCCAGCTGAACCAAATCGTTCATATTGTGCCAGATGGGTGCCATGAATACGGGTAAAGTATATTAAAATATAATGAAAAGTCCGCGAAAGAGGCAAATGCTCTTGTTAAACGCTATCTTAATGCAAATTCAGCATCCAATTGTTAGGAAGGGCATGGAGATATTTCCTTTGTAATTCTCGTACTCGTAAATTACACCAGAAGTGCACATACAGCGTTATATTTCCATGTGGCCATTTGCAAGTACATAATTTAAAAAATGCACAAAAGACGAATATCTCAGAGCGTTATTTCGACAGCCAGCTGAACCAAATCGTTCATATTGTGCCAGATGGGTGCCATGAATACGGGTAAAGTATATTAAAATATAATGAAAAGTCCGCGAAAGAGGCAAATGCTCTTGTTAAACGCTATCTTAATGCAAATTCAGCATCCAATTGTTAGGAAGGGCATGGAGATATTTCCTTTGTAATTCTCGTACTCGTAAATTACACCAGAAGTGCACATACAGCGTTATATTTCCATGTGGCCATTTGCAAGTACATAATTTAAAAAATGCACAAAAGACGAATATCTCATAGCGTTATTTCGACAGCCAGCTGAACTAAATCGTTCAAATTGTGCCAGATGGGTGCCATGAATACGGGTAAAGTATATTAAAATATAATGAAAAGTCCGCGAAAGTCGCAAATGCTCTTGTAAACGCTATCTTAATGCAAATTCAGCATCCAATTGTTAGGAAGGACATGGAGATATTTCCTTTGTAATTCTCGTACTCGTAAAGTACACCAGAAGTGCACATACAGCGTTATATTTCCATGTGGCCATTTGCAAGTACATAATTTAAAAAATGCACAAAAGACGAATATCTCATAGCGTTATTTTGACAGCCAGCTGAACTAAATCGTTCAAATTGTGCCAGATGGGTGCCATGAATACGGATAAAATATATTAAAATATAATGAAAGTCCGCGGAAGTTGCCAATGCTCTTGTTAAAAGCTATCTTAATGCAAATTCAGCATCCAATTGTTAGGAAGGGCATGGAGATATTTCCTTTGTAATTCTCGTACTCGTAAAGTACACCAGAAGTGCACATACAGCGTTATATTTCCATGTGGCCATTTGCAAGTACATAATTTAAAAAATGCACAAAAGACGAATATCTCTTAGCGTTATTTTGACAGCCAGCTGAACTAAATCGTTCATTTGTGCCAGATGGGTGCCATGAATACGGATAAAATATATTAAAATATAATGAAAGTCCGCGGAAGTTGCAAATGCTTTTGTTAAAAGCTATCTTAATGCAAATTCAGCATCCAATTGTTAGGATGGGCATGGAGATATTTCCTTTGTAATTCTCGTACTCGTAAAGTACACCAGAAGTGCACATACAGCGTTATATTTCCATGTGGCCATTTGCAAGTACATAATTTAAAAAATGCACAAAAGACGAATATCTCAGAGCGTTATTTCGACAGCCAGCTGAACCAAATCGTTCATATTGTGCCAGATGGGTGCCATGAATACGGGTAAAGTATATTAAAATATAATGAAAAGTCCGCGAAAGAGGCAAATGCTCTTGTTAAACGCTATCTTAATGCAAATTCAGCATCCAATTGTTAGGAAGGGCATGGAGATATTCCCTTTGTAATTCTCGTACTCGTAAAGTACACCAGAAGTGCACATACAGCGTTATATTTCCATGTGGCCATTTGCAAGTACATAATTTAAAAAATGCACAAAAGACGAATATCTCATAGCGTTATTTCGACAGCCAGCTGAACTAAATCGTTCAAATTGTGCCAGATGGGTGCCATGAATACGGATAAAATATATTAAAATATAATGAAAGTCCGCGGAAGTTGCAAATGGTCTTGTTAAAAGCTATCTTAATGCAAATTCAGCATCCAATTGTTAGGAAGGGCATGGAGATATTTCCTTTGTAATTCTCGTACTCGTAAAGTACACCAGAAGTGCACATACAGCGTTATATTTCCATGTGGCCATTTGCAAGTACATAATTTAAAAAATGCACAAAACACGAATATCTCAGAGCGTTATTTCGACAGCCAGCTGAACCAAATCGTTCATATTGTGCCAGATGGGTGCCATGAATACGGGTAAAGTATATTAAAATATAATGAAAAGCCCGCGAAAGAGGCAAATGCTCTTGTTAAACGCTATCTTAATGCAAATTCAGCATCCAATTGTTAGAAAGGGCATGGAGATATTTCCTTTGTAATTCTCGTACTCGTAAAGTACACCAGAAGTGCACATACAGCGTTATATTTCCATGTGGCCATTTGCAAGCACATAATTTAAAAATTGCACAAAAGACGAATATCTCATAGCGTTATTTCGACAGCCAGCTGAACTAAATCGTTCAAATTGTGCCAGATGGGTGCCATGAATACGGATAAAATATATTAAAATATAATGAAAGTCCGCGGAAGTTGCAAATGCTCTTGTTAAAAGCTATCTTAATGCAAATTCAGCATCCAATTGTTAGGAAGGGCATGGAGATATTTCCTTTGTAATTCTCGTACTCGTAAAGTACACCAGAAGTGCACATACAGCGTTATATTTCCATGTGGCCATTTGCAAGTACATAATTTAAAAAATGCAAAAAACACGAATATCTCAGAGCGTTATTTCATCAGCCAGCTGAACCAAATCGTTCATATTGTGCCAGATGGGTGCCATGAATACGGGTAAAGTATATTAAAATATAATGAAAAGTCCGCGGAAGTCGCAAATGCTCTTGTTAAACGCTATCTTAATGCAAATTCAGCATCCAATTGTTAGGAAGGGCATGGAGATATTTCCTTTGTAATTCTCGTACTCGTAAAGTACACCAGAAGTGCACATACAGCGTTATATTTCCATGTGGCCATTTGCAAGTACATAATTTAAAAAATGCACAAAAGACGAATATCTCAGAGCGTTATTTCGACAGCCAGCTGAAGTAAATCGTTCATATTGTGCCAGATGGGTGCCATGAATACGGATAAAATATATTAAAATATAATGAAAAGTCCGCGAAAGTCGCAAATGCTCTTGTTAAACGCTATCTTAATGCAAATTCAGCATCCAATTGTTAGGAAGGGCATGGAGATATTTCTTTTGTAATTCTCGTACTCGTAAAGTACACCAGAAGTGCACATACAGCGTTATATTTCCATGTGGCCATTTGCAAGTACATAATTTAAAAAATGCACAAAACACGAATATCTCAGATCGTTATTTCGACAGCCAGCTGAACCAAATCGTTCATATTGTGCCAGGTGGGTGCCATGAATACGGGTAAAGTATATTAAAATATAATGAAAAGTCCGCGAAAGAGGCAAATGCTCTTGTTAAACGCTATCTTAATGCAAATTCAGCATCCAATTGTTAGGAAGGGCATGGAGATATTTCCTTTGTAATTCTCGTACTCGTAAAGTACACCAGAAGTGCACATACAGCGTTATATTTCCATGTGGCCATTTGCAAGTACATAATTTAAAAAATGCACAACACACGAATATCTCAGAGCGTTATTTCGACAGCCAGCTGAACCAAATCGTTCATATTGTGCCAGATGGGTGCCATGAATACGGGTAAAGTATATTAAAATATAATGAAAAGTCCGCGGAAGTTGCAAATGCTCTTGTTAAACGCTATCTTAATGCAAATTCGGCATCCATTTACTAAGAAGGATATAGAGATATTTCCTTTTTAATTCTAATACTCATAAAATACATCAGAATGCACGTAAAGCTGTATATTTCCGTGTGGCCATTTATAAGTACATAATCTAAAAAATACACACAAGACGAACATTTCAGAGCGTTATTTCGACAGCCAGCTGAACTAAATCGTTCATATTGTGCCTGATGGGTGCCATGCATACGGATAAAGTATATTAAAATATAATGAAAAGTCCGCGGAAGTTGCAAATGCTCTTGTTAAACGCTATCTTAATGCAAATTCGGCATCCATTTACTAAGAAGGATACAGAGATATTTCCTTTGTAATTCTCGTACTCGTAAAGTACACCAGAAGTGCACATACAGCGTTATATTTCCATGTGGCCATTTGCAAGTACATAATTTAAAAAATGCACAAAAGACGAATATCTCAGAGCGTTATTTCGACAGCCAGCTGAACCAAATCGTTCATATTGTGCCAGATGGGTGCCATGAATACGGGTAAAGTATATTAAAATATAATGAAATGTCCGCGGAAGTCGCAAATGCTCTTGTTAAACGCTATCTTAATGCAAATTCAGCATCCAATTGTTAGGAAGGGCATGGATATATTTCCTTTGTAATTCTCGTACTCGTAAAGTACACCAGAAGTGCACATACAGCGTTATATTTCCATGTGGCCATTTGCAAGTACATAATTTAAAAAATGCACAAAAGACGAATATCTCAGAGCGTTATTTCGACAGCCAGCTGAAGTAAATCGTTCATATTGTGCCAGATGGGTGCCATGAATACGGATAAAATATATTAAAATATAATGAAAGTCCGCGGAAGTTGCAAATGCTCTTGTTAAACGCTATCTTAATGCAAATTCGGCATCCATTTACTAAGAAGGATACAGAGATATTTCCTTTTTAATTCTGATACTCATAAAATACATCAGAAGTGCACGTAAAGCTGTATATTTCCGTGTGGCCATTTATAAGTACATAATCTAAAAAATACACACAAGACGAACAGTTCAGAGCGTTATTTCGACAGCCAGCTGAACTAAATCGTTTATATTGTGCCAGATGGGTGCCATGAATACGGATAAAATATATTAAAATATAATGAAAGTCCGCGGAAGTTGCAAATGCTCTTGTTAAACGCTATCTTAATGCAAATTCGGCATCCATTTACTAAGAAGGATACAGAGATATTTCCTTTTTAATTCTGATACTCATAAAATACATCAGAAGTGCACGTAAAGCTGTATATTTCCGTGTGGCCATTTATAAGTACAGAATCTAAAAAATACACACCAGACGAATATCTCAGAGCGTTATTTCGACAGCCAGCTGAACTAAATCGTTTATATTGTGCCAGATGGGTGCCATGAATACGGATAAAATATATTAAAAATAATGAAAAGTCAGCGGAAGTCGCAAATGCTTTTGTTAAACGTTATCTTAAGGCAAATTCGGCATCCATTTACTAAGAAGGACATAGAGATATTTCCTTTTTAATTCTGATACTCATAAAATACAACAGAAGTGCACGTAAAGCTGTATATTTCCGTGTGGCCATTTATAAGTACATAATCTAAAAAATACACACAAGACGAACATTTCAGAGCGTTATTTCGACAGCCAGCTGAACTAAATCGTTCATATTGTGCCTGATGGGTGACATGAATACGGGTAAAGTATATTAAAATATAATGAAAAGTCCGCGGAAGTGGCAATTGCTCTTGTTAAACGCTATCTTAATGCAAATTCAGCATCCAATTGTTAGGAAGGGCATGGAGATATTTCCTTTGTAATTCTCGTACTCGTAAAGTACACCAGAATTGCACATACAGCGTTATATTTTCATGTGGCCATTTGAAAGTACATAATTTAAAGAAATGCACAAAAGACGAACATCTCAGAGCGTTATTTCGACAGCCAGCTGAACTAAATCGTTAATATTGTGCCAGATGGGTGCCATAAATACGGATAAAATATAATGAAAGTCCGCGGAAGTTGCAAATGCTCTTGTTAAACGCTATCTTAATGTAAATTCGGCATCCATTTACTAAGAAGGATATAGAGATTATTCCTTTTTAATTCTGATACTCATAAAATACACCAGAAGTGCACATACAGCGTTATATTTCCATGTGGCCATTTGCAAGTACATAATTTAAAAAATGCACAAAAGACAAATAACTCAGAGCGTTATTTCGACAGCCAGCTGAAGTAAATCGTTCATATTGTGCCAGATGGGTGCCATGAATACGGATAAAATATATTAAAATATAATGAAAAGTCCGCGAAAGTCGCAAATGCTCTTGTTAAACGCTATCTTAATGCAAATTCAGCATCCAATTGTTAGGAAGGGCATGGAGATATTTCCTTTGTAATTCTCGTACTCGTAAAGTACACCAGAAGTGCACATACAGCGTTATATTTCCATGTGGCCATTTGCAAGTACATAATTTAAAAAATGCACAAAAGACGAATATCTCAGAGCGTTATTTCGCCAGCCAGCTGAAGTAAATCGTTCATATTGTGCCAGATGGGTGCCATGAATACGGATAAAATATATTAAAATATAATGAAAGTCCGCGGAAGTTGCAAATGCTCTTGTTAAAAACTATCTTAATGCAAATTCAGCATCCAATTGTTAGGAAGGACATGGAGATATTTCCTTTGTAATTCTCGTACTCGTAAAGTACACCAGAAGTGCACATACAGCGTTATATTTCCATGTGGCCATTTGCAAGTACATAATTTAAAAAATGCACAAAAGACGAATATCTCAGAGCGTTATTTCGACAGCCAGCTGAACTAAATCGTTCATATTGTGCCAGATGGGTGCCATGAATACGGATAAAATATATTAAAATCTAATGAAAGTCCGCGGAAGTTGCAAATGCTCTTGTTAAACGCTATCTTAATGTAAATTCGGCATCCATTTACTAAGAAGGGTATAGAGATATTTCCTTTTTAATTCTGATACTCATAAAATACATCAGAAGTGCTGTATATTTCCGTGTGGCCATTTATAAGTACATAATCTAAAAAATACACACAAGACGAACACTTCAGAGCGTTATTTCGACAGCCAGCTGAACTAAATCGTTCATATTGTGCCTGATGGGTGCCATGAATACGGATAAAGTATATTAAAATATAATGAAAAGTCCGCGGAAGTGGCAAATGCACTTGTTAAACGCTATCTTAATGCAAATTCGGCATCCATTTACTAAGAAGGATATAGAGATATTTCCTTTTTAATTCTAGTACTCATAAAATACATCAGAATGCACGTAAAGCTGCATATTTCCGTGTGGCCATTTATAAGTACATAATCTAAAAAATACACACAAGACGAACATTTCAGAGCGTTATTTCGACAGCCAGCTGAACTAAATCGTTCATATTGTGCCTGATGGGTGCCATGAATACGGATAAAGTATATTAAAATATAATGAAAAGTCCGCGGAAGTTGCAAATGCTCTTGTTAAACGCTATCTTAATGCAAATTCGGCATCCATTTACTAAGAAGGATACAGAGATATTTCCTTTGTAATTCTCGTACTCGTAAAGTACACCAGTAGTGCACATACAGCGTTATATTTCCATGTGGCCATTTGAAAGTACATAATCTAAAAAATACACACAAGACGAACATTTCAGAGCGTTATTTCGACAGCCAGCTGAACTAAATCGTTCATATTGTGCCTGATGGGTGCCATGAATACGGATAAAGTATATTAAAATATAATGAAAAGTCCGCGGAAGTTGCAAATGCTCTTGTTAAACGCTATCTTAATGCAAATTCGGCATCCATTTACTAAGAAGGATACAGAGATATTTCCTTTGTAATTCTCGTACTCGTAAAGTACCCCAGTAGTGCACATACAGCGTTATATTTCCATGTGGCCATTTGAAAGTACATAATTTAAAAAAATGCACAAAAGACGAATATCTCAGAGCGTTATTTCGACAGCCAGCTGAACTAAATCGTTCATATTGTGCCAGATGGGTGCCATGAATACGGATAAAATATATTAAAATCTAATGAAAGTCCGCGGAAGTTGCAAATGCTCTTGTTAAACGCTATCTTAATGTAAATTCGGCATCCATTTATTAAGAAGGATATAGAGATATTTCCTTTTTAATTCTGATACTCATAAAATAATACAGAAGTGCTGTATATTTCCGTGTGGCCATTTATAAGTACATAATCTAAAAAATACACACAAGACGAACACTTCAGAGCGTTATTTCGACAGCCAGCTGAACTAAATCGTTCATATTGTGCCTGATGGGTGCCATGAATACGGATAAAATATATTAAAATATAATGAAAAGTCCGCGGAAGTTGCAAATGCTCTTGTTAAACGCTATCTTAATGCAAATTCGGCATCCATTTACTAAGAAGGATATAGAGATATTTCCTTTTTAATTCTAATACTCATAAAATACATCAGAATGCACGTAAAGCTGTATATTTCCGTGTGGCCATTTATAAGTACATAATCTAAAAAATACACACAAGACGAACATTTCAGAGAGTTATTTCGACAGCCAGCTGAACTAAATCGTTCATATTGTGCCTGATGGGTGCCATGAATACGGATAAAGTATATTAAAATATAATGAAAAGTCCGCGGAAGTGGCAAATGCACTTGTTAAACGCTATCTTAATGCAAATTCGGCATCCATTTACTAAGAAGGATATAGAGATATTTCCTTTTTAATTCTAATACTCATAAAATACATCAGAATGCACGTAAAGCTGTATATTTCCGTGTGGCCATTTATAAGTATATAATCTAAAAAATACACACAAGACGAACATTTCAGAGCGTTATTTCGACATCCAGCTGAACTAAATCGTTCATATTGTGCCTGATGGGTGCCATGAATACGGATAAAGTATATTAAAATATAATGAAAAGTCCGCGGAAGTTGCAAATGCTCTTGTTAAACGCTATCTTAATGCAAATTCGGCATCCATTTACTAAGAAGGATACAGAGATATTTCCTTTGTAATTCTCGTACTCGTAAAGTACACCAGTAGTGCACATACAGCGTTATATTTCCATGTGGCCATTTGCAAGTACATAATTTAAAAAATGCACAAAAGACGAATATCTCAGAGCGTTATTTCGACAGCCAGCTGAACCAAATCGTTCATATTGTGCCAGATGGGTGCCATGAATACGGGTAAAGTATATTAAAATATAATGAAATGTCCGCGGAAGTCGCAAATGCTCTTGTTAAACGCTATCTTAATGCAAATTCAGCATCCAATTGTTAGGAAGGGCATGGATATATTTCCTTTGTAATTCTCGTACTCGTAAAGTACACCAGAAGTGCACATACAGCGTTATATTTCCATGTGGCCATTTGCAAGTACATAATTTAAAAAATGCACAAAAGACGAATATCTCAGAGCGTTATTTCGACAGCCAGCTGAAGTAAATCGTTCATATTGTGCCAGATGGGTGCCATGAATACGGATAAAATATATTAAAATATAATGAAAAGTCCGCGAAAGTTGCAAATGCTCTTGTTAAACGCTATCTTAATGCAAATTCGGCATCCATTTACTAAGAAGGATACAGAGATATTTCCTTTTTAATTCTGATACTCATAAAATACATCAGAAGTGCACGTAAAGCTGTATATTTCCGTGTGGCCATTTATAAGTACATAATCTAAAAAATACACACAAGACGAACATTTCAGAGCGTTATTTCGACAGCCAGCTGAACTAAATCGTTCTTATTGTGCCTGATGGGTGACATGAATACGGGTAAAGTATATTAAAATATAATGAAAAGTCCGCGGAAGTGGCAATTGCTCTTGTTAAACGCTATCTTAATGCAAATTCAGCATCCAATTGTTAGGAAGGGCATGGAGATATTTCCTTTGTAATTCTCGTACTCGTAAAGTACACCAGAAGTGCACATACAGCGCTATATTTCCATGTGGCCATTTGCAAGTACATAAGTTAAAAAATGCACAAAAGACGAATATCTCAGAGCGTTATTTCGACAGCCAGCTGAACTAAATCGTTCATATTGTGCCAGATGGGTGCCATGAATACGGATAAAATATATTAAAATATAATGAAAGTCCGCGGAAGTTGCAAATGCTCTTGTTAAAAGCTATCTTAATGCAAATTTAGCATCCAATTGTTAGGAAGGGCATGGAGATATTTCCTTTGTAATTCTCGTACTCGTAAAGTACACCAGTAGTGCACATACAGCGTCATATTTCCATGTGGCCATTTGAAAGTACATAATTTAAAAAAATGCACAAAAGACGAATATCTCAGAGCGTTATTTCGACAGCCAGCTGAACTAAATCGTTCATACTGTGCCTGATGGGTGCCACGAGTACGGATAAAGTATATTAAAATATAATGAAAAGTCCGCGAAAGTCGCAAATGCTCTTGTTAAACGCTATCTTAATGCAAATTCAGCATCCAATTGTTAGGAAGGGCATGGAGATATTTCCTTTGTAATTCTCGTACTCGTAAAGTACACCAGAAGTGCACATACAGCGTTATATTTCCATGTGGCCATTTGCAAGTACATAATTTAAAAAATGCGCAAAACACGAATATCTCAGAGCGTTATTTCGACAGCCAGCTGAACCAAATCGTTCATATTGTGCCAGATGGGTGCCATGAATACGGGTAAAGTATATTAAAATATAATGAAAAGTCCACGGAAGTCGCAAATGCTCTTGTTAAACGCTATCTTAATGCAAATTCAGCATCCAATTGTTAGGAAGGGCATGGAGATATTTCCTTTGTAATTCTCGTACTCGTAAATTACACCAGAAGTGTACACACAGCGTTATATTTCCATGTGGCCATTTGCAAGTACATAATTTAAAAAATGCACAAAAGACGAATATCTCAGAGCGTTATTTCGACAGCCAGTTGAACTAAATCGTTCATATTGTGCCAGATGGGTACCATGAATAAGGATAAAATATATTAAATTATAATGAAAGTCAGCGGAAGTTGCAAATGCTCTTGTTAAACGCTATCCTAATGCAAATTCAGCATCCAATTGTTAGGAAGGGCATGGAGATATTTCCTTTGTAATTCTCGTACTCGTAAAGTACACCAGAAGTGCACATACAGCGTTATATTTCCATGTGGCCATTTGCAAGTACATAATTTAAAAAATGCACAAAAGACGAATATCTCAGAGCGTTATTTCGACAGCCAGCTGAAGTAAATCGTTCATATTGTGCCAGATGGGTGCCATGAATACGGATAAAATATATTAAAATATAATGAAAGTCCGCGGAAGTTGCAAATGCTCTTGTTAAAAGCTATCTTAATGCAAATTCAGCATCCAATTGTTAGGAAGGGCATGGAGATATTTCCTTTGTAATTCTCGTACTCGTAAAGTACACCAGTAGTGCACATACAGCGTCATATTTCCATGTGGCCATTTGAAAGTACATAATTTAAAAAAATGCACAAAAGACGAATATCTCAGAGCGTTATTTCGACAGCCAGCTGAACCAAATCGTTCATATTGTGCCAGATGGGTGCCATGAATACGGGTAAAGTATATTAAAATATAATGAAATGTCCGCGGAAGTCGCAAATGCTCTTGTTAAACGCTATCTTAATGCAAATTCGGCATCCATTTACTAAGAAGGATACAGAGATATTTCCTTTTTAATTCTGATACTCATAAAATACATCAGAAGTGCACGTAAAGCTGTATATTTCCGTGTGGCCATTTATAAGTACATAATCTAAAAAATACACACAAGACGAACATTTCAGAGCGTTATTTCGACAGCCAGCTGAACTAAATCGTTCATATTGTGCCTGATGGGTGACATGAATACGGATAAAATATATTAAATTATAATGAAAGTCCGCGGAAGTTGCAAATGCTCTTGTTAAACGCTATCCTAATGCAAATTCAGCATCCAATTGTTAGGAAGGGCATGGAGATATTTCCTTTGTAATTCTCGTACTCGTAAAGTACACCAGAAGTGCACATACAGCGCTATATTTCCATGTGGCCATTTGCAAGTACATAAGTTAAAAAATGCACAAAAGACGAATATCTCAGAGCGTTATTTCGACAGCCAGCTGAACTAAATCGTTCATATTGTGCCAGATGGGTGCCATGAATACGGATAAAATATATTAAATTATAATGAAAGTCCGCGGAAGTTGCAAATGCTCTTGTTAAAAGCTATCTTAATGCAAATTTAGCATCCAATTGTTAGGAAGGGCATGGAGATATTTCCTTTGTAATTCTCGTACTCGTAAAGTACACCAGTAGTGCACATACAGCGTCATATTTCCATGTGGCCATTTGAAAGTACATAATTTAAAAAAATGCACAAAAGACGAATATCTCAGAGCGTTATTTCGACAGCCAGCTGAACTAAATCGTTCATACTGTGCCTGATGGGTGCCACGAGTACGGATAAAATATATTAAAATATAATGAAAAGTCCGCGAAAGTCGCAAATGCTCTTGTTAAACGCTATCTTAATGCAAATTCAGCATCCAATTGTTAGGAAGGGCATGGAGATATTTCCTTTGTAATTCTCGTACTCGTAAAGTACACCAGAAGTGCACATACAGCGTTATATTTCCATGTGGCCATTTGCAAGTACATAATTTAAAAAATGCGCAAAACACGAATATCTCAGAGCGTTATTTCGACAGCCAGCTGAACCAAATCGTTCATATTGTGCCAGATGGGTGCCATGAATACGGGTAAAGTATATTAAAATATAATGAAAAGTCCACGGAAGTCGCAAATGCTCTTGTTAAACGCTATCTTAATGCAAATTCAGCATCCAATTGTTAGGAAGGGCATGGAGATATTTCCTTTGTAATTCTCGTACTCGTAAAGTACACCAGAAGTGTACACACAGCGTTATATTTCCATGTGGCCATTTGCAAGTACATAATTTAAAAAATGCACAAAAGACGAATATCTCAGAGCGTTATTTCGACAGCCAGTTGAACTAAATCGTTCATATTGTGCCAGATGGGTACCATGAATAAGGATAAAATATATTAAATTATAATGAAAGTCAGCGGAAGTTGCAAATGCTCTTGTTAAACGCTATCCTAATGCAAATTCAGCATCCAATTGTTAGGAAGGGCATGGAGATATTTCCTTTGTAATTCTCGTACTCGTAAAGTACACCAGTAGTGCACATACAGCGTCATATTTCCATGTGGCCATTTGAAAGTACATAATTTAAAAAAATGCACAAAAGACGAATATCTCAGAGCGTTATTTCGACAGCCAGCTGAACCAAATCGTTCATATTGTGCCAGATGGGTGCCATGAATACGGGTAAAGTATATTAAAATATAATGAAATGTCCGCGGAAGTCGCAAATGCTCTTGTTAAACGCTATCTTAATGCAAATTCAGCATCCAATTGTTAGGAAGGGCATGGATATATTTCCTTTGTAATTCTCGTACTCGTAAAGTACACCAGAAGTGCACATACAGCGTTATATTTCCATGTGGCCATTTGCAAGTACATAATTTAAAAAATGCACAAAAGACGAATATCTCAGAGCGTTATTTCGACAGCCAGCTGAAGTAAATCGTTCATATTGTGCCAGATGGGTGCCATGAATACGGATAAAATATATTAAAATATAATGAAAGTCCGCGGAAGTTGCAAATGCTCTTGTTAAACGCTATCTTAATGCAAATTCGGCATCCATTTACTAAGAAGGATACAGAGATATTTCCTTTTTAATTCTGATACTCATAAAATACATCAGAAGTGCACGTAAAGCTGTATATTTCCGTGTGGCCATTTATAAGTACATAATCTAAAAAATACACACAAGACGAACATTTCAGAGCGTTATTTCGACAGCCAGCTGAACTAAATCGTTCATATTGTGCCTGATGGGTGACATGAATACGGATAAAATATATTAAAATATAATGAAAGTCCGCGGAAGTTGCAAATGCTCTTGTTAAAAGCTATCTTAATGCAAATTCAGCATCCAATTGTTAGGAAGGGCATGGAGATATTTCCTTTGTAATTCTCGTACTCGTAAAGTACACCAGTAGTGCACATACAGCGTCATATTTCCATGTGGCCATTTGCAAGTACATAATTTAAAAAATGCACAAAAGACGAATATCTCAGAGCGTTATTTCGACAGCCAGCTGAAGTAAATCGTTCATATTGTGCCAGATGGGTGCCATGAATACGGATAAAATATATTAAAATATAATGAAAGTCCGCGGAAGTTGCAAATGCTCTTGTTAAACGCTATCTTAATGCAAATTCAGCATCCAATTGTTAGGAAGGGCATGGAGATATTTCTTTTGTAATTCTCGTACTCGTAAAGTACACCAGTAGTGCACATACAGCGTTATATTTCCATGTGGTCATTTGCAAGTACATAATTTAAAAAATGCACAAAAGACGAATATCTCAGAGCGTTATTTCGACAGCCAGCTGAAGTAAATCGTTCATATTGTGCCAGATGGGTGCCATGAATACGGATAAAATATATTAAAATATAATGAAAGTCCGCGGAAGTTGCAAATGCTCTTGTTAAACGCTATCTTAATGCAAATTCAGCATCCAATTGTTAGGAAGGGCATGGAGATATTTCTTTTGTAATTCTCGTACTCGTAAAGTACACCAGAAGTGCACATACAGCGTTATATTTCCATGTGGCCATTTGCAAGTACATAATTTAAAAAATGCACAAAAGACGAATATCTCAGAGCGTTATTTCGACAGCCAGCTGAAGTAAATCGTTCATATTGTGCCTGATGGGTGCCACGAATACGGATAAAGTATATTAAAATATAATGAAAAGTCCGCGAAAGTCGCAAATGCTCTTGTTAAACGCTATCTTAATGCAAATTCAGCATCCAATTGTTAGGAAGGGCATGGAGATATTTCCTTTGTAATTCTCGTACTCGTAAAGTACACCAGAAGTGCACATACAGCGTTATATCTCCATGTGGCCATTTGCAAGTACATAATTTAAAAAATGCACAAAAGACGAATATCTCAAAGCGTTATTTCGACAGCCAGCTGAAGTAAATCGTTCATATTGTGCCAGATGGGTGCCATGAATACGGATAAAATATATTAAAATATAATGAAAGTCCGCGGAAGTTGCAAATGCTCTTGTTAAAAACTATCTTAATGCAAATTCAGCATCCAATTGTTAGGAAGGGCATGGAAATATTTCCTTTGTAATTCTCGTACTCGTAAAGTACACCAGAAGTGCACATACAGCGTTATATTTCCATGTGGCCATTTGCAAGTACATAATTTAAAAAATGAACAAAAGACGAATATCTCAAAGCGTTATTTCGACAGCCAGCTGAAGTAAATCGTTCATATTGTGCCAGATGGGTGCCATGAATACGGATAAAATATATTAAAATATAATGAGTGTCCGCGGAAGTTGCAAATGCTCTTGTTAAAAGCTATCTTAATGCAAATTCAGCATCCAATTGTTAGGAAGGGCATGGAGATATTTCCTTTGTAATTCTCGTACTCGTAAAGTACACCAGTAATGCACATACAGCGTCATATTTCCATGTGGCCATTTGCAAGTACATAATTTAAAAAATGCACAAAAGACGAATATCTCAGAGCGTTATTTCGACAGCCAGCTGAAGTAAATCGTTCATATTGTGCCAGATGGGTGCCATGAATACGGATAATATATATTAAAATATAATGAAAGTCCGCGGAAGTTGCAAATGCTCTTGTTAAACGCTATCTTAATGCAAATTCAGCATCCAATTGTTAGGAAGGGCATGGAGATATTTCTTTTGTAATTCTCGTACTCGTAAAGTACACCAGAAGTGCACATACAGCGTTATATTTCCATGTGGCCATTTGCAAGTACATAATTTAAAAAATGCACAAAAGACGAATATCTCAGAGCGTTATTTCGACAGCCAGCTGAAGTAAATCGTTCATATTGTGCCTGATGGGTGCCACGAATACGGATAAAGTATATTAAAATATAATGAAAAGTCCGCGAAAGTCGCAAATGCTCTTGTTAAACGCTATCTTAATGCAAATTCAGCATCCAATTGTTAGGAAGGGCATGGAGATATTTCCTTTGTAATTCTCGTACTCGTAAAGTACACCAGAAGTGCACATACAGCGTTATATCTCCATGTGGCCATTTGCAAGTACATAATTTAAAAAATGCACAAAAGACGAATATCTCAAAGCGTTATTTCGACAGCCAGCTGAACTAAATCGTTCATATTGTGCCAGATGGGTGCCATGAATACGGATAAAATATATTAAAATATAATGAAAGTCCGCGGAAGTTGCAAATGCTCTTGTTAAAAACTATCTTAATGCAAATTCAGCATCCAATTGTTAGGAAGGGCATGGAAATATTTCCTTTGTAATTCTCGTACTCGTAAAGTACACCAGAAGTGCACATACAGCGTTATATCTCCATGTGGCCATTTGCAAGTACATAATTTAAAAAATACACAAAAGACGAATATCTCAAAGCGTTATTTCGACAGCCAGCTGAAGTAAATCTTCATATTGTGCCAGATGGGTGCCATGAATACGGATAAAATATATTAAAATATAATGAAAGTCCGCGGAAGTTGCAGATGCTCTTGTTAAAAACTATCTTAATGCAAATTCAGCATCCAATTGTTAGGAAGGGCATGGAGATATTTCCTTTGTAATTCTCGTACTCGTAAAGTACACCAGTAGTGCACATACAGCGTCATATTTCCATGTGGCCATTTGCAAGTACATAATTTAAAAAATGCACAAAAGACGAATATCTCAGAGCGTTATTTCGACAGCCAGCTGAAGTAAATCGTTCATATTGTGCCAGATGGGTGCCATGAATACGGATAAAATATATTAAAATATAATGAAAGTCCGCGGAAGTTGCAAATGCTCTTGTTAAACGCTATCTTAATGCAAATTCAGCATCCAATTGTTAGGAAGGGCATGGAGATATTTCTTTTGTAATTCTCGTACTCGTAAAGTACACCAGAAGTGCACATACAGCGTTATATTTCCATGTGGCCATTTGCAAGTACATAATTTAAAAAATGCACAAAAGACGAATATCTCAGAGCGTTATTTCGACAGCCAGCTGAAGTAAATCGTTCATATTGTGCCAGATGGGTGCCATGAATACGGATAAAATATATTAAAATATAATGAAAGTCCGCGGAAGTTGCAAATGCTCTTGTTAAACGCTATCTTAATGCAAATTCAGCATCCAATTGTTAGGAAGGGCATGGAGATATTTCTTTTGTAATTCTCGTACTCGTAAAGTACACCAGAAGTGCACATACAGCGTTATATTTCCATGTGGCCATTTGCAAGTACATAATTTAAAAAATGCACAAAAGCCGAATATCTCAGAGCGTTATTTCGACAGCCAGCTGAAGTAAATCGTTCATATTGTGCCTGATGGGTGCCACGAATACGGATAAAGTATATTAAAATATAATGAAAAGTCCGCGGAAGTTGCAAATGCTCTTGTTAAAAACTATCTTAATGCAAATTCAGCATCCAATTGTTAGGAAGGGCATGGAAATATTTCCTTTGTAATTCTCGTACTCGTAAAGTACACCAGAAGTGCACATACAGCGTTATATTTCCATGTGGCCATTTGCAAGTACATAATTTAAAAAATGCACAAAAGACGAATATCTCAGAGCGTTATTTCGACAGCCAGCTGAAGTAAATCGTTCATATTGTGCCAGATGGGTGCCATGAATACGGATAAAATAAATTACAATATAATGAAAGTCCGCGGAAGTTGCAAATGCTCTTGTTAAAAACTATCTTAATGCAAATTCAGCATCCAATTGTTAGGAAGGGCATGGAGATATTTCCTTTGTAATTCTCGTACTCGTAAAGTACACCAGAAGTGCACATACAGCGTTATATTTCCATGTGGCCATTTGCAAGTACATAATTTAAAAAATGCACAAAAGACGAATATCTCAGAGCGTTATTTCGACAGCCAGCTGAACTAAATCGTTCATATTGTGCCTGATGGGTGCCATGAATACGGATAAAATATATTAAAATCTAATGAAAGTCCGTGGAAGTTGCAAATGCTCTTGTTGAACGCTATCTTAATGTAAATTCGGCATCCATTTACTAAGAAGGATATGGAGATATTTCCTTTTTAATTCTGATACTCATAAAATACATCAGAAGTGCACGTAAAGCTGTATATTTCCGTGTGGCCATTTATAAGTACATAATCTAAAAAATACACACAAGACGAACACTTCAGAGCGTTATTTCGACAGCCAGCTGAACTAAATCGTTCATATTGTGCCTGATGGGTGCCATGAATACGGATAAAGTATATTAAATTATAATGAAAAGTCCGCGGAAGTGGCAAATGCACTTGTTAAACGCTATCTTAATGCAAATTCGGCATCCATTTACTAAGAAGGATATAGAGATATTTCCTTTTTAATTCTAATACTCATAAAATACATTAGAATGCACGTAAAGCTGTATATTTCCGTGTGGCCATTTATAAGTACAATATCTAAAAAATACACACAAGACGAACATTTCAGAGCGTTATTTCGACAGCCAGCTAAACTAAATCGTTCATATTGTGCCTGATGGGTGCCATGAATACGGATAAAGTATATTAAAATATAATGAAAAGTCCGCGGAAGTTGCAAATGCTCTTGTTAAACGCTATCTTAATGCAAATTCGGCATCCATTTACTAAGAAGGATACAGAGATATTTCCTTTGTAATTCTCGTACTCGTAAAGTACACCAGAAGGGCACATACAGCGTTATATTTCCATGTGGCCATTTGCAAGTACATAATTTAAAAAATGCACAAAAGACGAATATCTCAGAGCGTTAGTTCGACAGCCAGCTGAACCAAATCGGTGCCAGATGGGTGCCATGAATACGGGTAAAGTATATTAAAATATAATGAAAAGTAGGCGGAAGTCGCAAATGCTCTTGTTAAACGCTATCTTAATGCAAATTCAGCATCCAATTGTTAGGAAGGGCATGGATATATTTCCTTTGTAATTCTCGTACTCGTAAAGTACACCAGAAGTGCACATACAGCGTTATATTTCCATGTGGCCATTTGCAAGTACATAATTTAAAAAATGCACAAAAGACGAATATCTCAGAGCGTTATTTCGACAGCCAGCTGAAGTAAATCGTTCATATTGTGCCAGATGGGTGCCATGAATACGGATAAAATATATTAAAATATAATGAAAGTCCGCGGAAGTTGCAAATGCTCTTGTTAAACGCTATCTTAATGCAAATTCGGCATCCATTTACTAAGAAGGATACAGAGATATTTCCTTTTTAATTCTGATACTCATAAAATACATCAGAAGTGCACGTAAAGCTGTATATTTCCGTGTGGCCATTTATAAGTACATAATCTAAAAAATACACACAAGACGAACATTTCAGAGCGTTATTTCGACAGCCAGCTGAACTAAATCGTTCATATTGTGCCTGATGGGTGACATGAATACGGATAAAATATATTAAAATATAATGAAAGTCCGCGGAAGTTGCAAATGCTCTTGTTAAAAGCTATCTTAATGCAAATTCAGCATCCAATTGTTAGGAAGGGCATGGAGATATTTCCTTTGTAATTCTCGTACTCGTAAAGTACACCAGTAGTGCACATACAGCGTCATATTTCCATGTGGCCATTTGCAAGTACATAATTTAAAAAATGCACAAAAGACGAATATCTCAGAGCGTTATTTCGACAGCCAGCTGAAGTAAATCGTTCATATTGTGCCAGATGGGTGCCATGAATACGGATAAAATATATTAAAATATAATGAAAGTCCGCGGAAGTTGCAAATGCTCTTGTTAAACGCTATCTTAATGCAAATTCAGCATCCAATTGTTAGGAAGGGCATGGAGATATTTCTTTTGTAATTCTCGTACTCGTAAAGTACACCAGAAGTGCACATACAGCGTTATATTTCCATGTGGCCATTTGCAAGTACATAATTTAAAAAATGCACAAAAGACGAATATCTCAGAGCGTTATTTCGACAGCCAGCTGAAGTAAATCGTTCATATTGTGCCAGATGGGTGCCATGAATACGGATAAAATATATTAAAATATAATGAAAGTCCGCGGAAGTTGCAAATGCTCTTGTTAAACGCTATCTTAATGCAAATTCAGCATCCAATTGTTAGGAAGGGCATGGAGATATTTCTTTTGTAATTCTCGTACTCGTAAAGTACACCAGAAGTGCACATACAGCGTTATATTTCCATGTGGCCATTTGCAAGTACATAATTTAAAAAATGCACAAAAGACGAATATCTCAGAGCGTTATTTCGACAGCCAGCTGAAGTAAATCGTTCATATTGTGCCTGATGGGTGCCACGAATACGGATAAAGTATATTAAAATATAATGAAAAGTCCGCGAAAGTCGCAAATGCTCTTGTTAAACGCTATCTTAATGCAAATTCAGCATCCAATTGTTAGGAAGGGCATGGAGATATTTCCTTTGTAATTCTCGTACTCGTAAAGTACACCAGAAGTGCACATACAGCGTTATATCTCCATGTGGCCATTTGCAAGTACATAATTTAAAAAATGCACAAAAGACGAATATCTCAAAGCGTTATTTCGACAGCCAGCTGAAGTAAATCGTTCATATTGTGCCAGATGGGTGCCATGAATACGGATAAAATATATTAAAATATAATGAAAGTCCGCGGAAGTTGCAAATGCTCTTGTTAAAAACTATCTTAATGCAAATTCAGCATCCAATTGTTAGGAAGGGCATGGAAATATTTCCTTTGTAATTCTCGTACTCGTAAAGTACACCAGAAGTGCACATACAGCGTTATATTTCCATGTGGCCATTTGCAAGTACATAATTTAAAAAATGCACAAAAGACGAATATCTCAAAGCGTTATTTCGACAGCCAGCTGAAGTAAATCGTTCATATTGTGCCAGATGGGTGCCATGAATACGGATAAAATATATTAAAATATAATGAGTGTCCGCGAAAGTTGCAAATGCTCTTGTTAAAAGCTATCTTAATGCAAATTCAGCATCCAATTGTTAGGAAGGGCATGGAGATATTTCCTTTGTAATTCTCGTACTCGTAAAGTACACCAGTAGTGCACATACAGCGTCATATTTCCATGTGGCCATTTGCAAGTACATAATTTAAAAAATGCACAAAAGACGAATATCTCAGAGCGTTATTTCGACAGCCAGCTGAAGTAAATCGTTCATATTGTGCCAGATGGGTGCCATGAATACGGATAAAATATATTAAAATATAATGAAAGTCCGCGGAAGTTGCAAATGCTCTTGTTAAACGCTATCTTAATGCAAATTCAGCATCCAATTGTTAGGAAGGGCATGGAGATATTTCTTTTGTAATTCTCGTACTCGTAAAGTACACCAGAAGTGCACATACAGCGTTATATTTCCATGTGGCCATTTGCAAGTACATAATTTAAAAAATGCACAAAAGACGAATATCTCAGAGCGTTATTTCGACAGCCAGCTGAAGTAAATCGTTCATATTGTGCCAGATGGGTGCCATGAATACGGATAAAATATATTAAAATATAATGAAAGTCCGCGGAAGTTGCAAATGCTCTTGTTAAACGCTATCTTAATGCAAATTCAGCATCCAATTGTTAGGAAGGGCATGGAGATATTTCTTTTGTAATTCTCGTACTCGTAAAGTACACCAGAAGTGCACATACAGCGTTATATTTCCATGTGGCCATTTGCAAGTACATAATTTAAAAAATGCACAAAAGACGAATATCTCAGAGCGTTATTTCGACAGCCAGCTGAAGTAAATCGTTCATATTGTGCCTGATGGGTGCCACGAATACGGATAAAGTATATTAAAATATAATGAAAAGTCCGCGAAAGTCGCAAATGCTCTTGTTAAACGCTATCTTAATGCAAATTCAGCATCCAATTGTTAGGAAGGGCATGGAGATATTTCCTTTGTAATTCTCGTACTCGTAAAGTACACCAGAAGTGCACATACAGCGTTATATCTCCATGTGGCCATTTGCAAGTACATAATTTAAAAAATGCACAAAAGACGAATATCTCAAAGCGTTATTTCGACAGCCAGCTGAACTAAATCGTTCATATTGTGCCAGATGGGTGCCATGAATACGGATAAAATATATTAAAATATAATGAAAGTCCGCGGAAGTTGCAAATGCTCTTGTTAAAAACTATCTTAATGCAAATTCAGCATCCAATTGTTAGGAAGGGCATGGAAATATTTCCTTTGTAATTCTCGTACTCGTAAAGTACACCAGAAGTGCACATACAGCGTTATATCTCCATGTGGCCATTTGCAAGTACATAATTTAAAAAATGCACAAAAGACGAATATCTCAAAGCGTTATTTCGACAGCCAGCTGAAGTAAATCTTCATATTGTGCCAGATGGGTGCCATGAATACGGATAAAATATATTAAAATATAATGAAAGTCCGCGGAAGTTGCAGATGCTCTTGTTAAAAACTATCTTAATGCAAATTCAGCATCCAATTGTTAGGAAGGGCATGGAGATATTTCCTTTGTAATTCTCGTACTCGTAAAGTACACCAGTAGTGCACATACAGCGTCATATTTCCATGTGGCCATTTGCAAGTACATAATTTTAAAAATGCACAAAAGACGAATATCTCAGAGCGTTATTTCGACAGCCAGCTGAAGTAAATCGTTCATATTGTGCCAGATGGGTGCCATGAATACGGATAAAATATATTAAAATATAATGAAAGTCCGCGGAAGTTGCAAATGCTCTTGTTAAACGCTATCTTAATGCAAATTCAGCATCCAATTGTTAGGAAGGGCATGGAGATATTTCTTTTGTAATTCTCGTACTCGTAAAGTACACCAGAAGTGCACATACAGCGTTATATTTCCATGTGGCCATTTGCAAGTACATAATTTAAAAAATGCACAAAAGACGAATATCTCAGAGCGTTATTTCGACAGCCAGCTGAAGTAAATCGTTCATATTGTGCCAGATGGGTGCCATGAATACGGATAAAATATATTAAAATATAATGAAAGTCCGCGGAAGTTGCAAATGCTCTTGTTAAACGCTATCTTAATGCAAATTCAGCATCCAATTGTTAGGAAGGGCATGGAGATATTTCTTTTGTAATTCTCGTACTCGTAAAGTACACCAGAAGTGCACATACAGCGTTATATTTCCATGTGGCCATTTGCAAGTACATAATTTAAAAAATGCACAAAAGCCGAATATCTCAGAGCGTTATTTCGACAGCCAGCTGAAGTAAATCGTTCATATTGTGCCTGATGGGTGCCACGAATACGGATAAAGTATATTAAAATATAATGAAAAGTCCGCGAAAGTCGCAAATGCTCTTGTTAAACGCTATCTTAATGCAAATTCAGCATCCAATTGTTAGGAAGGGCATGGAGATATTTCTTTTGTAATTCTCGTACTCGTAAAGTACACCAGAAGTGCACATACAGCGTTATATCTCCATGTGGCCATTTGCAAGTACATAATTTAAAAAATGCACAAAAGACGAATATCTCAAAGCGTTATTTCGACAGCCAGCTGAAGTAAATCGTTCATATTGTGCCAGATGGGTGCCATGAGTACGGATAAAATATATTAAAATATAATGAAAGTCCGCGGAAGTTGCAAATGCTCTTGTTAAAAACTATCTTAATGCAAATTCAGCATCCAATTGTTAGGAAGGGCATGGAAATATTTCCTTTGTAATTCTCGTACTCGTAAAGTACACCAGAAGTGCACATACAGCGTTATATTTCCATGTGGCCATTTGCAAGTACATAATTTAAAAAATGCACAAAAGACGAATATCTCAGAGCGTTATTTCGACAGCCAGCTGAAGTAAATCGTTCATATTGTGCCAGATGGGTGCCATGAATACGGATAAAATAAATTACAATATAATGAAAGTCCGCGGAAGTTGCAAATGCTCTTGTTAAAAACTATCTTAATGCAAATTCAGCATCCAATTGTTAGGAAGGGCATGGAGATATTTCCTTTGTAATTCTCGTACTCGTAAAGTACACCAGAAGTGCACATACAGCGTTATATTTCCATGTGGCCATTTGCAAGTACATAATTTAAAAAATGCACAAAAGACGAATATCTCAGAGCGTTATTTCGACAGCCAGCTGAACTAAATCGTTCATATTGTGCCAGATGGGTGCCATGAATACGGATAAAATATATTAAAATCTAATGAAAGTCCGCGGAAGTTGCAAATGCTCTTGTTGAACGCTATCTTAATGTAAATTCGGCATCCATTTACTAAGAAGGATATGGAGATATTTCCTTTTTAATTCTGATACTCATAAAATACATCAGAAGTGCTGTATATTTCCGTGTGGCCATTTATAAGTACATAATCTAAAAAATACACACAAGACGAACACTTCAGAGCGTTATTTCGACAGCCAGCTGAACTAAATCGTTCATATTGTGCCTGATGGGTGCCATGAATACGGATAAAGTATATTAAATTATAATGAAAAGTCCGCGGAAGTGGCAAATGCACTTGTTAAACGCTATCTTAATGCAAATTCGGCATCCATTTACTAAGAAGGATATAGAGATATTTCCTTTTTAATTCTAATACTCATAAAATACATCAGAATGCACGTAAAGCTGTATATTTCCGTGTGGCCATTTATAAGTACAATATCTAAAAAATACACACAAGACGAACATTTCAGAGCGTTATTTCGACAGCCAGCTGAACTAAATCGTTCATATTGTGCCTGATGGGTGCCATGAATACGGATAAAGTATATTAAAATATAATGAAAAGTCCGCGGAAGTTGCAAATGCTCTTGTTAAACGCTATCTTAATGCAAATTCGGCATCCATTTACTAAGAAGGATACAGAGATATTTCCTTTGTAATTCTCGTACTCGTAAAGTACACCAGAAGGGCACATACAGCGTTATATTTCCATGTGGCCATTTGCAAGTACATAATTTAAAAAATGCACGAAAGACGAATATCTCAGAGCGTTAGTTCGACAGCCAGCTGAACCAAATCGGTGCCAGATGGGTGCCATGAATACGGGTAAAGTATATTAAAATATAATGAAAAGTAGGCGGAAGTCGCAAATGCTCTTGTTAAACGCTATCTTAATGCAAATTCAGCATCCAATTGTTAGGAAGGGCATGGAGATATTTCTTTGTAATTCTCGTACTCCTAAAGTACACCAGAAGTGCACATACAGCGTTATATTTCCATGTGGCCATTTGCAAGTACATAATTTAAAAAATGCACAAAAGACGAATATCTCAGAGCGTTATTTCGACAGCCAGCTGAAGTAAATCGTTCATATTGTGCCAGATGGGTGCCATGAATACGGATAAAATATATTAAAATATAATGAAAGTCCGCGGAAGTTGCAAATGCTCTTGTTAAACGCTATCTTAATGCAAATTCGGCATCCATTTACTAAGAAGGATACAGAGATATTTCCTTTTTAATTCTGATACTCATAAAATACATCAGAAGTGCACGTAAAGCTGTATATTTCCGTGTGGCCATTTATAAGTACATAATCTAAAAAATACACACAACACGAACATTTCAATGCGTTATTTCGACAGCCAGCTGAACTAAATCGTTCATATTGTACCTGATGGGTGACATGAATACGGGTAAAGTATATTAAAATATAATGAAAAGTCCGCGGAAGTGGCAATTGCTCTTGTTAAACGCTATCTTAATGCAAATTCAGCATCCAATTGTTAGGAAGGGCATGGAGATATTTCCTTTGTAATTCTCGTACTCGTAAAGTACACCAGAAGTGTACACACAGCGTTATATTTCCATGTGGCCATTTGCAAGTACATAATTTAAAAAATGCACAAAAGACGAATATCTCAGAGCGTTATTTCGACAGCCAGTTGAACTAAATCGTTCATATTGTGCCAGATGGGTGCCATGAATAAGGATAAAATATATTAAAATATAATGAAAGTCCGCGGAAGTTGCAAATGCTCTTATTAAACGCTATCTTAATGCAAATTCAGCATCCAATTGCTAGGAAGGGCATGGAGATATTTCCTTTATAATTCTGGTACTCGTAAAATACACCAGAAGTGCACATACAGCGTTATATTTCCATGTGGCCATTTGCAAGTACAAAATTTAAAAAATGCACAAAAGACGAATATCTCAAAGCGTTATTTCGACAGCCAGCTGAACCAAATCGTTCATATTGTGCCTGATGGGTGCCATGAATACGGATAAAATATATTAAAATATAATGAAAGTCCGCGGAAGTTGCAAATGCTCTTGTTAAACGCTATCTTAATGTAAATTCGGCATCCATTTACTAAGAAGGATATAGAGATATTTTCTTTTTAATTCTGATACTCATGAAATACATCAGAAGTGCACGTAAAGCTGTATATTTCCGTGTGGCCATTTATAAGTACATAATCTAAAAAATACACACAAGACGAACATTTCAGAGCGTTATTTCGACAGCCAGCTGAACTAAATCGTTCATATTGTGCTTGATGGGTGACATGAATACGGGTAAAATTAATTAAAACATAATGAAAGTCCGCGGAAGTTGCAAATGCTCTTGTTAAACGCTATCTTAATGTAAATTCGGCATCCATTTACTAAGAAGGATACAGAGATATTTTCTTTTTAATTCTGATACTCATAAAATACATCAGAAGTGCACGTAAAGCTGTATATTTCCGTGTGGCCATTTATAAGTACATAATCTAAAAAATACACACAAGACGAACATTTCAGAGCGTTATTTCGACAGCCAGCTGAACTAAATCGTTCATATTGTGCCTGATGGGTGACATGAATACGGGTAAAATTAATTAAAATATAATGAAAGTCCGCGGAAGTTGCAAATGCTCTTGTTAAACGCTATCTTAATGTAAATTCGGCATCCATTTACTAAGAAGGATACAGAGATATTTCCTTTTTAATTCTGATACTCATAAAATACATCAGAAGTGCACGTAAAGCTGTATATTTCCGTGTGGCCATTTATAATTACATAATCTAAAAAATACACACAAGTCCAACACTTCAGAGCGTTATTTCGACACCCAGCTGAACTAAATCGTTCATATTGTGCCTGATGGGTGCCATGAATACGGATAAAGTATATTAAAATATAATAAAAAGTCCGCGGAAGTGGCAAATGCACTTGTTAAACGCTATCTTAATGCAAATTCAGCATCCAATTGTTAGGAAGGGCATGGAGATATTTCCTTTGTAATTCTCGTACTCGTAAAGTACACCAGAAGTGCACATACAGCGTTATATTTCCATGTGGCCATTTGCAAGTACATAATTTAAAAAAATGCACAAAAGACGAATATCTCAGAGCGTTATTTCGACAGCCAGCTGAACTAAAACGTTCATATTGTGCCAGATGGGTGCCATGAATACGGATAAAATATATTAAAATATAATGAAAGTCCGCGGAAGTTGCAAATGCTCTTGTTAAACGCTATCTTAATGCAAATTCGGCATCCATTTACTAAGAAGGGTACAGAGATATTTCCTTTTTAATTCTGATACTCATAAAATACATCAGAAGTGCACGTAAAGCTGTATATTTCCGTGTGGCCATTTATAAGTACATAATCTAAAAAATACACACAACATGAACATTTCAGAGCGTTATTTCGACAGCCAGCTGAACTAAATCGTTCATATTGTACCTGATGGGTGACATGAATAGGGGTAAAGTATATTAAAATATAATGAAAAGTCCGCGGAAGTGGCAATTGCTCTTGTTAAACGCTATCTTAATGCAAATTCAGCATCCAATTGTTAGGAAGGGCATGGAGATATTTCCTTTGTAATTCTCGTACTCGTAAAGTACACCAGAAGTTTACACACAGCGTTATATTTCCATGTGGCCATTTGCAAGTACATAATTTAAAAAATGCACAAAAGACGAATATCTCAGAGCGTTATTTCGACAGCCAGTTGAACTAAATCGTTCATATTGTGCCAGATGGGTGCCATGAATAAGGATAAAATATATTAAAATATAATGAAAGTCCGCGGAAGTTGCAAATGCTCTTATTAAACGCTATCTTAATGCAAATTCAGCATCCAATTGCTAGGAAGGGCATGAAGATATTTCCTTTATAATTCTGGTACTCGTAAAATACACCAGAAGTGCAAATACAGCGTTATATTTCCATGTGGCCATTTGCAAGTACAAAATTTAAAAAATGCACAAAAGACGAATATCTCAAAGCGTTATTTCGACAGCCAGCTGAACCAAATCGTTCATATTGTGCCTGATGGGTCCATGAATACGGATAAAATATATTAAAATATAATGAAAGTCCGCGGAAGTTGCAAATGCTCTTGTTAAACGCTATCTTAATGTAAATTCGGCATCCATTTACTAAGAAGGATATAGAGATATTTTCTTTTTAATTCTGATACTCATAAAATACATCAGAAGTGCACGTAAAGCTGTATATTTCCGTGTGGCCATTTATAAGTACATAATCTAAAAAATACACACAAGACGAACATTTCAGAGCGTTATTTCGACAGCCAGCTGAACTAAATCGTTCATATTGTGCTTGATGGGTGACATGAATACGGGTAAAATTAATTAAAACATAATGAAAGTCCGCGGAAGTTGCAAATGCTCTTGTTAAACGCTATCTTAATGTAAATTCGGCATCCATTTACAAAGAAGGATACAGAGATATTTTCTTTTTAATTCTGATACTCATAAAATACATCAGAAGTGCACGTAAAGCTGTATATTTCCGTGTGGCCAATTATAAGTACATAATCTAAAAAATACACACAAGACGAACATTTCAGAGCGTTATTTCGACAGCCAGCTGAACTAAATCGTTCATATTGTGCCTGATGGGTGACATGAATACGGGTAAAATTAATTAAAATATAATGAAAGTCCGCGGAAGTTGCAAATGCTCTTGTTAAACGCTATCTTAATGTAAATTCGGCATCCATTTACTAAGAAGGATACAGAGATATTTCCTTTTTAATTCTGATACTCATAAAATACATCAGAAGTGCACGTAAAGCTGTATATTTCCGTGTGGCCATTTATAATTACATAATCTAAAAAATACACACAAGACGAACACTTCAGAGCGTTATTTCGACAGCCAGCTGAACTAAATCGTTCATATTGTGCCTGATGGGTGCCATGAATACGGATAAAGTATATTAAAATATAATAAAAAGTCCGCGGAAGTGGCAAATGCACTTGTTAAACGCTATCTTAATGCAAATTCAGCATCCAATTGTTAGGAAAAGCATGGAGATATTTCCTTTGTAATTCTCGTACTCGTAAAGTACACCAGAAGTGCACATACAGCGTTATATTTCCATGTGGCCATTTGCAAGTACATAATTTAAAAAAATGCACAAAAGACGAATATCTCAGAGCGTTATTTCGACAGCCAGCTGAACTAAAACGTTCATATTGTGCCAGATGGGTGCCATGAATACGGATAAAATATATTAAAATATAATGAAAGTCCGCGGAAGTTGCAAATGCTCTTGTTAAACGCTATCTTAATGTAAATTCGGCATCCATTTACTAAGAAGGATATAGAGATATTTCCTTTTTAATTCTGATACTCATAAAATACATCAGAAGTGCACGTAAAGCTGTATATTTCCGTGTGGCCATTTATAAGTACATAATCTAAAAAATACACACAAGACGAACACTTCAGAACGTTATTTCAACAGCCAGCTGAACTAAATCGTTCATATTGTGCCTGATGGGTGCCATGAATACGGATAAAGTATATTAAAATATAATGAAAAGTCCGCGGAAGTGGCAAATGCACTTGTTAAACGCTATCTTAATGCAAATTCGGCATCCATTTACTAAGAAGGATATAGAGATATTTCCTTTTTAATTCTAATACTCATAAAATACATCAGAATGCACGTAAAGCTGTATATTTCCGTGTGGCCATTTATAAGTACATAATCTAAAAAATACACACAACACGAACATTTCAGAGCGTTATTTCGACAGCCAGCTGAACTAAATCGTTCATATTGTACCTGATGGGTGACATGAATAGGGGTAAAGTATATTAAAATATAATGAAAAGTCCGCGGAAGTGGCAATTGCTCTTGTTAAACGCTATCTTAATGCAAATTCAGCATCCAATTGTTAGGAAGGGCATGGAGATATTTCCTTTGTAATTCTCGTACTCGTAAAGTACACCAGAAGTGTACACACAGCGTTATATTTCCATGTGGCCATTTGCAAGTACATAATTTAAAAAATGCACAAAAGACGAATATCTCAGAGCGTTATTTCGACAGCCAGTTGAACTAAATCGTTCATATTGTGCCAGATGGGTGCCATGAATAAGGATAAAATATATTAAAATATAATGAAAGTCCGCGGAAGTTGCAAATGCTCTTATTAAACGCTATCTTAATGCAAATTCAGCATCCAATTGCTAGGAAGGGCATGGAGATATTTCCTTTATAATTCTGGTACTCGTAAAATACACCAGAAGTGCACATACAGCGTTATATTTCCATGTGGCTATTTGCAAGTACAAAATTTAAAAAATGCACAAAAGACGAATATCTCAAAGCGTTATTTCGACAGCCAGCTGAACCAAATCGTTCATATTGTGCCTGATGGGTGCCATGAATACGGATAAAATATATTAAAATATAATGAAAGTCCGCGGAAGTTGCAAATGCTCTTGTTAAACGCTATCTTAATGTAAATTCGGCATCCATTTACTAAGAAGGATATAGAGATATTTTCTTTTTAATTCTGATACTCATAAAATACATCAGAAGTGCACGTAAAGCTGTATATTTCCGTGTGGCCATTTATAAGTCCATAATCTAAAAAATACACACAAGACGAACATTTCAGAGCGTTATTTCGACAGCCAGCTGAACTAAATCGTTCATATTGTGCTTGATGGGTGACATGAATACGGGTAAAATTAATTAAAACATAATGAAAGTCCGCGGAAGTTGCAAATGCTCTTGTTAAACGCTATCTTAATGTAAATTCGGCATCCATTTACTAAGAAGGATACAGAGATATTTTCTTTTTAATTCTGATACTCATAAAATACATCAGAAGTGCACGTAAAGCTGTATATTTCCGTGTGGCCATTTATAAGTACATAATCTAAAAAATACACACAAGACGAACATTTCAGAGCGTTATTTCGACAGCCAGCTGAACTAAATCGTTCATATTGTGCCTGATGGGTGACATGAATACGGGTAAAATTAATTAAAATATAATGAAAGTCCGCGGAAGTTGCAAATGCTCTTGTTAAACGCTATCTTAATGTAAATTCGGCATCCATTTACTAAGAAGGATACAGAGATATTTCCTTTTTAATTCTGATACTCATAAAATACATCAGAAGTGCACGTAAAGCTGTATATTTCCGTGTGGCCATTTATAATTACATAATCTAAAAAATACACACAAGACGAACACTTCAGAGCGTTATTTCGACAGCCAGCTGAACTAAATCGTTCATATTGTGCCTGATGGGTGCCATGAATACGGATAAAGTATATTAAAATATAATATTAAGTCCGCGGAAGTGGCAAATGCACTTGTTAAACGCTATCTTAATGCAAATTCAGCATCCAATTGTTAGGAAGGGCATGGAGATATTTCCTTTGTAATTCTCGTACTCGTAAAGTACACCAGAAGTGCACATACAGCGTTATATTTCCATGTGGCCATTTGCAAGTACATAATTTAAAAAAATGCACAAAAGACGAATATCTCAGAGCGTTATTTCGACAGCCAGCTGAACTAAAACGTTCATATTGTGCCAGATGGGTGCCATGAATACGGATAAAATATATTAAAATATAATGAAAGTCCGCGGAAGTTGCAAATGCTCTTGTTAAACGATATCTTAATGTAAATTCGGCATCCATTTACTAAGAAGGATATAGAGATATTTCCTTTTTAATTCTGATACTCATAAAATACATCAGAAGTGCACGTAAAGCTGTATATTTCCGTGTGGCCATTTATAAGTACATAATCTAAAAAATACACACAAGACGAACACTTCAGAGCGTTATTTCGTCAGCCAGCTGAACTAAATCGTTCATATTGTGCCTGATGGGTGCCATGAATACGGATAAAGTATATTAAAATATAATGAAAAGTCCGCGGAAGTGGCAAATGCACTTGTTAAACGCTATCTTAATGCAAATTCGGCATCCATTTACTAAGAAGGATATAGAGATATTTCCTTTTTAATTCTAATACTCATAAAATACATCAGAATGCACGTAAAGCTGTATATTTCCGTGTGGCCATTTATAAGTACATAATCTAAAAAATACACACAAGACGAACATTTCAGAGCGTTATTTCGACAGCCAGCTGAACTAAATCGTTCATATTGTGCCTGATGGGTGCCATGAATACGGATAAAGTATATTAAAATATAATGAAAAGTCCGCGGAAGTTGCAAATGCTCTTGTTAAACGCTATCTTAATGCAAATTCAGCATCCAATTGTTAGGAAGGGCATGGAGATATTTCCTTTGTAATTCTCGTACTCGTAAAATACACCAGAAGTGCACATACAGCGTTATATTTCCATGTGGCCATTTGCAAGTACATAATTTAAAAAAATGCACAAAAGACGAAAATCTCAGAGCGTTATTTCGACAGCCAGCTGAACTAAAACGTACATATTGTGCCAGATGGGTGCCATAAATACGGATAAAATATATTAAAATATAATGAAAGTCCGCGGAAGTTGCAAATGCTCTTGTTGAACGCTATCTTAATGTAAATTCGGCATCCATTTACTAAGAAGGATATAGAGATATTTCCTTTTTAATTCTGATACTCATAAAATACATCAGAATGCACGTAAAGCTGTATATTTCCGTGTGGCCATTTATAAGTACATAATCTAAAAAATACACACAAGACGAACATTTCAGAGCGTTATTTCGACAGCCAGCTGAACTAAATCGTTCATATTGTGCCTGATGGGTGCCATGAATACGGATAAAGTATATTAAAATATAATGAAAAGTCCGCGGAAGTGGCAAATGCACTTGTTAAACGCTATCTTAATGCAAATTCGGCATCCATTTACTAAGAAGGATATAGAGATATTTCCTTTTTAATTCTAATACTCATAAAATACATCAGAATATACGTAAAGCTGTATATTTCCGTGTGGCCATTTATAAGTACATAATCTAAAAAATACACACAAGACGAACACTTCAGAGCGTTATTTCGACAGCCAGCTGAACTAAATCGTTCATATTGTGCCTGATGGGTGCCATGAATACGGATAAAGTATATTAAAATATAATGAAAAGTCCGCGGAAGTGGCAAATGCACTTGTTAAACGCTATCTTAATGCAAATTCGGCATCCATTTACTAAGAAGGATATAGATATATTTCCTTTTTAATTCTAATACTCATAAAATACATCAGAATGCACGTAAAGCTGTATATTTCCGTGTGGCCATTTATAAGTACATAATCTAAAAAATATACACAAGACGAACATTTCAGAGCGTTATTTCGACAGCCAGCTGAACTAAATCGTTCATATTGTGCCTGATGGGTGCCATGAATACGGATAAAGTATATTAAAATATAATAAAAAGTCCGCGGAAGTTGCAAATGCTCTTGTTAAACGCTATCTTAATGCAAATTCGGCATCCATTTACTAAGAAGGATACAGAGATATTTCCTATTTAATTCTGATACTCATAAAATACATCAGAAGTGCACGTAAAACTGTATTTTTCCGTGTGGCCATTTATAAGACATAATCTAAAAATTACACACAAGACGGACATTTCAGAACGTTATTTCGACAGCCAGCTGAACTAAATCGTTCATATTGTGCCTGATGGGTGACATGAATACGGGTAAATTATATTAAAATATAATGAAAAGTCCGCGGAAGTCGCAAATGCTCTTGTTAAACGCTATCTTAATGCAAATTCAGCATCCAATTGTTAGGAAGGGCATGGAGATATTTCCTTTGTAATTCTCGTACTCGTAAAGTACACCAGAAGTGCACATACAGCGTTATATTTCCATGTGGCCATTTGCAAGTACATAATTTAAAAATGCACAAAAGACGAATATCTCAGAGCGTTATTTCGACTGCCAGCTGAACCAAATCGTTCATATTGTGCCAGAAGGGTACCATGAATACGGGTAAAGTATATTAAAATATAATGAAAAGTCCGCGGAAGTCGCAAATGCTCTTGTTAAACGCTATCTTAATGCAAATTCAGCATCCAATTGTTAGGAAGGGCATGGAGATATTTCCTTTGTAATTCTCGTACTCGTAAAGTACACCAGAAGTGCACATACAGCGTTATATTTCCATGTGGCCATTTGCAAGTACATAATTTAAAAAATGCACAAAAGACGAATATCTCAGAGCGTTATTTCGACAGCCAGCTGAAGTAAATCGTTCATATTGTGCCGGATGGGTGCCATGAATACGGATAAAATATATTAAAATATAATGAAAGTCCGCGGAAGTTGCAAATGCTCTTGTTAAACGCTATCTTAATGCAAATTCGGCATCCATTTACTAAGAAGGATACAGAGATATTTCCTTTTTAATTCTGATACTCATAAAATACATTCAGAAGTGCACGTAAAGCTGTATATTTCCGTGTGGACATTTATAAGTACATAATCTAAAAAATACACACAAGACGAACATTTCAGAGCGTTATTTCGACAGCCAGCTGAACTAAATCGTTCATATTGTGCCTGATGGGTGACATGAATACGGGTAAAGTATATTAAAATATAATGAAAAGTCCGCGGAAGTGGCAATTGCTCTTGTTAAACGCTATCTTAATGCAAATTCAGCATCCAATTGTTAGGCAGGGCATGGAGATATTTCCTTTGTAATTCTCGTACTCGTAAAGTACAGCAGAAGTGCACATACAGCGTTATATTTCCATGTGGCCATTTGCAAGTACATAATTTAAAAAATGCACAAAAGACGAATATCTCAGAGCGTTATTTTGACAGCCAGCTGAACCAAATCGTTCATATTGTGCCAGAAGGGTGCCATGAATACGGGTAAAGTATATTAAAATATAATGAAAAGTCCGCGGAAGTCGCAAATGCTCTTGTTAAACGCTATCTTAATGCAAATTCAGCATCCAATTGTTAGGCAGGGCATGGAGATATTTCCTTTGTAATTCTCGTACTCGTAAAGTACACCAGAAGTGCAGATACAGCGTTATATTTCCATGTGGCCATTTGCAAGTACATAATTTAAAAAATGCACAAAAGACGAATATCTCAGAGCGTTATTTCGACTGCCAGCTGAACCAAATCGTTCATATTGTGCCAGAAGGGTACCATGAATACGGGTAAAGTATATTAAAATATAATGAAAAGTCCGCGGAAGTCGCAAATGCTCTTGTTAAACGCTATCTTAATGCAAATTCAGCATCCAATTGTTAGGAAGGGCATGGAGATATTTCCTTTGTAATTCTCGTACTCGTAAAGTACACCAGAAGTGCACATACAGCGTTATATTTCCATGTGGCCATTTGCAAGTACATAATTTAAAAAATGCACAAAAGACGAATATCTCAGAGCGTTATTTCGACAGCCAGCTGAAGTAAATCGTTCATATTGTGCCGGATGGGTGCCATGAATACGGATAAAATATATTAAAATATAATGAAAGTCCGCGGAAGTTGTAAATGCTCTTGTTAAACGCTATCTTAATGCAAATTCGGCATCCATTTACTAAGAAGGATACAGAGATATTTCCTTTTTAATTCTGATACTCATAAAATACATCAGAAGTGCACGTAAAGCTGTATATTTCCGTGTGGCCATTTATAAGTACATAATCTAAAAAATACACACAAGACGAACATTTCAGAGCGTTATTTCGACAGCCAGCTGAACTAAATCGTTCATATTGTGCCTGATGGGTGACATGAATACGGGTAAAGTATATTAAAATATATTGAAAAGTCCGCGGAAGTGGCAATTGCTCTTGTTAAACGCTATCTTAATGCAAATTCAGCATCCAATTGTTAGGCAGGGCATGGAGATATTTCCTTTGTAATTCTCGTACTCGTAAAGTACACCAGAAGTGTACACGCAGCGTTATATTTCCATGTGGCCATTTGCAAGTACATAATTTAAAAAATGCACAAAAGACGAATAGCTCAGAGCGTTATTTCGACAGCCAGCTGAACTAAATCGTTCATATTGTGCCAGATGGGTGCCATGAATACGGATAAAATATATTAAAATATAATGAAAAGTCCGCGGAAGTTGCAAATGCTCTTATTAAACGCTATCTTAATGCAAATTCAGCATCCAATTGCTAGGAAGGGCATGGAGATATTTCCTTTATAATTCTGGTACTCGTAAAATACACCAGAAGTGCACATACAGCGTTATATTTCCATGTGGCGATTTGCAAGTACAAAATTTAAAAAATGCACAAAAGACGAATATCTCAAAGCGTTATTTCGACAGCCAGCTGAACCAAATCGTTCATATTGTGCCAGATGGGTGCCATGAATGCGGATAAAATATATTAAAATATAATGAAAGTCCGCGGAAGTTGCAAATGCTCTTGTTAAACGCTATCTTAATGTAAATTCGGCATCCATTTACTAAGAAGGATATAGAGATATTTTCTTTTTAATTCTGATACTCATAAAATACATCAGAAGTGCACGTAAAGCTGTATATTTCCGTGTGGCCATTTACAAGTACATAATCTAAAAAGTACACACAAGACGAACATTTCAGAGCGTTATTTCGACAGCCAGCTGAACTAAATCGTTCATATTGTGCTTGATGGGTGACATGAATACGGGTAAAGTATATTAAAATATAATGAAAGGTCCGCGGAAGTAGCAAATGCTCTTGTTAAACGCTATCTTAATGCAAATTCAGCATCCAATTGTTAGGAAGGGCATGGAGATATTTCCTTTGTAATTCTCGTACTCGTAAAGTACACCAGAAGTGCACATACAGCGTTATATTTCCATGTGGTCATTTGCAAGTACATAATTTAAAAAATGCACAAAAGACGAATATCTCAGAGCGTTATTTCGACAGCCAGCTGAACTAAATCGTTCATAGTGTGCCAGATGGGTGCCATGAATACTGGTAAAGTATATTAAAATATAATGAAAAGTCCGTGGAAGTGGCAAATGCTCTTGTTAAACGCTATCTTAATGTAAATTCAGCATCCAATTGTTAGGAAGGGCATGGAGATATTTCCTTTGTAATTCTCGTACTCGTAAAGTACACCAGAAGTGCACGTAAAGCTGTATATTTCCATGTGGCCATTTGCAAGTACATAATTTAAAAAATGCACAAACGACGAATATCTCAGAGCGTTATTTCGACAGCCAGCTGAAGTAAATCGTTCATATTGTGCCAGATGGGTGCCATGAATACGGGTAAAGTATATTAAAATATAATGAAAGTTCGCGGAAGTTGCAAATGCTCTTGTTAAACGCTATCTTAATGTAAATTCGGCATCCATTTACTAAGAAGGATATTGAGATATTTCCTTTTTAATTCTGATACTCATAAAATACATCAGAAGTGCACGTAAAGCTGTATATTTCCGTATGGCCATTTATAAGTACATAATCTAAAAAATACACACAAGACGAACACTTCAGAGCGTTATTTCGACAGCCAGCTGAACTAAATCGTTCATATTGTGCCTGATGGGTGCCATAAATACGGATAAAGTATATTAAAATATAATGAAAAGTCCGCGGAAGTCGCAAATGCTCTTGTTAAACGCTATCTTAATGCAAATTCAGAATCCAATTGTTAGGAAGGGCATGGAGATATTTCCTTTGTAATTCTCGTACTCGTAAAGTACACCAGAATTGCACATACAGCGTTATATTTCCATGTGGCCATTTGCAAGTACATAATTTAAAAAATGCACAAAAGGCGAATATCTCAGAGCGTTATTTTGACAGCCAGCTGAACTAAATCGTTCATATTGTGCCAGATGGGTGTCATGAATACGGGTAAAGTATATTAAAATATAATGAAAAGTCCGCGGAAGTGGCAAATGCTCTTGTTAAACGCTATCTTAATGTAAATTTAGCATCCAATTGTTAGGAAGGGCATGGAGATATTTCCTTTGTAATTCTCGTACTCGTAAAGTACACCAGAAGTGCACGTAAAGCTGTATATTTCCATGTGGCCATTTGCAAGTACATAATTTAAAAAATGCACAAAAGACGAATATCTCAGAGCGTTATTTCGACAGCCAGCTGAACTAAATCGTTCATATTGTGCCAGATGGGTGCCATGAATACGGGTAAAGTATATTAAAATATAATGAAAAGTCCGCGGAAGTGGCAAATGCTCTTGTTAAACGCTATCTTAATGTAAATTCAGCATCCAATTGTTAGGAAGGGCATGGAGATATTTCCTTTGTAATTCTCGTACTTGTAAAGTACACCAGAAGTGCACGTAAAGCTGTATATTTCCATGTGGCCATTTGCAAGTACATAATTTAAAAAATGCACAAAAGACGAATATCCCAGAGCGATATTTCGACAGCCAGCTGAACTAAATCGTTCATATTGTGCCAGATGGGTGCCATGAATACGGGTAAAGTATATTAAAATATAATGAAAAGTCCGCGGAAGTGGCAAATGCTCTTGTTAAACGCTATCTTAATGTAAATTCAGCATCCAATTGTTAGGAAGGGCATGGAGATATTTCCTTTGTAATTCTCGTACTCGTAAAGTACACCAGAAGTGCACGTAAAGATGTATATTTCCATGTGGCCATTTGCAAGTACATAATTTAAAAAATGCACAAAAGACGAATATCTCAGAGCGTTATTTCGACAGCCAGCTGAACTAAATCGTTCATATTGTGCCAGATGGGTGCCATGAATACGGATAAAATATATTAAAATATAATGAAAGTCCGCGGAAGTTGCAAATGCTCTTGTTAAACGCTATCTTAATGTAAATTCGGCATCCATTTACTAAGAAGGATATAGAGATATTTCCTTTTTAATTCTGATACTCATAAAATACATCAGAAGTGCACGTAAAGCTGTATATTTCCGTGTGGCCATTTATAAGTACATAATCTAAAAAATACACACAAGACTAACACTTCAGAGCGTTATTTCGACAGCCAGTTGAACTAAATCGTTCATATTGTGCCTGATGGGTGCCATGAATACGGATAAAGTATATTAATATATAATGAAAAGTCCGCGGAAGTCGCAAATGCTCTTGTTAAACGCTATCTTAATGCAAATTCAGAATACAATTGTTAGGAAGGGCTTGGAGATATTTCCTTTGTAATTCTCGTAGTCGTAAAGTACACCAGAAGTGCACATACAGCGTTATATTTCCATGTGGCCATTTGCAGGTACATAATTTAAAAAATGCACAAAAGACGAATATCTCAGAGCGTTATTTCGACAGCCAGCTGAACTAAATCGTTCATATTGTGCCAGATGGGTGCCATAAATACGAATAAAATATATTAAAATATAATGAAATTCCGTGGAAGTTGCAAATGCTCTTGTTAAACGCTATCTTAATGTAAATTCGGCATCCATTTACTAAGAAGGATGTAGAGATATTTCCTTTTTAATTCTGATACTCATAAAATACATCAGAAGTGCACGTATAGCTGTATATTTCCCTGTGGCCATTTATAAGTACATAATCTAAAAAATACACACAAGACGAACACTTCAGAGCGTTATTTCGACAGCCAGCTGAACTAAATCGTTCATATTGTGCCTGATGGGTGCCATGAATACGGATAAAGTATATTGAAATATAATGAAAAGTCCGCGAAAGTCGCAAATGCTCTTGTTAAACGCTATCTTAATGCAAATTCAGCATCCAATTGTTAGGAAGGGCATGGAGATATTTCCTTTGTAATTCTCGTACTCGTAAAGTACACCAGAAGTGCACATACAGCGTTATATTTCCATGTGGCGATTTGCAAGTACATAATTTAAAAAATGCACAAAAGACGAATATCTCAGAGCGTTATTTCGACAGCCAGCTGAACCAAATCGTTCATATTGTGCCAGATGGGTGCCATGAATACGGATAAAATATAATAAAATATAATGAAAGTCCGCGGAAGTTGCAAATGCTCTTGTTAAACGCTATCTTAATGCAAATTCAGCATCCAATTGATAGGAAGGGCATGGAGATATTTCCTTTGTAATTCTCGTACTCGTAAAGTACACCAGAAGTGCACATACAGCGTTATATTTCCATGTGGCCATTTGCAAGTAAATAATTTAAAAAATGCACAAAAGACGAATATCTCAGAGCGTTATTTCGACAGCCAGCTGAACTAAATCGTTCATAGTGTGCCAGATGGGTGCCATGAATACAGGTAAATTATATTAAAATATAATGAAAGTTTGCGGAAGTTGCAAATGCTCTTGTTAAACGCTATCTTAATGTAAATTCGGCATCCATTTACTAAGAAAGATATAGAGATATTTCCTTTTTAATTCTGATACTTATAAAATAGATCAGAAGTGCACATAAAGCTGTATATTTCCGTGTGGCCATTTATAAGTACATAATCTAAAAAATACACACAAGACGAACACTTCAGAGCGTAATTTCGACAGCCAGCTTGTTAAACGCTATCTTAATGCAAATTCAGAATCCAATTGTTAGGAAGGGCATGGAGATATTTCCTTTGTAATTCTCGTACTCGTGAAGTACACCAGAATTGCACATAGAGCGTTATATTTCCATGTGACCATTTGCAAGTACATAATTTAAAAAAATGCACAAAAGACGAATATCTCAGAGCGTTATTTCGACAGCCAGCTGAACTAAATCGTTCATATTGTGCCAGATGGGTGCCATGAATACGGATAAAATATATTAAAATATAATGAAAGTCCGCGGAAGTTGCAAATGCTCTTGTTAAACGCTATCTTCATGTAAATTCGGCATCCATTTACTAAGAAGGATATAGAGATATTTCCTTTTTAATTCTGATACTCATAAAATACACCAGAAGTGCACGTAAAGCTGTATATTTCCGTGTGGCCATTTATAAGTACATAATCTAAAAAATACACACAAGACGAACACTTCAGAGCGTTATTTCGACAGCCAGCTGAACTAAATCGTTCATATTGTGCCTGATGGGTGCCATGAATACGGATAAAGTATATTAAAATATAATGAAAAGTCCGCGGAAGTCGCAAATGCTCTTGTTAAACGCTATCTTAATGCAAATTCAGCATCCAATTGTTAGGAAGGGCATGGAGATATTTCCTTTGTAATTCTCGTACTCGTAAAGTACACCAGAAGTGCACATACAGTGTTATATTTCCATGTGGCCATTTGCAAGTACATAATTTAAAAAAATGCACAAAAGACGAACATTTCAGAGCGTTATTTCGACAGCCAGCTGAACTAAATCGTTCATATTGTGCCTGATGGGTGCCATGAATACGGATAAAGTATATTAAAATATAATGAAAAGTCCGCGAAAGTTGCAAATGCTCTTATTAAACGCTATCTTAATGCAAATTCAGCATCCAATTGTTAGGAAGGGCATGGAGATAGTTCCTTTGTAATTCTCGTACTCGTAAAGTACACCAGAAGTGCACATACAGTGTTATATTTCCATGTGGCCATTTGCAAGTACATAATTTAAAAAAATGCACAAAAGACGAACATTTCAGAGCGTTATTTCGACAGCCAGTTGAACTAAATCGTTCATAGTGTGCCAGATGGGTGCCATGAATACGGGTAAATTATATTAAAATATAATGAAAGTTTGCGGAAGTTGCAAATGCTCTTGTTAAACGCTATCTTAATGCAAATTCAGCATCCAATTGTTAGGAAGGGCATGGAGATATTTCCTTTGTAATTCTCGTACTCGTAAAGTACACCAGAAGTGCACATACAGCGTTATATTTCCATGTGGCCATTTGCAAGTACATAATTTAAAAAAATGCACAAAAGACGAATATCTCAGAGCGGTATTTCGACAGCCAGCTGAACTAAATCGTTCATATTGTGCCAGATGGGTGCCATGAATACGGATAAATATATTAAAATATAATGAAAGTCCGCGGAAGTTGCAAATGCTCTTGTTAAACGCTATCTTAATGTAAATTCGGCATCCATTTACTAAGAAAGATATAGAGATATTTCCTTTTTAATTCTGATACTTATAAAATAGATCAGAAGTGCACATAAAGCTGTATATTTCCGTGTGGCCATTTATAAGTACATAATCTAAAAAATACACACAAGACGAACACTTCAGAGCGTAATTTCGACAGCCAGCTGAACTAAATCGCTCATATTGTGCCTGATGGGTGCCATGAATACGGATAAAGTATATTAAAATATAATGAAAAGTCCGCGGAAGTCGCAAATGCTCTTGTTAAACGCTATCTTAATGCAAATTCAGAATCCAATTGTTAGGAAGGGCATGGAGATATTTCCTTTGTAATTCTCGTACTCGTGAAGTACACCAGAATTGCACATAGAGCGTTATATTTCCATGTGACCATTTGCAAGTACATAATTTAAAAAAATGCACAAAAGACGAATATCTCAGAGCGTTATTTCGACAGCCAGCTGAACTAAATCGTTCATATTGTGCCAGATGGGTGCCATGAATACGGATAAAATATATTAAAATATAATGAAAGTCCGCGGAAGTTGCAAATGCTCTTGTTAAACGCTATCTTCATGTAAATTCGGCATCCATTTACTAAGAAGGATATAGAGATATTTCCTTTTTAATTCTGATACTCATAAAATACACCAGAAGTGCACGTAAAGCTGTATATTTCCGTGTGGCCATTTATAAGTACATAATCTAAAAAATACACACAAGACGAACACTTCAGAGCGTTATTTCGACAGCCAGCTGAACTAAATCGTTCATATTGTGCCTGATGGGTGCCATGAATACGGATAAAGTATATTAAAATATAATGAAAAGTCCGCGGAAGTCGCAAATGCTCTTGTTAAACGCTATCTTAATGCAAATTCAGCATCCAATTGTTAGGAAGGGCATGGAGATATTTCCTTTGTAATTCTCGTACTCGTAAAGTACACCAGAAGTGCACATACAGTGTTATATTTCCATGTGGCCATTTGCAAGTACATAATTTAAAAAAATGCACAAAAGACGAACATTTCAGAGCGTTATTTCGACAGCCAGCTGAACTAAATCGTTCATATTGTGCCTGATGGGTGCCATGAATACGGATAAAGTATATTAAAATATAATGAAAAGTCCGCGAAAGTTGCAAATGCTCTTATTAAACGCTATCTTAATGCAAATTCAGCATCCAATTGTTAGGAAGGGCATGGAGATATTTCCTTTGTAATTCTCGTACTCGTAAAGTACACCAGAAGTGCACATACAGTGTTATATTTCCATGTGGCCATTTGCAAGTACATAATTTAAAAAAATGCACAAAAGACGAACATTTCAGAGCGTTATTTCGACAGCCAGCTGAACTAAATCGTTCATATTGTGCCTGATGGGTGCCATGAATACGGATAAAGTATATTAAAATATAATGAAAAGTCCGCGGAAGTGGCAAATGCACTTGTTAAACGCTATCTTAATGCAAATTCGGCATCCATTTACTAAGAAGGATATAGAGATATTTCCTTTTTAATTCTAATACTCATAAAATACATCAGAATGCAGGTAAAGCTGTATATTTCCGTGTGGCCATTTATAAGTACATAATCTAAAAAATACACACAAGACGAACATTTCAGAGCGTTATTTCGACAGCCAGCTGAACTAAATCGTTCATATTGTGCCTGATGGGTGCCATGAATACGGATAAAGTATATTAAAATATAATGAAAAGTCCTCGGAAGTTGCAAATGCTCTTGTTAAACGCTATCTTAATGCAAATTCAGCATCCAATTGTTAGGAAGGGCATGGAGATATTTCCTTTGTAATTCTCGTACTCGTAAATTACACCAGAAGTGCACATACAGCGTTATATTTCCATGTGGCCATTTGCAAGTACATAATTTAAAAAAATGCACAAAAGACGAATATCTCAGAGCGTTATTTCGACAGCCAGCTGAACTAAAACGTTCATATTGTGCCAGATGGGTGCCATGAATACGGATAAAATATATTAAAATATAATGAAAGTCCGCGGAAGTTGCAAATGCTCTTGTTAAACGCTATCTTAATGTAAATTCGGTATCCATTTACTAAGAAGGATATAGAGATATTTCCTTTTTAATTCTGATACTCATAAAATACATCAGAATGCACGTAAAGCTGTATATTTCCGTGTGGCCATTTATAAGTACATAATCTAAAAAATACACACAAGACGAACACTTCAGAGCGTTATTTCGACAGCCAGCTGAACTAAATCGTTCATATTGTGCCTGATGGGTGCCATGAATACGGATAAAGTATATTAAAATATAATGAAAAGTCCGCGGAAGTGGCAAATGCACTTGTTAAACGCTATCTTAATGCAAATTCGGCATCCATTTACTAAAAAGGATATAGAGATATTTCCTTTTTAATTCTAATACTCATAAAATACATCAGAATGCACGTAAAGCTGTATATTTCCGTGTGGCCATTTATAAGTACATAATCTAAAAAATACACACAAGACGAACATTTCAGAGCGTTATTTCGACAGCCAGCAGAACTAAATCGTTCATATTGTGCCTGATGGGTGCCATGAATACGGATAAAGTATATTAAAATATAATGAAAAGTCCGCGGAAGTGGCAAATGCACCTGTTAAACGCTATCTTAATGCAAATTCGGCATCCATTTACTAAGAAGGATATAGAGATATTTCCTTTTTAATTCTAATACTCATAAAATACATCAGAATGCACGTAAAGCTGTATATTTCCGTGTGGCCATTTATAAGTACATAATCTAAAAAATATACACAAGACGAACATTTCAGAGCGTTATTTCGACAGCCAGCTGAACTAAATCGTTCATATTGTGCCTGATGGGTGCCATGAATACGGATAAAGTAAATTAAAATATAATGAAAAGTCCGCGGAAGTTGCAAATGCTCTTGTTAAACGCTATCTTAATGCAAATTCGGCATCCATTTACTAAGAAGGATACAGAGATATTTCCTTTTTAATTCTGATACTCATAAAATACATCAGAAGTGCACGTAAAGCTGTATATTTCCGTGTGGACATTTATAAGTACATAATCTAAAAAATACACACAAGACGACCATTTCAGAGCGTTATTTCGACAGCCAGCTGAACTAAATCGTTCATATTGTGCCTGATGGGTGACATGAATACGGGTAAAGTATATTAAAATATAATGAAAAGTCCGCGGAAGTTGCAATTGCTCTTGTTAAACGCTATCTTAATGCAAATTCAGCATCCAATTGTTAGGCAGGGCATGGAGATATTTCCTTTGTAATTCTCGTACTCGTAAAGTACACCAGAAGTGTACACGCAGCGTTATATTTCCATGTGGCCATTTGCAAGTACATAATTTAAAAAATGCACAAAAGACGAATATCTCAGAGCGTTATTTCGACAGCCAGCTGAAGTAAATCGTTCATATTGTGCCAGATGGGTGCCATGAATACGGATAAAATATATTAAAATATAATGAAAGTCCGCGGAAATTGCTAATGCTCTTATTAAACGCTATCTTAATGCAAATTCAGCATCCAATTGCTAGGAAGGGCATGGAGATATTTCCTTTATAATTCTGGTACTCGTAAAATACACCAGAAGTGCACATACAGCGTTATATTTCCATGTGGCGATTTGCAAGTACAAAATTTAAAAAATGCACAAAAGACGAATATCTCAAAGCGTTATTTCGACAGCCAGCTGAACCAAATCGTTCATATTGTGCCAGATGGGTGCCATGAATGCGGATAAAATATATTAAAATATAATGAAAGTCCGCGGAAGTTGCAAATGCTCTTGTTAAACGCTATCTTAATGTAAATTCGGCATCCATTTACTAAGAAGGATATAGAGATGTTTTCTTTTTAATTCTGATACTCATAAAATACATCAGAAGTGCACGTAAAGCTGTATATTTCCGTGTGGCCATTTATAAGTACATAATCTAAAAAATACACACAAGACGAACACTTCAGAGCGTAATTTCGACAGCCAGCTGAACTAAATCGTTCATATTGTGCCTGATGGGTGCCATAAATACGGATAAAGTATATTAAAATATAATGAAAAGTCCGCGGAAGTCGCAAATGCTCTTGTTAAACGCTATCTTAATGCAAATTCAGAATCCAATTGTTAGGAAGGGCATGGAGATATTTCCTTTGTAATTCTCATACTCGTAAAGTACACCAGAATTGCACATACAGCGTTATATTTCCATGTGGCCATTTGCAAGTACATAATTTAAAAAATGCACAAAAGACGAATATCTCAGAGCGTTATATCGACAGCCAGCTGAACTAAATCGTTCATATTGTGCCAGATGGGTGCCATGAATACGGGTAAAGTATATTAAAATATAATGAAAAGTCCGCGGAAGTGGCAAATGCTCTTGTTAAACGCTATCTTAATGTAAATTCAGCATCCAATTGTTAGGAAGGGCATGGAGATATTTCCTTTGTAATTCTCGTACTTGTAAAGTACACCAGCAGTGCACGTAAAGCTGTATATTTCCATGTGCCCATTTGCAAGTACATAATTTAAAAAATGCACAAAAGACGAATATCTCAGAGCGTTATTTCGACAGCGAGCTGAACTAAATCGTTCATATTGTGCCAGATGGGTGCCATGAATACGGGTAAAGTATATTAAAATATAATGAAAAGTCCGCGGAAGTGGCAAATGCTCTTGTTAAACGCTATATTAATGTAAATTCAGCATCCAATTGTTAGGAAGGGCATGGAGATATTTTCTTTGTAATTCTCGTACTCGTAAAGTACACCAGAAGTGCACGTAAAGCTGTATATTTCCATGTGGCCATTGGCAAGTACATAATTTAAAAAATGCACAAAAGACGAATATCTCAGAGCGTTATTTCGACAGCCAGCTGAACTAAATCGTTCATATTGTGCCAGATGGGTGCCATGAATACGAGTAAAGTATATTAAAATATAATGAAAAGTCCGCGGAAGTTGCAAATGCTCTTGTTAAACGCTATCTTAATGTAAATTCAGCATCCAATTGTTAGGAAGGGCATGGAGATATTTCCTTTGTAATTCTCGTACTCGTAAAGTACACCAGAAGTGCACGTAAAGCTGTATATTTCCATGTGGCCATTTGCAAGTACATAATTTAAAAAATGCACAAAAGACTAATATCTCAGAGCGTTATTTCGACAGCCAGCTGAACTAAATCGTTCATATTGTGCCAGATGGGTGCCATGAATACATAGATATACAAATACTACGTATAACTGGATAGGCCTCTAGCGTTCATTGAGCGTGTCAGCTCGTGAAGTTATGCAACCCGCCTATATGTAGTATATCGCACTCTGTCTGGCTCATTAATGCTTATGGACGAATTACAGCAACTTAACGTTAAAACAGGAAAAATGTAATTAATACAGCAATATGAATAAAATTATTGCGCTATCATAATATAAACAAAATCTTTTAATTTTTAAAACAGTTTGCATGCAGTATTCATTCTTATTAAGATACTAACACACAAGAAAATCAAAATGATAATAAATACATAATTATAATAGCTTTAGTTTATGGGATTTAAATTTAAAAATCTGGTGTGATACACGCACACAACTCCTTTTTATAGTGATCATATAATTAGCCAAAAATTTGATTTTTAATTTTTAAGCATTTGTCAAAACTTTTCAAAAATTACAAATTCTACAAAAACTGTACAAAATACAGCGTTAGTTAAGGAGACAAATTTTCTCTAAAATTTTAAGCTGAATTAAAAAATGTAATAATATACCGGGTGTTCTATTTAAAATAGGAGTTGATACAAAAATAGAAAAAATAAACAAAAGAAACCCATTTTAGAAGTATTCAACTGGAAAATCATCTATCTCACATCAATACACATTAAAAATTTAATAAAAATGTAAACATTTGGAAAAAATCGAAGAAAGTGAAAAATCGCAAGAGTAAACACCATACTTCCGGTTTTGCGATTTTCTTCAAAAGCTTGCTGTCGCATCTAAGTACATAGTACACAAAACTTTTATATGAAGTTTCAACGGCATACCTCTTTTCGTTTTTGGGATATTCCGTTCACAGACAGACTGACACACAGACCACTGAACAAAAACATGTTTTTTGGGTTCAGGGGACTCTAAAACGTGAAGATCTGTGGAAAACTTAATTTCAAATTTTTGTGGTGAATGCAATAAGTACTTCCTTTATCGTAAAAGGAGGTAAAAGCAAAAAATAGTAACATTTATTGTTTATTAATATTTATTACACAATACCTATACGTATAGTATACAAAAAACAGCAGTTTTTAAATCAAATTAACTTTAACATTTTATGCCTAATTGGTGCTTGCTTTTCAGGCAATTTAAATTATACAGTTTTTCATGGTGCGGCATGAGTCATTGTAAGAAAATATTTACAATATTCTTCACTAGCTGAAGTTCGTGCAAATCTTCTGAAAATATTTTTTCTGATACCGGATGCGCTGACAAATAAATGCAGTTTTTCACCGAAATGGTTTACAGCAGCATTTTCTTAATTTTTAATTTTAAAATACTTTCACGAAGCTCCTCTCACTTTTAACTTTTATTATACAACAAACAAACAAACCACCGCCGATTCTACACCTTGAAATGATTGAAACTGGGTAAAATCAGGTAAAAATCAAATAGGTTCGCTGATCTGGTACACTTCTTGCGTAAATGACTGTGAGTTGGAGTGAAATACAAATACTGCAGTAGTGCTATCTCTTTCGTTAGTGCGCCTGCTTCACAAACGTGCATTGGTTTATACCGAGCAAGGCCGTTCCAGTTACTCGTAGAGTATCCATTTCTATGCATGAATACGGGTAAAGTATATTAAAATATAATGAAAAGTCCGCGGAAGTGGATAATGCTTTTGTTAAACGCTATCTTAATGTAAATTCGGCATCCATTTACTAAGAAGGATATAGGGATATTTCCTTTTTAATTCTGATACTCATAAAATACATCAGAAGTGCACGTAAAGCTGTATATTTCCGTGTGGCCATTTATAAGTACATAATCTAAAAAATACACACAAGACGAACACTTCAGAGCGTTATTTCGACAGCCAGCTGAACTAAATCGTTCATATTGTGCCTGATGGGTGCCATAAATACGAATAAAATATATTAAAATATAATGAAAGTCCATGGAAGTTGCAAATGCTCTTGTTAAACGCTATCTTAATGTAAATTCGGCATCGATTTACTAAGAAGGATGTAGAGATATTTCCTTTTTTATTCTGATACTCATAAAATACATCAGAAGTGCACGTAAAGCTGTATATTTCCGTGTGGCCATTTATAAGTACATAATCTAAAAAATACACACAAGACGAACACTTCAGAGCGTTATTTCGACAGCCAGCTTAACTAAATCGTTCATATTGTGCCTGATGGGTGCCATGAATACGGATAAAGTATATTAAAATATAATGAAAAGTCCGCGAAAGTCGCAAATGCTCTTGTTAAACGCTATCTTAATGCAAATTCAGCATCCAATTGTTAGGAAGGGCATGGAGATATTTCCTTTGTAATTCTCGTACTCGTAAAGTACACCAGAAGTGCACATACAGCGTTATATTTCCATGTGGCCATTTGCAAGTACATAATTTAAAAAAATGCACAAAAGACGAATATCTCAGAGCGTTATTTCGACAGCCAGCTGAACTAAATCGTTCATATTGTGCCAGATGGGTGCCATGAATACGGATAAAATATATTAAAATATAATGAAAGTCCGCGGAAGTTGCAAATGCTCTTGTTAAACGCTATCTTAATGTAAATTCGGCATCCATTTACTAAGAAGGATATAGAGATATTTCCTTTTTAATTCTGATACTCATAAAATACATCAGAAGTGCACGTAAAGCTGTATATTTCCGTGTGGCCATTTATAAGTACATAATCTAAAAAATGCACAAAAGACGATTATCTCAGAGCGTTATTTCGACAGCCAGCTGAACCAAATCGTTCATATTGTGCTAGATGGGTGCCATGAATACGGATAAAATATATTAAAATATAATGAAAGTCCGCGGAAGTTGCAAATGCTCTTGTTAAACGCTATCTTAATGCAAATTCAGCATCCAATTGTTAGGAAGGGCATGGAGATATTTCCTTTGTAATTCTCGTACTCGTAAAGTACACCAGAAGTGCACATACAGCGTTATATTTCCATGTGGCCATTTGCAAGTACATAATTTAAAAAAATGCACAAAAGACGAATATCTCAAAGCGTTATTTCGACAGCCAGCTGAACTAAATCGTTCATATTGTGCCAGATGGGTGCCATGAATACGGATAAAATATATTAAAATATAATGAAAGTCCGCGGAAGTTGCAAATGCTCTTGTTAAACGCTATCTTAATGTAAATTCGGCATCCATTTACTAAGAAGGATATAGAGATATTTCCTTTTTAATTCTGATACTCATAAAATACATCAGAAGTGCACGTAAAGCTGTATATTTCCGTGTGGCCATTTATAAGTACATAATCTAAAAAATGCACAAAAGACGATTATCTCAGAGCGTTATTTCGACAGCCAGCTGAACCAAATCGTTCATATTGTGCTAGATGGGTGCCATGAATACGGATAAAATATATTAAAATATAATGAAAGTCCGCGCAAGTTGCAAATGCTCTTGTTAAACGCTATCTTAATGTAAATTCGGCATCCATTTACTAAGAAGGATATAGAGATATTTCCTTTTTAATTCTGATACTCATAAAATACATCAGAAGTGCACGTAAAGCTGTATATTTCCGTGTGGCCATTTATAAGTACATAATCTAAAAAATGCACAAAAGACGATTATCTCAGAGCGTTATTTCGACAGCCAGCTGAACCAAATCGTTCATATTGTGCCTGATGGGTGCCATGAATACGGATAAAGTATATTAAAATATAATGAAAAGTCCGCGGAAGTCGCAAATGCTCTTGTTAAACGCTATCTTAATGCAAATTCAGAATCCAATTGTTAGGAAGGGCATGGAGATATTTCCTTTGTAATTCTCGTACTCGTAAAGTACACCAGAAGTGCACATACAGCGTTATATTTCCATGTGGCCATTTGCAAGTAAATAATTTAAAAAATGCACAAAAGACGAATATCTCAGAGCGTTATTTCGACAGCCAGCTGAACCAAATCGTTCATATTGTGCTAGATGGGTGCCATGAATACGGATAAAATATATTAAAATATAATGAAAGTCCGCGGAAGTTGCAAATGCTCTTGTTAAACGCTATCTTAATGCAAATTCAGCATCCAATTGTTAGGAAGGGCATGGAGATATTTCCTTTGTAATTCTCGTACTCGTAAAGTACACCAGAAGTGCACATACAGCGTTATATTTCCATGTGGCCATTTGCAAGTACATAATTTAAAAAAATGCACAAAAGACGAATATCTCAAAGCGTTATTTCGACAGCCAGCTGAACTAAATCGTTCATATTGTGCCAGATGGGTGCCATGAATACGGATAAAATATATTAAAATATAATGAAAGTCCGCGGAAGTTGCAAATGCTCTTGTTAAACGCTATCTTAATGTAAATTCGGCATCCATTTACTAAGAAGGATATAGAGATATTTCCTTTTTAATTCTGATACTCATAAAATACATCAGAAGTGCACGTAAAGCTGTATATTTCCGTGTGGCCATTTATAAGTACATAATCTAAAAAATGCACAAAAGACGATTATCTCAGAGCGTTATTTCGACAGCCAGCTGAACCAAATCGTTCATATTGTGCTAGATGGGTGCCATGAATACGGATAAAATATATTAAAATATAATGAAAGTCCGCGCAAGTTGCAAATGCTCTTGTTAAACGCTATCTTAATGTAAATTCGGCATCCATTTACTAAGAAGGATATAGAGATATTTCCTTTTTAATTCTGATACTCATAAAATACATCAGAAGTGCACGTAAAGCTGTATATTTCCGTGTGGCCATTTATAAGTACATAATCTAAAAAATGCACAAAAGACGATTATCTCAGAGCGTTATTTCGACAGCCAGCTGAACCAAATCGTTCATATTGTGCCTGATGGGTGCCATGAATACGGATAAAGTATATTAAAATATAATGAAAAGTCCGCGGAAGTCGCAAATGCTCTTGTTAAACGCTATCTTAATGCAAATTCAGAATCCAATTGTTAGGAAGGGCATGGAGATATTTCCTTTGTAATTCTCGTACTCGTAAAGTACACCAGAAGTGCACATACAGCGTTATATTTCCATGTGGCCATTTGCAAGTAAATAATTTAAAAAATGCACAAAAGACGAATATCTCAGAGCGTTATTTCGACAGCCAGCTAAACTAAATCGTTCATATTGTGCCAGATGGGTGCCATGAATACGGATAAAATATATTAAAATATAATGAAAGTCCGCGGAAGTTGCAAATGCTCTTGTTAAACGCTATCTTAATGCAAATTCAGAATCCAATTGTTAGGAAGGGCATGGAGATATTTCCTTTGTAATTCTCGTACTCGTAAGGTACACCAGAAGTGCACATACAGCGTTATATTTCCATGTGGTCATTTGCAAGTACATAATTTAAAAAAATGCACAAAAGACGAATATCTCAGAGCGGTATTTCGACAGCCAGCTGAACTAAATCGTTCAAAATGTGCCAGATGGGTGCCATGAATACGGATAAAATATATTAAAATATAATGAAAGTCCGCGGAAGTTGCAAATGCTCTTGTTAAACGCTATCTTAATGTAAATTCGGCATCCATTTACTAAGAAAGATATAGAGATATTTCCTTTTTAATTCTGATACTCATAAAATACATCAGAAGTGCACGTAAAGCTGTATATTTCCGTGTGGACATTTATAAGTACATAATCTAAAAAATACACACAAAACGAACATTTCAGAGCGTTATTTCGACAGCCAGCTGAACTAAATCGTTCATATTGTGCCTGATGGGTGACATGAATACGGGTAAAGTATATTAAAATATAACGAAAAGTCCGCGGAAGTGGCAATTGCTCTTGTTAATCTCTATCTTAATGCAAATTCAGCATCCAATTGTTAGGCAGGGCATGGAGATATTTCCTTTGTAATTCCCGTACTCGTAAAGTACACCAGAAGTGTACACGCAGCGTTATATTTCCATGTGGCCATTTGCAAGTACATAATTTAAAAAATGCACAAAAGACGAATATCTCAGAGCGTTATTTCGACAGCCAGCTGAACTAAATCGTTCATATTGTGCCAGATGGGTGCCATGAATACGGATAAAATATATTAAAATATAATGAAAGTCCGCGGAAGTTGCTAATGCTCTTATTAAACGCTATCTTAATGCAAATTCAGCATCCAATTGCTAGGAAGGGCATGGAGATATTTCCTTTATAATTCTGGTACTCGTAAAATACACCAGAAGTGCACATACGGCGTTATATTTCCATGTGGCGATTTGCAAGTACAAAATTTAAAAAATGCACAAAAGACGAATATCTCAAAGCGTTATTTCGACAGCCAGCTGAACCAAATCGTTCATATTGTGCCAGATGGGTGCCATGAATGCGGATAAAATATATTAAAATATAATGAAAGTCCGCGGAAGTTGCAAATGCTCTTGTTAAACGCTATCTTAATGTAAATTCGGCATCCATTTACTAAGAAGGATATAGAGATATTTTCTTTTTAATTCTGATACTCATAAAATACATCAGAAGTGCACGTAAAGCTGTATATTTCCGTGTGGCCATTTATAAGTACATAATCTAAAAAATACACACAAGACGAACATTTCAGAGCGTTATATCGACAGCCAGCTGAACTAAATCGTTCATATTGTGCCTGATGGGTGACATGAATACGGGTAAAATATATTAAAATATAATGAAAGTCCGCGGAAGTTGCAAATGCTCTTGTTAAACGCTATCTTAATGTAAATTCGGCATCCATTTACTAAGAAGGATACAGAGATATTTCCTTTTTAATTCTGATACTCATAAAATACATCAGAAGTGCACGTAAAGCTGTATATTTCCGTGTGGCCATTTATAAGTACATAATCTAAAAAGTACACACAAGACGAACATTTCAGAGCGTTATTTCGACAGCCAGCTGAACTAAATCGTTCATATTGTGCTTGATGGGTGACATGAATACGGGTAAAGTATATTAAAATATAATGAAAAGTCCGCGGAAGTGGCAAATGCTCTTGTTAAACGCTATCTTAATGCAAATTCAGCATCCAATTGTTAGGAAGGGCATGGAGATATTTCCTTTGTAATTCTCGTACTCGTAAAGTACACCAGAAGTGCACATACAGCGTTATATTTCCATGTGGCCATTTGCAAGTACATAATTTAAAAAATGCACAAAAGACGAATATCTCAGAGCGTTATTTCGACAGCCAGCTGAACTAAATCGTTCATAGTGTGCCAGATGGGTGCCATGAATACGGGTAAAGTATATTAAAATATAATGAAAAGTCCGCGGAAGTGGCAAATGCTCTTGTTAAACGCTATCTTAATGTAAATTCAGCATCCAATTGTTAGGACGGGCATGGAGATATTTCCTTTGTAATTCTCGTACTCGTAAAGTACACCAGAAGTGCACGTAAAGCTGTATATTTTCATGTGGCCATTTGCAAGTACATAATTTAAAAAATGCACAAACGACGAATATCTCAGAGCGTTATTTCGACAGCCAGCTGAAGTAAATCGTTCATATTGTGCCAGATGGGTGCCATGAATACGGATAAAATATATTAAAATATAATGAAAGTCCGCGGAAGTTTCAAATGCTCTTGTTAAACGCTATCTTAATGTAAATTCGGCATCCATTTACTAAGAAGGATATAGAGATATTTCCTTTTTAATTCTGATACTCATAAAATACATCAGAAGTGCACGTAAAGCTGTATATTTCCGTGAGGCCATTTATAAGTACATAATCTAAAAAATACACACAAGACGAATACTTCAGAGCGTTATTTCGACAGCTAGTTGAACTAAATCGTTCATATTGTGCCAGATGGGTGCCATGAATACGGGTAAAGTATATTAAAATATAATGAAAGTTCGCGGAAGTTGCAAATGCTCTTGTTAAACGCTATCTTAATGCAAATTCAGCATCCAATTGTTAGGAAGGGCATGGAGATATTTCCGTTGTAATTCTCGTACTCGTAAAGTACACCAGAAGTGCACATACAGCGTTATATTTCCATGTGGCCATTTGCAAGTACATAATTTAAAAAAATGCACAAAAGACGAATATCTCAGAGCGTTATTTCGACAGCCAGCTGAACTAAATCGTTCATATTGTGCCAGATGGGTGCCATGAATACGAGTAAAGTATATTAAAATATAATGAAAAGTCCGCGGAAGTTGCAAATGCTCTTGTTAAACGCTATCTTAATGTAAATTCAGCATCCAATTGTTAGGAAGGGCATGGAGATATTTCCTTTGTAATTCTCGTACTCGTAAAGTACACCAGAAGTGCACGTAAAGCTGTATATTTCCATGTGGCCATTTGCAAGTACATAATTTAAAAAATGCACAAAAGACTAATATCTCAGAGCGTTATTTCGACAGCCAGCTGAACTAAATCGTTCATATTGTGCCAGATGGGTGCCATGAATACATAGATATACAAATACTACGTATAACTGGATAGGCCTCTAGCGTTCATTGAGCGTGTCAGCTCGTGAAGTTATGCAACCCGCCTATATGTAGTATATCGCACTCTGTCTGGCTCATTAATGCTTATGGACGAATTACAGCAACTTAACGTTAAAACAGGAAAAATGTAATTATTACAGCAATATGAATAAAATTATTGCGCTATCATATTATAAACAAAATCTTTTAATTTTTAAAACAATTTGCATGCAGTATTCATTCTTATTAAGATACTAACACACAAGAAAATCAAAATGATAATAAATACATAATTATAATAGCTTTAGTTTATGGGATTTAAATTTAAAAATCTGGTGTGATACACGCACACAACTCCTTTTTATAGTGATCATATAATTAGCCAAAAATTTGATTTTTAATTTTTAAGCATTTGTCAAAACTTTTCAAAAATTACAAATTCTACAAAAACTGTACAAAATACAGCGTTAGTTAAGGAGACAAATTTTCTCTAAAATTTTAAGCTGAATTAAAAAATGTAATAATATACCGGGTGTTCTATTTAAAATAGGAGTTGATACAAAAATAGAAAAAATAAACAAAAGAAACCCATTTTAGAAGTATTCAACTGGAAAATCATCTATCTCACATCAATACACATTAAAAATTTAATAAAAATGTAAACATTTGGAAAAAATCGAAGAAAGTGAAAAATCGCAAGAGTAAACACCATACTTCCGGTTTTGCGATTTTCTTCAAAAGCTTGCTGTCGCATCTAAGTACATAGTACACAAAACTTTTATATGAAGTTTCAACGGCATACCTCTTTTCGTTTTTGGGATATTCCGTTCACAGACAGACTGACACACAGACCACTGAACAAAAACATGTTTTTTGGGTTCAGGGGACTCTAAAACGTGAAGATCTGTGGAAAACTTAATTTCAAATTTTTGTGGTGAATGCAATAAGTACTTCCTTTATCGTAAAAGGAGGTAAAAGCAAAAAATAGTAACATTTATTGTTTATTAATATTTATTACACAATACCTATACGTATAGTATACAAAAAACAGCAGTTTTTAAATCAAATTAACTTTAACATTTTATGCCTAATTGGTGCTTGCTTTTCAGGCAATTTAAATTATACAGTTTTTCATGGTGCGGCATGAGTCATTGTAAGAAAATATTTACAATATTCTTCACTAGCTGAAGTTCGTGCAAATCTTCTGAAAATATTTTTTCTGATACCGGATGCGCTGACAAATAAATGCAGTTTTTCACCGAAATGGTTTACAGCAGCATTTTCTTAATTTTTAATTTTAAAATACTTTCACGAAGCTCCTCTCACTTTTAACTTTTATTATACAACAAACAAACAAACCACCGCCGATTCTACACCTTGAAATGATTGAAACTGGGTAAAATCAGGTAAAAATCAAATAGGTTCGCTGATCTGGTACACTTCTTGCGTAAATGACTGTGAGTTGGAGTGAAATACAAATACTGCAGTAGTGCTATCTCTTTCGTTAGTGCGCCTGCTTCACAAACGTGCATTGGTTTATACCGAGCAAGGCCGTTCCAGTTACTCGTAGAGTATCCATTTCTATGCATGAATACGGGTAAAGTATATTAAAATATAATGAAAAGTCCGCGGAAGTGGATAATGCTCTTGTTAAACGCTATCTTAATGTAAATTCGGCATCCATTTACTAAGAAGGATATAGGGATATTTCCTTTTTAATTCTGATACTCATAAAATACATCAGAAGTGCACGTAAAGCTGTATATTTCCGTGTGGCCATTTATAAGTACATAATCTAAAAAATACACACAAGACGAACACTTCAGAGCGTTATTTCGACAGCCAGCTGAACTAAATCGTTCATATTGTGCCTGATGGGTGCCATAAATACGAATAAAATATATTAAAATATAATGAAAGTCCGTGGAAGTTGCAAATGCTCTTGTTAAACGCTATCTTAATGTAAATTCGGCATCGATTTACTAAGAAGGATGTAGAGATATTTCCTTTTTTATTCTGATACTCATAAAATACATCAGAAGTGCACGTAAAGCTGTATATTTCCGTGTGGCCATTTATAAGTACATAATCTAAAAAATACACACAAGACGAACACTTCAGAGCGTTATTTCGACAGCCAGCTTAACTAAATCGTTCATATTGTGCCTGATGGGTGCCATGAATACGGATAAAGTATATTAAAATATAATGAAAAGTCCGCGAAAGTCGCAAATGCTCTTGTTAAACGCTATCTTAATGCAAATTCAGCATCCAATTGTTAGGAAGGGCATGGAGATATTTCCTTTGTAATTCTCGTACTCGTAAAGTACACCAGAAGTGCACATACAGCGTTATATTTCCATGTGGCCATTTGCAAGTACATAATTTAAAAAAATGCACAAAAGACGAATATCTCAGAGCGTTATTTCGACAGCCAGCTGAACTAAATCGTTCATATTGTGCCAGATGGGTGCCATGAATACGGATAAAATATATTAAAATATAATGAAAGTCCGCGGAAGTTGCAAATGCTCTTGTTAAACGCTATCTTAATGTAAATTCGGCATCCATTTACTAAGAAGGATATAGAGATATTTCCTTTTTAATTCTGATACTCATAAAATACATCAGAAGTGCACGTAAAGCTGTATATTTCCGTGTGGCCATTTATAAGTACATAATCTAAAAAATGCACAAAAGACGATTATCTCAGAGCGTTATTTCGACAGCCAGCTGAACCAAATCGTTCATATTGTGCTAGATGGGTGCCATGAATACGGATAAAATATATTAAAATATAATGAAAGTCCGCGGAAGTTGCAAATGCTCTTGTTAAACGCTATCTTAATGCAAATTCAGCATCCAATTGTTAGGAAGGGCATGGAGATATTTCCTTTGTAATTCTCGTACTCGTAAAGTACACCAGAAGTGCACATACAGCGTTATATTTCCATGTGGCCATTTGCAAGTACATAATTTAAAAAAATGCACAAAAGACGAATATCTCAAAGCGTTATTTCGACAGCCAGCTGAACTAAATCGTTCATATTGTGCCAGATGGGTGCCATGAATACGGATAAAATATATTAAAATATAATGAAAGTCCGCGGAAGTTGCAAATGCTCTTGTTAAACGCTATCTTAATGTAAATTCGGCATCCATTTACTAAGAAGGATATAGAGATATTTCCTTTTTAATTCTGATACTCATAAAATACATCAGAAGTGCACGTAAAGCTGTATATTTCCGTGTGGCCATTTATAAGTACATAATCTAAAAAATGCACAAAAGACGATTATCTCAGAGCGTTATTTCGACAGCCAGCTGAACCAAATCGTTCATATTGTGCTAGATGGGTGCCATGAATACGGATAAAATATATTAAAATATAATGAAAGTCCGCGCAAGTTGCAAATGCTCTTGTTAAACGCTATCTTAATGTAAATTCGGCATCCATTTACTAAGAAGGATATAGAGATATTTCCTTTTTAATTCTGATACTCATAAAATACATCAGAAGTGCACGTAAAGCTGTATATTTCCGTGTGGCCATTTATAAGTACATAATCTAAAAAATGCACAAAAGACGATTATCTCAGAGCGTTATTTCGACAGCCAGCTGAACCAAATCGTTCATATTGTGCCTGATGGGTGCCATGAATACGGATAAAGTATATTAAAATATAATGAAAAGTCCGCGGAAGTCGCAAATGCTCTTGTTAAACGCTATCTTAATGCAAATTCAGAATCCAATTGTTAGGAAGGGCATGGAGATATTTCCTTTGTAATTCTCGTACTCGTAAAGTACACCAGAAGTGCACATACAGCGTTATATTTCCATGTGGCCATTTGCAAGTAAATAATTTAAAAAATGCACAAAAGACGAATATCTCAGAGCGTTATTTCGACAGCCAGCTAAACTAAATCGTTCATATTGTGCCAGATGGGTGCCATGAATACGGATAAAATATATTAAAATATAATGAAAGTCCGCGGAAGTTGCAAATGCTCTTGTTAAACGCTATCTTAATGCAAATTCAGAATCCAATTGTTAGGAAGGGCATGGAGATATTTCCTTTGTAATTCTCGTACTCGTAAAGTACACCAGAAGTGCACATACAGCGTTATATTTCCATGTGGTCATTTGCAAGTACATAATTTAAAAAAATGCACAAAAGACGAATATCTCAGAGCGGTATTTCGACAGCCAGCTGAACTAAATCGTTCAAAATGTGCCAGATGGGTGCCATGAATACGGATAAAATATATTAAAATATAATGAAAGTCCGCGGAAGTTGCAAATGCTCTTGTTAAACGCTATCTTAATGTAAATTCGGCATCCATTTACTAAGAAAGATATAGAGATATTTCCTTTTTAATTCTGATACTCATAAAATACATCAGAAGTGCACGTAAAGCTGTATATTTCCGTGTGGACATTTATAAGTACATAATCTAAAAAATACACACAAAACGAACATTTCAGAGCGTTATTTCGACAGCCAGCTGAACTAAATCGTTCATATTGTGCCTGATGGGTGACATGAATACGGGTAAAGTATATTAAAATATAACGAAAAGTCCGCGGAAGTGGCAATTGCTCTTGTTAAACTCTATCTTAATGCAAATTCAGCATCCAATTGTTAGGCAGGGCATGGAGATATTTCCTTTGTAATTCCCGTACTCGTAAAGTACACCAGAAGTGTACACGCAGCGTTATATTTCCATGTGGCCATTTGCAAGTACATAATTTAAAAAATGCACAAAAGACGAATATCTCAGAGCGTTATTTCGACAGCCAGCTGAACTAAATCGTTCATATTGTGCCAGATGGGTGCCATGAATACGGATAAAATATATTAAAATATAATGAAAGTCCGCGGAAGTTGCTAATGCTCTTATTAAACGCTATCTTAATGCAAATTCAGCATCCAATTGCTAGGAAGGGCATGGAGATATTTCCTTTATAATTCTGGTACTCGTAAAATACACCAGAAGTGCACATACGGCGTTATATTTCCATGTGGCGATTTGCAAGTACAAAATTTAAAAAATGCACAAAAGACGAATATCTCAAAGCGTTATTTCGACAGCCAGCTGAACCAAATCGTTCATATTGTGCCAGATGGGTGCCATGAATGCGGATAAAATATATTAAAATATAATGAAAGTCCGCGGAAGTTGCAAATGCTCTTGTTAAACGCTATCTTAATGTAAATTCGGCATCCATTTACTAAGAAGGATATAGAGATATTTTCTTTTTAATTCTGATACTCATAAAATACATCAGAAGTGCACGTAAAGCTGTATATTTCCGTGTGGCCATTTATAAGTACATAATCTAAAAAATACACACAAGACGAACATTTCAGAGCGTTATATCGACAGCCAGCTGAACTAAATCGTTCATATTGTGCCTGATGGGTGACATGAATACGGGTAAAATATATTAAAATATAATGAAAGTCCGCGGAAGTTGCAAATGCTCTTGTTAAACGCTATCTTAATGTAAATTCGGCATCCATTTACTAAGAAGGATACAGAGATATTTCCTTTTTAATTCTGATACTCATAAAATACATCAGAAGTGCACGTAAAGCTGTATATTTCCGTGTGGCCATTTATAAGTACATAATCTAAAAAGTACACACAAGACGAACATTTCAGAGCGTTATTTCGACAGCCAGCTGAACTAAATCGTTCATATTGTGCTTGATGGGTGACATGAATACGGGTAAAGTATATTAAAATATAATGAAAAGTCCGCGGAAGTGGCAAATGCTCTTGTTAAACGCTATCTTAATGCAAATTCAGCATCCAATTGTTAGGAAGGACATGGAGATATTTCCTTTGTAATTCTCGTACTCGTAAAGTACACCAGAAGTGCACATACAGCGTTATATTTCCATGTGGCCATTTGCAAGTACATAATTTAAAAAATGCACAAAAGACGAATATCTCAGAGCGTTATTTCGACAGCCAGCTGAACTAAATCCTTCATAGTGTGCCAGATGGGTGCCATGAATACGGGTAAAGTATATTAAAATATAATGAAAAGTCCGCGGAAGTGGCAAATGCTCTTGTTAAACGCTATCTTAATGTAAATTCAGCATCCAATTGTTAGGAAGGGCATGGAGATATTTCCTTTATAATTCTGGTACTCGTAAAATACACCAGAAGTGCACATACGGCGTTATATTTCCATGTGGCGATTTGCAAGTACAAAATTTAAAAAATGCACAAAAGACGAATATCTCAAAGCGTTATTTCGACAGCCAGCTGAACCAAATCGTTCATATTGTGCCAGATGGGTGCCATGAATGCGGATAAAATATATTAAAATATAATGAAAGTCCGCGGAAGTTGCAAATGCTCTTGTTAAACGCTATCTTAATGTAAATTCGGCATCCATTTACTAAGAAGGATATAGAGATATTTTCTTTTTAATTCTGATACTCATAAAATACATCAGAAGTGCACGTAAAGCTGTATATTTCCGTGTGGCCATTTATAAGTACATAATCTAAAAAATACACACAAGACGAACATTTCAGAGCGTTATATCGACAGCCAGCTGAACTAAATCGTTCATATTGTGCCTGATGGGTGACATGAATACGGGTAAAATATATTAAAATATAATGAAAGTCCGCGGAAGTTGCAAATGCTCTTGTTAAACGCTATCTTAATGTAAATTCGGCATCCATTTACTAAGAAGGATACAGAGATATTTCCTTTTTAATTCTGATACTCATAAAATACATCAGAAGTGCACGTAAAGCTGTATATTTCCGTGTGGCCATTTATAAGTACATAATCTAAAAAGTACACACAAGACGAACATTTCAGAGCGTTATTTCGACAGCCAGCTGAACTAAATCGTTCATATTGTGCTTGATGGGTGACATGAATACGGGTAAAGTATATTAAAATATAATGAAAAGTCCGCGGAAGTGGCAAATGCTCTTGTTAAACGCTATCTTAATGCAAATTCAGCATCCAATTGTTAGGAAGGACATGGAGATATTTCCTTTGTAATTCTCGTACTCGTAAAGTACACCAGAAGTGCACATACAGCGTTATATTTCCATGTGGCCATTTGCAAGTACATAATTTAAAAAATGCACAAAAGACGAATATCTCAGAGCGTTATTTCGACAGCCAGCTGAACTAAATCCTTCATAGTGTGCCAGATGGGTGCCATGAATACGGGTAAAGTATATTAAAATATAATGAAAAGTCCGCGGAAGTGGCAAATGCTCTTGTTAAACGCTATCTTAATGTAAATTCAGCATCCAATTGTTAGGAAGGGCATGGAGATATTTCCTTTGTAATTCTCGTACTCGTAAAGTACACCAGAAGTGCACGTAAAGCTGTATATTTTCATGTGGCCATTTGCAAGTACATAATTTAAAAAATGCACAAACGACGAATATCTCAGAGCGTTATTTCGACAGCCAGCTGAAGTAAATCGTTCATATTGTGCCAGATGGGTGCCATGAATACGGATAAAATATATTAAAATATAATGAAAGTCCGCGGAAGTTTCAAATGCTCTTGTTAAACGCTATCTTAATGTAAATTCGGCATCCATTTACTAAGAAGGATATAGAGATATTTCCTTTTTAATTCTGATACTCATAAAATACATCAGAAGTGCACGTAAAGCTGTATATTTCCGTGAGGCCATTTATAAGTACATAATCTAAAAAATACACACAAGACGAATACTTCAGAGCGTTATTTCGACAGCCAGTTGAACTAAATCGTTCATATTGTGCCAGATGGGTGCCATGAATACGGGTAAAGTATATTAAAATATAATGAAAGTTCGCGGAAGTTGCAAATGCTCTTGTTAAACGCTATCTTAATGCAAATTCAGCATCCAATTGTTAGGAAGGGCATGGAGATATTTCCGTTGTAATTCTCGTACTCGTAAAGTACACCAGAAGTGCACATACAGCGTTATATTTCCATGTGGCCATTTGCAAGTACATAATTTAAAAAAATGCACAAAAGACGAATATCTCAGAGCGTTATTTCGACAGCCAGCTGAACTAAAACGTTCATATTGTGCCAGATGGGTGCCATGAATACGGATAAAATATATTAAATATAATGAAAGTCCGCGGAAGTTGCAAATGCTCTTGTTAAACGCTATCTTAATGTAAATTCGGCATCCATTTACTAAGAAGGATATAGAGATATTTCCTTTTTAATTCTGATACTCATAAAATACATCAGAAGTGCACGTAAAGCTGTATATTTCCGTGTGGCCATTTATAAGTACATAATCTAAAAAATACACACAAGACGAACACTTCAGAGCGTTATTTCGACAGCCAGCTGAACTAAATCGTTCATATTGTGCCTGATGGGTGCCATAAATACGGATAAAGTATATTAAAATATAATGAAAAGTCCGCGGAAGTCGCAAATGCTCTTGTTAAACGCTATCTTAATGCAAATTCAGAATCCAATTGTTAGGAAGGGCATTGAGATATTTCCTTTGTAATTCTCATACTCGTAAAGTACACCAGAATTGCACATACAGCGTTATATTTCCATGTGGCCATTTGCAAGTACATAATTTAAAAAATGCACAAAAGACGAATATCTCAGAGCGTTATATCGACAGCCAGCTGAACTAAATCGTTCATATTGTGCCAGATGGGTGCCATGAATACGGGTAAAGTATATTAAAATATAATGAAAAGTCCGCGGAAGTGGCAAATGCTCTTGTTAAACGCTATCTTAATGTAAATTCAGCATCCAATTGTTAGGAAGGGCATGGAGATATTTCCTTTGTAATTCTCGTACTTGTAAAGAACACCAGCAGTGCACGTAAAGCTGTATATTTCCATGTGGCCATTTGCAAGTACATAATTTAAAAAATGCACAAAAGACGAATATCTCAGAGCGTTATTTCGACAGCGAGCTGAACTAAATCGTTCATATTGTGCCAGATGGGTGCCATGAATACGGGTAAATTATATTAAAATATAATGAAAAGTCCGCGGAAGTGGCAAATGCTCTTGTTAAACGCTATCTTAATGTAAATTCAGCATCCAATTGTTAGGAAGGGCATGGAGATATTTTCTTTGTAATTCTCGTACTCGTAAAGTACACCAGAAGTGCACGTAAAGCTGTATATTTCCATGTGGCCATTGGCAAGTACATAAATTAAAAAATGCACAAAAGACGAATATCTCAGAGCGTTATTTCGACAGCAAGCTGAACTAAATCGTTCATATTGTGCCAGATGGGTGCCATGAATACGAGTAAAGTATACTAAAATATAATGAAAAGTCCGCGGAAGTGGCAAATGCTCTTGTTAAACGCTATCTTAATGTAAATTCAGAATCCAATTGTTAGGAAGGGCATGGAGATATTTCCTTTGTAATTCTCGTACTCGTAAAGTACACCAGAAGTGCACGTAAAGCTGTATATTTCCATGTGGCCATTTGCAAGTACATAATTTAAAAAATGCACAAAAGACTAATATCTCAGAGCGTTATTTCGACAGCCAGCTGAACTAAATCGTTCATATTGTGCCAGATGGGTGCCATGAAAACGGGTAAAGTATACTAAAATATAATGAAAAGTCCGCGGAAGTGGCAAATGCTCTTGTTAAACGCTATCTTAATGTAAATTCGGCATCCATTTACTAAGAAGGATATAGGGATATTTCCTTTTTAATTCTGATACTCATAAAATACATCAGAAGTGCACGTAAAGCTGTATTTTTCTGTGTGGCCATTTATAAGTACATAATCTAAAAAATACACACAAGACGAACACTTCAGAGCGTTATTTCGACAGCCAGCTGAACTAAATCGTTCATATTGTGCCTGATGGGTGCCATAAATACGAATAAAATATATTAAAATATAATGAAAGTCCGTGGAAGTTGCAAATGCTCGTGTTAAACGCTATCTTAATGTAAATTCGGCATCCATTTACTAAGAAGGATGTAGAGATATTTCCTTTTTAATTCTGATACTCATAAAATACATCAGAAGTGCACGTAAAGCTGTATATTTCCCTGTGGCCATTTATAAGTACATAATCTAAAAAATACACACAAGACGAACACTTCAGAGCGTTATTTCGACAGCCAGCTTAACTAAATCGTTCATATTGTGCCTGATGGGTGCCATGAATGCGGATAAAGTATATTAAAATATAATGAAAAGTCCGCGAAAGTCGCGAATGCTCTTGTTAAACGCTATCTTAATGCAAATTCAGCATCCAATTGTTAGGAAGGGCATGGAGATATTTCCTTTGTAATTCTCGTACTCGTAAAGTACACCAGAAGTGCACATACAGCGTTGTATTTCCATGTGGCGATTTGCAAGTACATAATTTAAAAAATGCACAAAAGACGAATATCTCAGAGCGTTATTTCGACAGCCAGCTGAACCAAATCGTTCATATTGTGCTAGACGGGTGCCATGAATACGGATAAAATATATTAAAATATAATGAAAGTCCGCGGAAGTTGCAAATGCTCTTGTTAAACGCTATCTTAATGCAAATTCAGCATCCAATTGTTAGGAAGGGCATGGAGATATTTAATTTGTAATTCTCGTACTCGTAAAGTACACCAGAAGTGCACATACAGCGTTATATTTCCATGTGGCCATTTGCAAGTACATAATTTAAAAAAATGCACAAAAGACGAATATCTCATAGCGTTATTTCGACAGCCAGCTGAACTAAATCGTTCATATTGTGCCAGATGGGTGCCATGAATACGGATAAAATATATTAAAATATAATGAAGGTCCGCGGATGTTGCAAATGCTCTTGTTAAACGCTATCTTAATGTAAATTCGGCATCCATTTACTAAGAAGGATATAGAGATATTTCCTTTTTAATTCTGATACTCATAAAATACATCAGAAGTGCACGTAAAGCTGTATATTTCCGTGTGGCCATTTATAAGTACATAATCTAAAAAATGCACAAAAGACGATTATCTCAGAGCGTTATTTCGACAGCCAGCTGAACCAAATCGTTCATATTGTGCTAGATGGGTGCCATGAATACGGATAAAATATATTAAAATATAATGAAAGTCCGCGGAAGTTGCAAATGCTCTTGTTAAACGCTATCTTAATGCAAATTCAGCATCCAATTGTTAGGAAGGGCATGGAGATATTTCCTTTGTAATTCTCGTACTCGTAAAGTACACCAGAAGTGCACATACAGCGTTATATTTCCATGTGGCCATTTGCAATTACATTATTTAAAAAAATGCACAAAAGACGAATATCTCAGAGCGTTATTTCGACAGCCAGCTGAACTAAATCGTTCATATTGTGCCAGATGGGTGCCATGAATACGGATAAAATATATTAAAATATAATGAAAGTCCGCGGAAGTTGCAAATGCTCTTGTTAAACGCTATCTTAATGTAAATTCGGCATCCATTTACTAAGAAGGATATAGAGATATTTCCTTTTTAATTCTGATACTCATAAAATAATCAGAAGTGCACGTAAAGCTGTATATTTCCGTGTGGCCATTTATAAGTACATAATCTAAAAAATGCACAAAAGACGATTATTTCAGAGCGTTATTTCGACAGCCAGCTGAACCAAATCGTTCATATTGTGCTAGATGGGTGCCATGAATACGGATAAAATATATTAAAATATAATGAAAGTCCGCGGAAGTTGCAAATGCTCTTGTTAAACGCTATCTTAATGCAAATTCAGCATCCAATTGTTAGGAAAAGCATGGAGATATTTCCTTTGTAATTCTCGTACTCGTAAAGTACACCAGAAGTGCACATACAGCGTTATATTTCCATGTGGCCATTTGCAAGTACATAATTTAAAAAAATGCACAAAAGACGAATATCTCAGAGCGTTATTTCGACAGCCAGCTGAACTAAATCGTTCATATTGTGCCTGATGGGTGCCATGAATACGGATAAAGTATATAAAAATATAATGAAAAGTCCGCGGAAGTCGCAAATGCTCTTGTTAAACGCTATCTTAATGCAAATTCAGAATCCAATTGTTAGGAAGGGCATGGAGATATTTCCTTTGTAATTCTCGTACTCGTAAAGTACACCAGAAGTGCACATACAGCGTTATATTTCCATTTGGCCATTTGCAAGTAAATAATCTAAAAAATGCACAAAAGACGAATATCTCAGAGCGTTATTTCGACAGCCAGCTGAACTAAATCGTTCATATTGTGCCAGATGGGTGCCATGAATACGGGTAAAGTATATTAAAATATAATGAAAGTTCGCGGAAGTTGCAAATGCTCTTGTTAAACGCTATCTTAATGCAAATTCAGCATCCAATTGTTAGGAAGGGCATGGAGATATTTCCTTTGTAATTCTCGTACTCGTAAAGTACACCAGAAGTGCACATACAGCGTTATATTTCCATGTGGCCATTTGCAAGTACATAATTTAAAAAAATGCACAAAAGACGAATATCTCAGAGCGGTATTTGGACAGCCAGCTGAACTAAATCGTTCATATTGTGCCAGATGGGTGCCATGAATACGGATAAAATATATTAAAATATAATGAAAGTCCGCGGAAGTTGCAAATGCTCTTGTTAAACGCTATCTTAATGTAAATTCGGCATCCATTTACTAAGAAA
>CALNHX010001952.1:0-198669 GCA_940337035.1 Agriotes lineatus
CTTTGAGCAACTTAACAGTCAAAAGCTATTTCGTTTATTTTTGGTAACTTTATCACATTTGTCTAACGCGCAGTGCTAGAGTGCTTGAATAATATACACATGAGATCCAGAATGTGGTATTATTAGGTACTTCAAAACATATCCTGTTGATTATGATTGCCAAAGTGTGCACCAAATATGCCAGCTCAACTGTATACAGGAGAGTGTCCATAGGTGCCGCTGGTTCGAGGCAATTCGAACTAGGAAACTTACTGATCAAATACGATCCTCAAACTATTTAAAGAACAATTTAAATTTATTTATACTCTTAAAATATTAATTAGGGGTATTTATTACCTTCAAATATCAAGTCTGAATTTAGATATACCTTAGCTTTAAAAGATAAACCACTGTACAAATTACAATAGGATAGTTAATTAAAAAAGCTAGTGTAGTCGCGTTAGTTTGTCCCCAGGAATAATTAATTTTTCCTGGATTCAAGTCGGTTCTCGGTCTACACGATATAGATAAAAAATACGATACCGGTAAACCAAGGCGGTTAGCGGCCCATTTTGTGTAGCATGTGTTCACCCACACACCCTCGCAATCACAACACAACCAAATTGCAAACCAGGCATGTAAACAAGAGTAGGCAAGAATTGCTATATGTGGTACTACGTGTTCGGGATGATGGTACTAACAGGGAGTTTTGCAACCCCCACAATGGTCTCACGTAGCATCTAGTAACATATCTCGATCAGGAATGAACTTCGGATGAACCGCCGATGGTATACCTGTGGAATAATTGTAATACGAATGCTTGCAGCATCTAATTTCGCTTAGCCGAATGCTAACTAGACCAATGAGCTTCAACTCATGTCAGTGTGAACTGCAACTAGGATTGCGGGCACCGTAGAAAACTGAACTCACAAAGCATTTGTAAAAAATGAGCATCCCATGGCTATCCAGAAGCGCTTTCTGGATCACTGATAATTACTTATAGGTTAAGGGTTAGTGACGTGTGAACTAAATCCAGGTAAATAGTGTACTATACGCCGTACCAATTGGGCATCAACCTCACAAAAATAATGAACAACGACTAAACCAAAAAAGGTCTCTACAACCAATACAGGAATATCAACAATGAAACAGTTTCCAACTCGGCTGTACAATAGAACTATATACAACCTCCATTACAAAACTACTCAAGCAAGTGCTACATAAAGGTTTTCTGTACACAAAAAAAATCAGTATTACTTTTCTAAGTCACAACACACTTATCTAGGAGTTATCTCGTGGTGTAGCAAAGTTTTCCAAGTAGTTCTTGAGCAGGATAAGGTAGATTGTTCGAAACCGCTATTGGTTTGAGACAATTCAAACCAGAAAACCTACAAGTGTTGATGTAAATCCCTAATCCACAGAGCTGTTTCACAAACCGATATACAAAGAAAGCCAGAAATTAATTGATCCGATTGTTTATTTGCACTATATATAACTATGCAATCAGGAGGAAAAAAGCGAAACTGCGAAATGCTACACTCATATGAACTCGAATACAAATTATGAAAGGGATAATCCCACGATTTTGTGTATTGTAGTCCATTCGTAATGATGTATTTTTAATTCTAAGCTTTTATTTTAATATAAATGTACTTAGTGGAAATTTCGAAGTTTTATTTTAAATTCTGTACACGAGCACACGTAATCCAACTATCACGAGTAATAAAAACCAGCAAAAACGAATAACGGGCGCCACAATTCTCATAGAGGTCTAATTGTCTTAGAACGCAAAACCCGCACAAATAGGCCTATACGCTTCGAGGTTTCTTAAAAACTTCAAGTCGCGTGTTTAACCGTATACAAGCGTTTTCAATTCGCTCCAGTATTTCATCGCATAAACAGTTGTCGTAAACAAAATGTAGTTAAATGTGTTTTTCGTTACTTGATTGCAGTCAAAAACAGTTTTCAGGATTTCTCGCTACCGTCGCATTCGGTCAGTAAACCGCAAACCGAAGGTACAAACGCATCTGCACCAATAGTAATTTATAATTCTGAGTTCAATTGTAACAGAAAGCTACCCAAACGCTAAAGTAATACACGAGGAGATACTTGCAGAGTCATCGACTCTGAGGAAGCCTGGGAGAGTCCTGATCTTAGAGTTCCTGCCCAGAAGTTACCCAAGCCAATCTGCAAAGTCGGGTAGGGCACGATTTCCTCCAATTCGTAGTAGGTTTGCAATTCGCAGGAAAAAACAACTACGCCCACTAGCTTCGGACGCAGGTAAGATCATCGATAGACAAAGAACGGCCTACATATTGGTTTTCCAGGGGATCCACGAGGTGATATCGAATTCCAGAATGAGAGATTTGCAGAGCGAAGTATGTACTAAGAAGCCTGAAATTACACAAAATAGAAGACCACATTCAGAAGCGAGAGACAGATAACTAATCGAATTTGGAATGTGTCCAAAAGTTAGTAAGTACGCAGAAATAATGTCATATCCGTGTATGACTAGATTAATTTCGGCAATTCCACACACCATTCCTTAAGAGTGACCAAAGATCTGTAAACTATTCAAGGAATTATTTTATCCACAGGAAGCGAAAACTCAAGGAAAGCAAATGCATAACTCACAAAAGGCAATCACACTATCAGTACTTAAAATGGCCGCCGGATATCATACTGAGAAGCTATTTTCCACCATCACTGATAATTACTTCTCGGATTTTTAAAATGCATTCAAAAATGAAAAATGCTGTTTAGCAACCAAACATAAACATACACTAAAGCATATCTGGAAACACAAGACAATTCTTGGGTAACAGACTTAATTATAATTAACACACAAATATAATGTAACACATGAATATTTATTATAGACGGTATTATTTCATCATTTCTACCAATCCACTAGTTTACCACAAGTAGCACTTCCAAAATCATACCAGAGCTCTCACATTGGAATACAGCCCTCGGTGGTATTCAGTCTCACATTCACAGACGCACGTTTTTCAACCGCCAACTGACTGCCAAGCCCAAAGAATTAAAACCAACCTCGGGACCCTAAAATAACTTAGCTCTCGGTTCAAGTCTAGAAATATTTAAAAATATATTTAAGAGGTTGATTTATTGAAAGGCTTATAATCATTAAAATACTAATAAGTGATAGAATAAATATTTACAAACAAATTATAGAGTGCAATAGTAAATACTGCAAAACTCGATAACAATTAAACAAAGTATAGGGTACTAGGGATAAGCAAAACTTCAGATGCAAGAGCTATCAGTTAGTACGCAATAAACTGATATTCCGTTTATGCAAAAAGTTTTACCCGAAACCGACAGCGCACGTATATCATACTCCAGCTTCGTATCAAACCGCTAACTAGAGCAAGCTGCTTCACAGAAGTTTCCTAATTAGACAACAATGCAATGCACTGTTACATAAACCATTCCACTATTTAACAAATAATAGATAGTACAAAACATAATTTGAAAATCAAATAAGTTGAACACTGCTATACAAAGTAAGTGTTACCAAATTCAAATTATGGAAGTGAACTTGCAGAACATGTTGGTAGGTATAAATTGTAGTGAAATAATGTAAAACTACACCGAGCTTCGTAGCTTAGTGCGTTGCACGCCTACTTAGCATTCGGGAGGTCGTGGGTTCGATTCCCGCGGCCGTCTGCCTTGATTCTGGTTTTTAGGTGGTTTTCCTGAGTCAACCTTCTCTGAGGTGAATGGCTGGGCAGTATTTATCCACCTTTCCTGACCTTTCTTCCATTCTCCACTCCTCCTTTCTCTCACCCATTCCGCGTTTTCCGTTTTTGGCTGAAGAAGGACGGAAGGTCCCTATAGTAGCCCGCCCCCAGTTGGGGGAATTGAAATATCCTTTACCTTTGTCCTTTTTTTGTAAAACTGTAAGTAAGCTTCACTAATAACATAATGTAACAAATTAAATCATTTCTATTTTAAGCAAGAAATATAAGAGCAGTTACAGTAGAAAGACGCAAGTAACGCTGCGTTCCGAAACTTACTTGATAAGAAACCAGTACAAAATCTGTCAGTAGATAAATTTCTGCAAGATTATTGTTCGATGATGTTTTATGATTTTAAATCGTCGCTGATTCCCAAACAGTGCATTGAACAGCTTCGCAATGCCTTTATGAATAGAGCGCTATCAAACAGCACCATTTGTAAGTGGTTTTGGGAACGTTGCCGTAGCCGAAGTTTTCTTATTGGCGATGTTATGTGAAAGACGACAAAAATTTTTTGTTACTGATAGAAACATTGATGCTGTGCGCTGTATGATAAATATATACAGACGAATCGCATATGCTAAAATTGAGGCATTCTTGAGCATTTCTGTGACTTCAATTAATAGAATTTGTCCCCAACATTTGGGTGTCCGGAAGCTATGCGCGCGGTATGTCCACATAATCTGACTGAGTCTCAAGAAACGGAATGCCTGAATTGGAGCAAGAAAATTTTACTGGGATTTGCAAATGGGCAGTCAAAGCATGTATCTATACTATATGATATCGTCCCAGGTGGCGAAACATGAATTTATAGCTACGATCTGGTAAAATGGATCTTCGAAGGTTCAGAAGAGCCAACAAAATGTATGCGATGTAAGAGTGCAAGTAAAAAAATGGTAGCATTGTTGTTAGGTCAGGTTGCTTTGTGACCATTTCACTGGAAGATCGTTGCACAGTAAATGCTGACCTTTTTCTACAATTTGTTTACCAGTAGTTATATAAAAAGTGCTTGAACAATCTATTTGAGGTCGTATAATTTTACACCACGACAACGCGTCGTCTCACACAGCTTCTCATACAAGGACGGTTTTAGTCGACTTATGTGTAAAATTATTGGTCACCCAGCCTATTTTTAGATAGAAGTATATTTGGCAAACGTAAACAATTATAACCTAATTTAAAAGTACGTGACATTCGTTCAGGTCAATTTCACATAACTAAACATGACCTACTAGAAATACTTTTGCCAAAGACCATTCCCAGACACCACTACAATGAAATTAATTTTTCACATCATCTACAATAATGATCTTGTTCATAAATAGGTTTTATCTTAAGGAATTGCCTTTATTTATCGTAGTAAGCAAACTGTAGCATTATGAATGACTTTCTCTAATAATAATTCCTGAACTTAACTGAAAATTAATTATTTCGTAGCAGTACTCAAATCATCCAAAAATGTTATAAAGGGCAATAATTCTGACCAAATTTTCTATTTTCCTCGCGTAACAGATGAATAAAGTATTGAAATCGTAAAAAGTCACCTTTTAAGATGTCTACTTCTGCTTTAAATTCAGAACTTTGTATGTGTCGTAAGTATAAGTGTTCAATGCTATATTTCTTTTTTTTGTACCTCTTCGTCTTCAACGTTCTCTGTCCACCATATGCGCAACATTCGACTAAAAAATTTAGGGTTTGAAAGCAGGACAATCTATTTTTAGTATCAGCTTTGTGTTTCCAGGCATCAACGTCGTATATCTCGTTTATATAAAACACTGCATTAAACTGTATCTTGCAGCAAGTTGATAAATGCGGTTGGTAATTGCTCTATTCTTCATATATCTAGGTCCTCCGTCAACCTACAACCAGAGTACTTGAATTTTGATAACTTCTCAATTAGTTGGTTGTATATTGTAAAAAGACGTGTTAAGAAATTGTTTTTTGTATGATTAACTTGAAAAGAGGCTTCCACGAATGGGGCCCCCAGTTAATCCGCTGCGAATTCCGGTTCAATGGGATTGCCGGGAACTGCCACTTAATAACCCTTGACTTGGGTTCAGTTATTTGTTGGAGTGAAACAAGACTTAACAAACACGAGTATATTGAGTAACAACGATTACAAACGTCACTGATGGACCGATGGTTTTTTACAATAGCTTCAACTGTTGTGACACGCTTGGATTGGCCACGCGAAAATATCGAATTGCGCGTAACAGTCACACAAAACAACCTGGAAACGTCTTTACCAGGGAGCTAGACCTACCGCAAACCAGCACAAAGCATAGCTGAACTTGCTTACTCGAAATTCTGGAAATAACTGAAGCTGAATTTACCATGAGCTGAACTCGCAAATTCAACAAGGAGGGGAAGGCTCAAACACTATTGGCCGAGGCGATCCTGCGTAGCCAATCGGAGCGTCGCACGTTGTTTAGGAATAAATGCTTATTTTAAGAAATCTTAATGCTAAGCTCTCTCAATGAGGCATTGTATTGAACGAAATCCATAAACACATGAGACCCAAATACGCTAAGTCGGCTTAAGTCCTATTAGAAAGAGTATCCATCCTCTTAAAAGCCATTAAGGGAAGCTTACAAATTCCTTTCCAATATTAACAGAGGCAAACAAATACGGCAAGATGCAATTTGACTTTACCACGACCTTTGAATGAGATAGAACAGTTATGACTTGAATTACATGAATAATTATAAGCAAAAAGGTTTTGATGCACGCATCTGTGTGAATCAAACAGAAATTGAGAAGCATCTAAACCTCAACGAAATCTCCGATTTGTTCAAAACTTACAGTGAAGTTCATACCCAAGACACCTATGATTGAGGACAAGGCTGGTGTGAAAAAATACACCCTTTTGGAAGAATGGAGAGAATATTGCACCGAATTATGCAACGCAGAACTTACATAAACATATTATGAGACGTGTTGCCAGATAGTTTAGATGATGAACTACAGCGGTTGAGCACTCGATAAAATATTTGAAATCAAATAAAGCACCTGGGCCTGACAATATTACTGTAGACGTCCTTCAAACACTGGAAGATGATAGAATAGACCTTACGTTGAATGTATGTATCAAAATATGGCCAACAGGGCATTGGCCATAAGAACGAACGCGTTCCTTTCTCATACCAATCCATAAAAGAGGCTCCACCCAGACATTCCAAAGTAATCGGATTATCTCCCCATGTAACGCGCAAGTTTCGTTTTAAAAATTAATTAACTAGACTGAAATATTTCAAAGAACATTAGATCCCACCAGAGCAAGCACACTTAAGGAAAAGTACCAGAGATCAGCTTTTCAACTCATTGAGAAAGAACGAGAACATAACTCTCCAATGCTGTTATGCTCTATCGAATAGAAGAAGGCTTTTTATTGCATTAGAAGGAATATTCTTTGGAAAATCTTCTTGGAAATGGGGTTTCTGTATTTCGGATTGTTTAACGCTCATGGTAAGTACAAATTAAGAAGCCTTTATAATTACAATGGGGGTGTGTCAATCGCTGACAACAGGTCGAGTGCTCTGCGTTATGCAGGTGATACCACTACATTGGCCAAGAGCGATACTGAGATCATTGAAATGCTCAAACTATTCATTGACGAAAACCGCGCTTTAAGACTGGAAATAGACAAAACCAAGTTGATGATTGTGTATAAAGATAAAACCCTGCAAATTTACAACAACAAATTCCAATAATCCAGTAGGTCAATTACCTGGGATAATTGATTTCTAGTCAGGGTAACTGTGAACCAGAAATATGGCCTGATAAACAAATTAGAAATAACACAAAGATGCGGCTCATGGAAGCTCTACTCAATTTTATAGGTGGTCATGGACCATAAAAACACCAGACCGAAAACTGCATTGATGCATTCGCGACGTGGTGTTGGAAACGAATGCTGCGCGTTTTCTGGAGGGAAAAATAAACCAATGCTTCTATAATAAATAAAGTAGGCAATAGGCATCCATGACCCATTATTCACAAATTATCTAGCATTTTGTAGTATTTTGTTAGCTGAAATAAGGTACGTCTGGAAAAATTAGCAGTCCAGGAAGAGATTAATGGGAAGCGCTCCATGAGAAGGTCGCGAACCAGGTGGTTGGACCAAATTAAAAACATTACAGAGATATCTCTACAAACATCTTTGAAAGAGGCCGAAGTTACAACTAAAGCTGTAGAGTCACGATTCTTCAGAAATGAGGGGAACAAATTAGAGAGAGAGAGAGAGAGAGAGAGAGAGAGAGAGAGAGAGAGAGAGAGAGAGAGAGAGAGAGAAAGAGATTACCTTCATAAAACGTTGTACACTCTGAAGCTTATCTATAATATTATTATTGCCGTGTCTAACGCCTGATTTAATTGGGTTAGATTTTATAGTAATCACATTATTCCTAACTGTGACAGTAAAGATTTTCCTTGGAATGCGTCTTCGTAACAAAGACCTTTTTCTGTCAGTATTGTTATTAATTCGCCATATTCAACGTGGTCAAATGTCTTTTTGAGCCGATAAAAAATAATAAAACGTATTTCTGTTGTTCTCTGCATTTTTGCAAAAAGACGGATAGGTTAAATATAGCGCTTCTTGGGTTCCAAACTCTTACGAGATTCAAATTGTGGGTCACTTAGATCTTGATAGCATTTCTTGTACATTCTGTGGTTAGGATTTTCAAAAATAGTTGAAATACATGAGTCATGCGACGTACGAAACGAAACTCATCTTATCTGATTGCATTTGGTAATGCATAAAGATTGATTTCAACTAGTTTGAGGTTCAGTATGATAAATTAAATTAGTAAGTAGTTTCATTTTTTTTCTGTTCTGAAAGACTGGTATTGTACCTTTTACTTCTCTCGATTAAGAGACGAAGAAAGTATTGCTCGCGAAAAAAATACCTTCCTAGGTGTCTTCAGATCTTCACGTTCATGGTCTCTAGATGTCGAAAAACAGGTTTTCTCAATTCTGTCTGGTTCTCTGTCTGTCTGTCTGCCTGCCCGTTGCCGGTATAACTCAAAAACATTTTTTGGAGGGAGACAATATTTTGTAAGCAGAGTATATATTTACCTGGCATGAAACAGAGAAAATTTTAAACAAATATATACAGGGTATACACCTTGAAAACTAAAATGCAAATTTTTCGTGTACTGAGGAATAGATAAAAGTAATAAGTAATTTGCACACAGGTCAGGCTTTACACTTGCAGAAAATGGGACCCAACAGCTACAGGGTAATGTCGTCAGAGAGTCAAGAAATTTCAACAATAAATTCGTTCTGTTAAATACAACTGCTTATCGGAAAGCCGGGAGAAGTCTTCGATAGGCCGGTGGATGAGACGTTAGGATTAAATTCGCTTTCACAGGCTCTGTAGTTCGAATTCCATCGCCTGTAATATTTTTTATTTGAAATTGATTAAATTCGCATACCAAATGTTTTATTCTATTGTTCCAGTATTATTCAAAACTTGAATATATTGTTACCACTGTCTACCTGGGATTTTTAAAATTGTTTAGTGCCACAGCGTCCACTTACGAAAAAAGTGCTGAGTAAAGCTGTTTACAGATTTGAAAACGTATTTCAATGTTTCCCACGACCTGGTTATGATTTGATCCGGTATCGCTTCCAGCATATATTTTGCCTCTCATTAGTCCGTTTTTATATCTCTTGTTGATTAAAATATAATCTATCTGATATCATATAATATGGTTAACAGTGTGTTGCGGACGGATGACTCCATCTGCTAAAGTCATACTGAAAAATTGATAGTGGACCGCCCCAAGAAAATTATATTCAACAAAAATATAAGAAATGCTTCTCAAGCATGAACATTTTTTATAGACTACCTGTAATATGCAAAAATTAAATACTAAAATAGACACAAAATCTATAGGAATAAAAAAAATACCATAATATAATTAATAAATTTGCATTCAGCAGTAACATAAAATACATATTATTATTATTATTCCATTTATTATAGCCTATTTTACATCAGGTTGCATGATTGTTTGAGAAAAACTGTTAATGATTTCGCCATTGTTGATATGGCTTAGAACATTATTTTCCATATTCATCAAGACAAATGGCTAGTCGATTATCAGATAGGAAACTTCGCAGTCTATTTTTATTAAATTGTAAAGTAGGAAACGACCACTTAAAAGCTACCTGTGAAGTAGGCAATAAAAGTACATACTGGTAGGTCAGAGTAAATGTAGAATAATAAGCCTCTTCCGATTTTATTATTACATTTGAAAATTGCACCATAACAGTAGATTACGTAGTTTTGGCATTTCTTACGCCCGTATGCATAGTCGTTCGCCAGCGGGTCGCCGGCGACTCGCCAGAGTTTCGTTATGAATAGTATGTTGGCTGCACTGTACGTCTATGTCAAATTCGAGGTTAGCAGGTTAGATTTTGCGTCAGTTTTTGTCAAAACTGACTGAAAACATAACCTGATCACCTCGAATTTGACACACAATTTCTCACAAAAACTATTAATGAATGCGACGATGCAACGCACTTTAACCTTGGACGACGAACAATTCATACTAAACAAACGAAAACAACTGGTTGAATTATTCTCCTTAGCATAGAATTTCGGCTTAGACCGCGTAGTATTTGTATATGAACACCCAGCATTTTCTGGCTTAATGTGCCTTGCACCTTGTGAAGTTGAGCAAAAACCCGCTCGATGGCCATGCTCCTTGGTGGCTCGTGTTGTTTGAGTATCTTGAGAACGAGGATACTTAGGCAGATTTGGCCGTTTTGCTGTTTGTGCATCCATATTCACTAACGTTTCGCAAGACCTTGCAGCTTGCATCATCAGAGTGAAAGTCGCACTAAGAACCGAAGGTCGGTGTGGAGCTATTTATAGTCCTCTGTGCCAGGCGCGCGGAGTGGCGTAACGCTGGCGCTGGTTGGTCGTCCGAGTGCAACGTAATCCGTGGGGCGTGGCCGTATGACGCAGAGTGGTTGTAACGCTTTAGATCGTGTATCACAGGGGTCCACGTTTTACTAAGCTTAAAGCCATCTTCCCTGTTGATATTATTTGGATGTTTTTCTATTTCTATGGCTTCACGTATCACTCGCGGGAAGTAATGAGGTATTCTGGCAAGTACTCTGGCATGCTCAAATTCTAAAGTGTGTCCATTTGTAAACGTATGCTCAGCTACGGCTGATTTTGTGATGCGTTTGTGTTTGCAATCGCCTTTATGTTCTTGGAGTCTTAGATCAACGGAACGACCAGTCTGTCCAATGTAACTCGAGCCGCAAGAACAAGGAATGCGATAGACGCCAGCGGTTTTTAAACTTGGAATCTTGTCTTTTACCGATCTGAAGCCGTTACCCAAAGTTTCCTTGCTCGTGAACACAGTTTTGACGTTGCATCGTTGCAGGACACGTCCTATCTTATCAGTTGAGCCTTTAACGTAAGGTAGAAATGCTAAGCCTTCCAGAGGTGGAGATTCTTCTTTAGCCTGTTTTGTCATAGTCTTGTCTAGTGCTTTTCGTATGGCGGTAGTTGTGTATCCGTTCCTTTGTAAAGAGTCAAACAGATGTAGCTTTTCTCTCTCTAGATTTTCCTCGTCTGAGATACGAACGGCTCTTGTCGCCAGAGTCTGGAGAACTGTTGCTTTTTGCATTGGATGATGATGTGAGTCAGCATTTAGATATCTGTCCGTGTGTGTTTTCTTTCTATAGACTGCATGTCCTAAACTGCCATCTGATTTACGTTTCACCAGGACGTCTAGAAACGGAATACTGCAATTTTCCTCTACTTCCATTGTGAATTGTATGTTGGGATGTACAGAATTCAGGTGTTTTAGAAACAGATCCCAACATACAATTCACAATGGAAGTAGAGGAAAATTGCAGTATTCCGTTTCTAGACGTCCTGGTGAAACGTAAATCAGATGGCAGTTTAGGACATGCAGTCTATAGAAAGAAAACACACACGGACAGATATCTAAATGCTGACTCACATCATCATCCAATGCAAAAAGCAACAGTTCTCCAGACTCTGGCGACAAGAGCCGTTCGTATCTCAGACGAGGAAAATCTAGAGAGAGAAAAGCTACATCTGTTTGACTCTTTACAAAGGAACGGATACACAACTACCGCCATACGAAAAGCACTAGACAAGACTATGACAAAACAGGCTAAAGAAGAATCTCCACCTCTGGAAGGCTTAGCATTTCTACCTTACGTTAAAGGCTCAACTGATAAGATAGGACGTGTCCTGCAACGATGCAACGTCAAAACTGTGTTCACGAGCAAGGAAACTTTGGGTAACGGCTTCAGATCGGTAAAAGACAAGATTCCAAGTTTAAAAACCGCTGGCGTCTATCGCATTCCTTGTTCTTGCGGCTCGAGTTACATTGGACAGACTGGTCGTTCCATTGATCTAAGACTCCAAAAACATAAAGGCGATTGCAAACACAAACGCATCACAAAATCAGCCGTAGCTGAGCATACGTTTACAAATGGACACACTTTAGAATTTGAGCATGCCAGAGTACTTGCCAGAATACCTCATTACTTCCCGCGAGTGATACGTGAAGCCATAGAAATAGAAAAACATCCAAATAATATCAACAGGGAAGATGGCTTTAAGCTTAGTAAAACGTGGACCCCTGTGATACACGATCTAAAGCGTTACAACCACTCTGCGTCATACGGCCACGCCCCACGGATTACGTTGCACTCGGACGACCAACCAGCGCCAGCGTTACGCCACTCCGCGCGCCTGGCACAGAGGACTATAAATAGCTCCACACCGACCTTCGGTTCTTAGTGCGACTTTCACTCTGATGATGCAAGCTGCAAGGTCTTGCGAAACGTTAGTGAATATGGATGCACAAACAGCAAAACGGCCAAATCTGCCTAAGTATCCTCGTTCTCAAGATACTCAAACAACACGAGCCACCAAGGAGCATGGCCATCGAGCGGGTTTTTGCTCGACTTCACAAGGTGCAAGGCACATTAAGCCAGAAAATGCTGGGTGTTCATATACAAATACTACGCGGTCTAAGCCGAAATTCTATGCTAAGGAGAATAATTCGAGTAACCGCGAAAGCCTCAAACAATACATAACAACTGGTTGATTTAATAGTCAGTAGCAGTAAATAATCCACTACTCTAAGACATTGTGATTTAACTAAGGTGATCCACTGTAAACACAAGAAGTACTTATAACACATTACACCAGTGACTAGTGAATTTCGCCGCAAACAACTCAATAGTACACTGTGCCATGAATAGCGGAATATGCTAAATTATTAAAACTCTTATAAAAAGTACATCGAATAAGTTAATATAACATATTGTAACGATTCGGCTGACAGTTATTTGCCCCAATGCCTCGATTATACTAGAAATTCCAGAGACGGCTGCCGGCGCGTGAATCATAGGCTGCCGACGGGCGGCCTTGAACGCAGGTGTACGTTGGTGAATCATTTTCCAGTCGATGCTAGAGCAGCCCTGACGCGACACGTCACTGTTGCCGGAAATTCTGGAGGCTTCTGGAAGAAAATTACCGGCGTGATATAAGCGGGCGGAGTTCGCCCCCAGGTCAGTTCTGAAATAATTCTGCGGCAGTTAGAACTCACGTCGAGGCTTGTTGGAAGCCCCCATATAAATAAAACCGCGTGTACATAATCTCTCGTGAAGTAATAATAAGTAAATAAATATATAATCGTTAGCGTTTAAGAGTGATATAAATAAATGTGCTAATCCGTACGTAATAGAAATAAATAATAATAGTTGTTAGAAATACGTGTACCGATAGTCGTTAGTGCTTGAATTAATTTGTAATCTGCTTGATAATTCTCGCATGTGCTTGTAAACAATAATCGTAGTAATTCATTGTGTAAATAAATATTTGAACCCATGTTTGTCGTATAATTTTAAATAGCCCGAACGTTAAGAACGTAACAGTGGTGTCGGTGTGAGGTTTTGTACCGGGGGCTATAAGAAAATTATTGAACAAACATTAAATAAATAAATTGTTAACAAGTGCCGATAAAACGACGGTCAGATAAATAAATTTAAGTGGATAGTGTGGATGCCTTTGACGAGATCTCAAAGCAGCAAAATGGAAGCCCAATTAAGCCAACTTTTGCAACTGATGCAAGTTAGCCAGGACAAGGCGGAAAAAGCACAAGAGGATCTTAGGAAAGAGATCCAAGCTGGGCAGAAGAAAGCAGAAAAAGCGCAAGCAGAATCGAAAGCCGCGCAAGAGAAAGCGGAAAAAGCACAGGAGGAACTTAAGAACGAGATCCAAGTTGGCCAGGAAGAATTGAAAGCCGGCCAAAAGAAGGCACAAGATAAGGCAGAGGAAGCCGCGAAAGCACTTAAGGAATGGCTGAAGGCCGAGCAAGAGAAAGCAGTCCAAAAACTTGAGGAAAAATTGAAAGCCACTCAAGAAAACCTCAAGGATGAGCTTAGGGAAGAATTGCGATCCGGTCGAAAGAAGGCAGAAAAAGCACAAGAGGATCTTAGGGAACAGCTGGAAGCCGGGCAGAAAGCACGAGAAGAGCTGAAGGTCGGGCAGGAAGAGCTGGAAACCGCAGAAGAGGAAGTAGTCCAAAATCTTGATGGGAAAATAAATGGAAGAGTTCGGTCTCTGTTGTTGGACCTGAGACGCGGCGAGTTGCACGTGGGTGGGGAGGAGCTTTCCCGACACCCAGGAGGAGAGATCGCGGCACAAGTGGTATGGGCGGAAGATGTTATTCTGCAAGGACGAACCGAGAGGGTCGTGGATGCATACCTGGATGGCGATCTCCGGAGCAACGTGGTGCGCGTGGTTGAGCCCGATTATGCTGACATTGCGGACGAGTGCATCCTGGGAATGGATGTTGTGGATAAGTGTGAGTGCGCTTTGGACCTGAGACGCGGCGAGTTGCACGTGGGTGGGGAGGATCTTTCCCGACACCCAAGAGGGGAGATCGCGGCACAAGTGGTATGGGCGGAAGATGTTACTCTGCAAGGACGAGCCGAGAGGGTCGTGGATGCATACCTGGATGGCGATCTCCGGGGCAACGTGGTGCGCGTGGTCGAGCCTGATGGTGGCAAGAAGCTCACTCATGGTATCCTGGTAGGGAAGACGTTGATGAAGACTGGGCTTGGGGTCCCAGTAAGGATTATGAACGTCAGCAGGGAACTGGCAACCGCCAAGAGGAACCCAATACTGGGAGGGGGCATGGGCCAACGAAAACGGAAGAAGATAGAAGGTATGGTGGCCCGGTACCAAGACATCGTCGAGTGCGGAGATCATCCCAGCGGCCGTACTGATGTAGGAAAACATAAATCAGTTGAGTTTGGCAAAAGAGTCTTGCTGAGGACCGACCATCCTGCTCTGAGATGGCTGCTGCAGTGCAAGAACCCTGAAGGGCAGGTGGCTGAGTGGATCGAGCGCCTAGAAGAATTCGACTTGGGAATAAATAATCGGCCTGTCACAGCCCACCGCAACGCCGATGCGTTATCCAAGAGGCCTTGCCCTGCGGACTGCGGCCACTGTTCAAGACTGGAGAGTCGTGCGGTACCCATTAATCGTACCACTGTGGTCGACAACTCGTGGGAGCCAGGCGAGTTGCAGAGTAGCCAGGAGAACAACCCCGACTTGGGCGCGGTTATAGCCTGGAAGCAAGATGGCCGTCGACCTACCTGGCAGGAGGTCCCCGCCACCAACGCAACAGTGGAGACTTGTTGGGCGCAATGGGACTCCTTGCAGCTGGACAACAACGTCCTGACCAGAATCTTGGAAGATGAGGACAGTAGGGCAACGAGATCACGATCGATGGTTCCAAGGAGTAGAGTGGCCGAGGTTTTGCGCTACCTGCATGATTGCTCCTCTGGAGGACACTTCAGATTGAAGAAGACGTTGCAGAAGGTCCAAGAAAGGTTCTACGGGGCGAGCTGCAAAGGTGACGTCCGAGAGTGGTGCCGGAGGTGCGAAGCATGCGCTACGGGAAACGGACCTGTTGGAAGACGAAGAGCTCCGAGGTGGCAGTACAACGTCGGTGGTCCGTTCGAGGGTATAGCCATTGACATCGCCGGACCATGCCCCGAAACCGAAGCGGGAAATAAATACATCTTGGTGTGCATGGGCCACTTCACCAAGTGGCCCGAAGCGTACGCCGTTCCAAAGAAAGAGACCGGTACTGTCACTGATGTTCTGGTGAAGGAGTGCTTTAGCCGTTTGGGAGTCCCCCTGGAGTTACATTGCGACCAGGGCCGGAATTTCGAGTTTGGACCGTTCCAGAAAGTCTGTAAGCCACTGGGGATACGCAAGACCCGGACTACTGCCCTCCATACGCAATCGGACGGCAGGATGGAAAGAATGAACGGAACCATGGGGAAGCATCTGTGCAGGGTGGTTTCCGAGCATCAGCGTAACTGGGACCAGTGCATTCACCTGTTCCTGACGGCATACCGATTGGTAGTACAAGGGACGACCGGCGTCCAGATCGAGGTGTGCTGTTGCGAAGCCTGGAGACCACGGTGGGCTGCTGCTTCTTCAGCCAGTCCATGTGCAAGAAGGGCACCGCCTGCAAGTACCGCCATCGGACCCCCACAAGAGCGAGAAGACAGGCACTCGACGCAACTCGTTCTGGGACAGAACGATCTAAGGCGGGGGCAGTGTAACGATTCGGCTGACAGTTATTTGCCCCAATGCCTCGATTATACTAGAAATTCCAGAGACGGCTGCCGGCGCGTGAATCATAGGCTGCCGACGGGCGGCCTTGAACGCAGGTGTACGTTGGTGAATCATTTTCCAGTCGATGCTAGAGCAGCCCTGACGCGACACGTCACTGTTGCCGGAAATTCTGGAGGCTTCTGGAAGAAAATTACCGGCGTGATATAAGCGGGCGGAGTTCGCCCCCAGGTCAGTTCTGAAATAATTCTGCGGCAGTTAGAACTCACGTCGAGGCTTGTTGGAAGCCCCCATATAAATAAAACCGCGTGTACATAATCTCTCGTGAAGTAATAATAAGTAAATAAATATATAATCGTTAGCGTTTAAGAGTGATATAAATAAATGTGCTAATCCGTACGTAATAGAAATAAATAATAATAGTTGTTAGAAATACGTGTACCGATAGTCGTTAGTGCTTGAATTAATTTGTAATCTGCTTGATAATTCTCGCATGTGCTTGTAAACAATAATCGTAGTAATTCATTGTGTAAATAAATATTTGAACCCATGTTTGTCGTATAATTTTAAATAGCCCGAACGTTAAGAACGTAACAATATGATTAAAACAAAATATTCATGAAAGAGGGCGAAGAAAGAAAAGAAATAGATAGGCATAATCTGTATGTACAGTATTGATTCAGAAAGTAGGTAGTTTAATAAGTCCCAAACCGCTTTTCACGCAAGCCCTTTAATTTTAAGTATTATATTCATGGTTTTCATTGATCATCACATTCGGCGCATGCTAAAATAGTATATTGTCTAACTAGTGCTGAAAGTTGGATATTTCACACGAATGCGATAGTTGAGCCACGAGCCGAAGACCACCAATATACTATTGATTCTTTATAATATAAACCAAATTTACCACTTTTAACCGCAAAATAAAACAATTATTGTTTAAACAACATCAACTTAAATTGCCATACTATTTATGTGACATTAGCTTACTAGATTTTTGAACCGGCTTGTTACGCGACTTGCGCGCTGTTTTATGCCGAATTGGCCGTGACGCTCTCGCGCATTTTAGTTGCTACGGCAGATCATGTCGCACTAGTGTTTCAAGACGGAGAAAGCACGCTCCACGTGACCTTTTCAGGTGACCTGTGCAATGTGTCACTTTCAGTAACACGAAGCCATGCCATTTTTGGAATTTCTCGTAGTGGTCGTCGGAAAATGTATATTACGGATGTGGAACGGTAAAAAAAACCAAATTGCGATTGAGTTTATTCTGTTCCAAAAGCTGTCTACGTGTATTTCTACCAAAACAACTAAGACAAATTAGCCATTTCTATCATTTTAGTTAATTAATTAGACGTAACTGTGTGAATAATTCAAACCCGTCATATGTCAATCAAATGTTGATATCAAAAGATACAACATAAAACTAGATAAATGTGCAATTCTCTGAATATTTACACTGTTTTCTAAGCAAGAACTAATTCTAGTTGTTGAAACTATACTTATTGTAGGCATGATTGACAAACACATTTTGAAATAATTTTAAAGTTGTTCACATCTCAGTTGCCAACTGAAAATTCATAGTCACACAGCTAAAGCAACGTTGTTCTAGTCTTTGTGGTAACAATAGTACACTGGATATTTTGCTTTCTTTATATTGTAATTTACTCCACTATTTTTCTTCTTTATCATAAATTTGAAGCATTACGTTTCTGTATAAACTTAGACCATGCAGTAAATCATAAACGCGATCAAAACTTTATACAACAGCATGAGTATAGTGCAAGTGGGAAAGGAAAGATCAAATGAGATTAGCTGTCACGAGGTTACTGCATCTCGCCAACGCTTTTCAATGTGTAACAAACGACTTGCGAGATTGGATCCTCTCGTTACCTAGGTCGAAGAACTCAACGTTTCGCACACTTCGTAAGGGGCTTTATCAGGAGGAAAGCAAACGAGCACGGTAACTCGACGTGTAAACCACGCCAGAGGCGAAACTCTTCTAACGATCGGAAGAAGAAAGGGGAGAACTTATAGATAAGTATCGCAGTTCAGTGACAGTGAGCGGGAATTAGAAATTGGCACTTTCACAGAAGGAAAAGGAAATCTTTCATCCCGATTGAGATCATTAATGTGTTTGTAAATTTTAATTTCTTGGCGAATATTTCTGCTAAATAAGAATGGAGTTTTTTGCAGATAATGGGAGCTTTCTCTAAAATTATCTTATGGCCGGTATCGCGATGGTGTTCGGCTGACGATAAAACGAGACCCGACTTGTTTCACCAATGTATACAGCATTTCAATACATATGTTGCCTCGGCATTTGTAAATTGGAAAAGGAAATATGGACAAATGGGAGTGCACATTGGAGACCTTATTCTGTAAACATTGCTCTTTGCGGACGATCAGGTGGTAACAGCCGAAAACGATGATGATGCTAGCTGTAGAAGTAGGAAACTTAGAAAGGAATCTACTCGTTTTTACTGGAAAATAATTTTTCCAGTATAGAAGGTATTATCTCGTTGAGCCACAGTTACCCTTAGATGCTAATCAAAAAATAACTTCAATTTAATCTCATCAGGACGGTTTATGAAATCTCAAAATAGTCATTTTGAGGACCAAGCTAATGGCTATTCCTGATTCCGGGGTCTCATCCTCTATGATTAATCCAAAGCAAGACGAGGCCGGTTCTTCTAGATCGTCATTGACATTATACGGATCCTCCCCTCTACCTTCATCCGTGTGTTTGAATCTTCTTCTGACTTTTCCGGCTCGCCTTCAACCGATCCTATTCGTTTCCGCTTTCTATCTCTAAGTGGTTTGAGTTTCTGTGGGCGCAGTAATGCATTTTTTTTCTTACTTCCCTTGCCTAACAGACGAAGGAAAAAGTAACTGCAATAATGAAAACTCGCCTTCTGAGTTTTCTGTAGATCTTCACGTTTCGGGGTCTATAGTTGACGAAAAACACGTTTTTTGTATAGTGATCAAATTACTTGAGTTTTTTTGTGTCAAAAAATCGTATTGAAGGTACTACTTTTTCTGACTATTTTACTTTGAGATTTTTTTCACTTTAGGCTTGCAAAAATCACTATGCAAAAAGCTACGTGTGCAACACATTTTGAAAGTCTCTTTTTTCACTCATTTGCTTGATTAACTTGAGCTTCGTCCTAGTTTATCAACTGAAAATTCATGAAAAAAAGTGTGATTTTCTAAACTAGTTGTACAAATAACTATTTATTATTTCCGTCTGTCTGTCTATCTGCCTTTTGGAGCTACAGCTAAAAAAATAGAGACGATATTTTAAATGCCTGTTATATGTTTTCCTGGATCGAAACCGAACATACTTTCTGTCAAATATACACAGGGTAAGCACATTAACATGTCTATTTTTGCTTTCACTTAATAAAAACACTTTTTCAAGCCAACAGATAGAGTTTGAACATATTCAAAGGAAACAAATGTGCAACGGTCGACGCGGGCCGCAGTCATCACAGACAGCAATTCTCAGTGATCAAAGCGGACCACACTTCTAAGTGAAGTTTCTGGCCATTTAGTTACTCGGCGTTAATTCTACGTCGAACTTTCGCAAATGTTTAAAACAATTTTATCCACAATCACCTTATAATTGAAGTTTTATCCACACATATGAACCGTCTAAAGTACCACTTTATCCACTAGTGGAATAATGAAATTACTTTATTCCACTAGTGGGATAAAACCATGTCACTTACTACTGCATTGTTGGTAGCACTGTCAAGCTATGCCAAATTCGAAAATTGTAGGTTAAGTTTGGCGTCAATCTGTGTCAAATAACAAACAAAACTTAACCTATTAACCTCTCGAATTTGGCATAGACTGACAATACACTTCAGTACTGCCAAACGTATAACATTAGATCTTTCGGTACTTTCAAAATTGTCACTATTACTTTTCATGGCTGTTAATACAAAATGTATGTTTTTTAGATATTTATTGAGTTGATAAAACGTTCTATTGGATTCGTGTTTAGTTGCGTTTTATCCACTTAAGAAAATTAAACGCTCGAACTGCGTGCTCGCACATTCTTGCGTGGATAAAACGCTATCTAGAACACTTATACAATAAATAACTATTATTACTTCTATGCACGTACGTCCAAATATTAAAGAAATAGAGAGATAAATCAGTATAAATATTTTATTTATTTGGGTAATACATTATGTATTATACATTTAGCCATAACATTCAACTTTGGCGCTCATATTTGTTATTTTACTAATAAATTACCAGACGCGGAGACCAGGAGCGATAAGAGTGCGGGTGGCAGAAATGGCACGTGCAGCTTGACCAGTCAAGTCTTGGGATTCTAGAAGACCTTCACCGCGCCATTGGCCATCATCCAGAGCACCGAGTCCAACAAGACCGGCAGGAGCAGCGAGTCCAGCGAGTCCAGCAACACCAAGAGGAGCAGCAAGTCCAGCTACACCAAGAGGAGCAGCTAGTCCAAGAGGTCCGATTGCGGCAGGTCCAATGGCACCTGCACGGGTGACAATTCCTGCGGGTCCAATAGCACCGTTGGGTCCAACAATTCCGGAAGATCCTACTAGGGTGGGTCCTGCAGCCAACAGTCCGGCGCTAGCGAAGGTGGCCACGCAGGCGAACACTACAACGGTCTAGAAATTTAAATACGTTAGTTGGGAAATTGTAATTGCTGATGTGGATTTGGAACTTACCAAACTGTTCATTTTGATTATTGGTTGTTGGTTGTTGAATGTGACTAGACATAGAAAAGCTGTTGTTTATATAGTAGCAGTGTCCTTCACAAAACATTGTAATTTGTAGGGAGTGTCGCATTGATCTTAAGCTCTAAATTTGTGTAAAATTGTCTATTATATCTTCGAAGTTATCCAAGAAAATGCTGTGTCAGAATTAAAATTTCTCTTAATTTAAAAACAAAAAGTAGATAATGCTATTTAATTTATTATTACTTTGATTACCTATCCATTTGCTAATTTTGAACCAAATATTGGATAGATATAAAGTTCACCAATTTTAAAAGTAACAAGTCTTGAATCTTAAAGTTGCATCTTCTTGTATTGAGGAAATCTACTGGAACTGGATAATTATTCTGATATAAAGTAAAGCAGATGAAATTTCATAAAATCTGTCTAATTTATTGACAACCTATATTGGATTAAGGTCGTTTACTTCTGTGTTTAGTAAATGATGTAATATCTGTTTATTGTACCTCACTCTGTCAACGACTTCATTCTTTCCATTTCCATTTTTGGAAGATTTTCTAGGCCGGTGTTTGTGTATTTTATTTACTTAGTAGTCTATATACTCCGTAACATTATTTCAGGCTATTTATTGGTTGCGTCATTTTATGATATTTTTTGTGTTGCATTACTGACCTTACTTCAATTTCCTGATATAATACCTGTTTGAAACTTCAGTGTTGCTATTATAGCAATGCATATTATAGGTTAAAACAAAAGTTGAGAGTTTAAATGCTCCTTTTGGAGATAAATCGCCTTCTTAGTAGAGATTTGTCAAGTGTAAATAGAGAATCCTATAAACCAGAAGTTACCTGACTTTAGGAACAATTTTAATCATACTATTCGTCAAATTAAGGCCTCCTGCTAATTCCTTTGAGAAAAGATAGGTCGTGTATGATCAACATTTTTGAGACAGTGTATAGCAATAATTATTTGTATAATAAGCATAGAAAGTACAATTTGCTACACCGAGTGCATCGTTTGCCACCCGATTGTAGGGAGAATTACAAGAGGTCAGCAAATCACTTTCTGTGAGCAATATATACATGTTTTGTTCTATGAGTTTAATTATAGATATAAGGTGTTTAAGGGCGAACAGATTTTTTTTACTTTTTGCTGTTTCACAGCAGCATCGCTATAACAACTATCCTACATAAATAAAATGTAACATTTTCTAAGTTTTCAAATATTATAAAAAAGTCGACTTTCTATTAGCGAGTAGGAAAATACTTTTCATTGAATGTGTTAAAGTGTTTCAACGGGACCAAGAATATATTTGAATGTATTATTACTTTTACAGAGTATTGCCAAAGGCCTGGGAAAACATTCGTGGACGTATTCTACACACCAAAATAAATAAAACATTATATGGCACATTTTCAAACACGTCTCGCTTGGGAGTTGTAATAATTATAATTTAAAGGTTAAGTATGACGACGCAATAATAACAAAATAGAAATTATCTGTGGTTACTTTTATAAAAATGTATTTAAGTAATTTGTGTTCAAATTACTTTACCAGTTGTTAAGGGTGGAGCTTATAGTTAACTGTACGTTTTTTTTTAAAATTTGGACAAATACAAGATAAGCCTTAGGGGTGCAGCAATGTAAAAGGATGGAAACCAACGGTCTTATGTAGTCTCACCCAACAAAGGTACTTATTTCTGACCAAAAGTTCCCAAAATACAAAAAGCGCCTATCACTTCATACAATATTTAATATGATTTTGACACAAACTGACAGAAAACATAACCTGCTAACATAGAATTTGACACAAACTGACACAAAATCAAACCTACTAACATCGAATTTGACATAGATTTACAGGCCACCAATGATATGTAAACAGAAAGTTGGGGACATTGATTAAATTTATTAATCATATTAAATATTGCATCAAGTTATAGGCGTTTTTTGTATTTTGGGTCGTATTCAAGTTTTCGTCAGAAGTGACCCACTCATGGCTAACCCTGTATATATATACCTAAAAATATGACATAAATTACAAAGGTTGAGTACGTCGTCCTAGTTCAGTCGACAAATGCTGACCGCTTATTATGCAGTCCTATCTGCAGCGGTTGGTTAACTTATAGGCAGCACTTAGTGGCAGCACACTATTTACTGCTTCTATTTAGCTTAAATCGCCTTGGGTAAATTCGCGTAATACACTTTGGAGTCTCAACTCCTATTAGAGGCTGCTTGTGACTGCTGTAATATTCTTTGATAAATCAGCATAAGTTGAAACCCCGCATCCCGCAAACTACATGCGTTTCTTGCTGCACTCACAAATTCCACTTTATAATGCATTTGTTATGCAGGACCGTCCTTATAAAATATTTGTCATTCTGGGATACACAGTACACGAAAGTCTAACAGATGAAAAAATACATATAAAAATTTAGAAACTAATGGCAGGTTAACACCATGTTAAGCTATTAAATAGCACTTTTTGAGTAGGAAAAAGGTATTTAAAAATGTGTGTGTTATAGTGGTTCAAGTTATGGGAGTTTACAGTTTTATTTTTAATTTCTTTAATGTTTAGCAGTTATTAGGATAAAAATCATTAGTGACTTAAAAGTAATCATTTCAATGCAAATACTTATAAATAATTTTGTCTGTTAATGTACAGACACTTCAGAACTGCCAAAATATGTGAATAACATGAGAATAGTGCTCTTAATCGCTTGCATACCACTAATTTGTATACCAAGGTACTGAAATTTAACTTTTTATCACGAATGTGGATTTAGTTACAAAGGCCCGTAGGGCCAAGACAAATATGCCACAAACTTCAGTACCGAAGGATACGTTCTGTCTTAATTCGAGAAATCGTGAAATTCTAACATGCTAACCAACTTTTGTAGGTTATGTTAACATCGGTTGACGTTTATCTGTCGCCTCGCCACCTACAAAAAGTGGATTCACTGCCGATTTCTTATGCTGTAATAAGGCCTTCCACGTTCTTAGCTGCCGATTAAAAAAAATAATTTATTAAGTATTGTATTTATGGAACAATAAAGCTTTAATTATATGTAATTAAACAATATTGCCAGTTTAGCCAGTTTTGAGATTAACGAAACTTGCCTATATCTTCAAAAATGTAACACAAGGAACTTTTTATAATTTTTTTTCTCTATTCAGGAAGTGCCTCTAATTTTAAGTGATGCAGCCTACGTATCTCCATAGCAGGAAATCGTGGTAGCTCGTCCGACTGCCATGCTGTCTTCTCATCCAGGTTTTGGTGCCCGCTTCGCAGAAGGTGTTAAATAGCCACCCATTGACGTCACGAAAGTCCCATTACGGCAGTTTAAAAAAAATTGGTAATCTAAGGCTCGACGTGATGGAGAAAAAACGTTGGCTGCCGTAAACAAAGTATGCATGATAATCTCAAAAAATGTAAAAGACAAATATACAGTTAAAAAAGGAATACAATATAGTGACTTTGATTTAATAAAATATAATGCTGTTTTATAGAATGTCCACGACCTACTACATTTCTGCAAATTTTATTTATTCCTTGCATCAGCGAGCAAGACGGTAGACAACAAACAACCAAAAAAAGCTGTTATAGATTTCGCAACCTTGTGTTTAAAATGCTGCAATGTGCTTTTAACAGCCGAGTTCCGTGCATTTTAATTCTCTATTTAAAATAAATTTCCACGTTCAATCAATTGTAAAACTGACATTGAAAAACTTTATGTAATTTATCACCAATTAGTGTAAAGCATTAAATTATATTTTTAATAAGTATTAAAATATTAACATCCAAATAAAACAATTGTAAAATATGCAAATTGTATTTGTGAAAAATTCTCATTTGTCATAAACATCCCACTTTTGCAGTGAAAGAAATGGCAGTACGTTATCCAAAACTTTTGTATTTCCCAACCACTTCTTAACCAGTAAGAGGATTTTTAAATAAGAAAAAATAATAAATATGAAATTCTTCTAAACAAAATAACGCCATTGAAAAACAGAAAAACCTACAAACTATTTCAAATCATGAACTACAAATCATACACTATGCAGAATTTTAAATGTGATGTCCTAACTAATAATAAAATATTAATATCATCTATATCAACCTGATAACAACAAAGTAAGTTTACTTATATCGTAATTATAAAAAAGTTATGTAACAAAAAATTCTCTTTCTAGTGATGAATAAAACAATAATAAATAATAACAACTAATAACCAAAAAGTTATGCTAAACTAAAACTGAAAAATAATACAAAAATTTTAAATTTTAAGAACTTTATATAAAAGGTAAAGGTTCAGGGTCATTTCAATTCCCCCAACTGGAGGCGGGCTGCTACAGGGACCTTGCGTCCCTCTTCAGCCAAGAACAGAAATTATAGGATGGGTGAGAGAAAGGAAGGGCGGAAAATGGAAGAGAGGCCAGGAACGGTGGAGAAATACTGCCCCGGCATTCGCCTCAGAGAGGGTATTCTGTTGACTCAGAAAAACCACCTAAAAACCTGAATCAGAGCAGACGGCCAGGGAAATCGAACCCGTGACCTCCCGAATGCTAAGCAGACATGGTAACTCCTAGTTTGAACTTTATATCGAAATAGCCAAATAATACATTGTCATATTTTTTTGCAAACAAGTGCAAACTAGTTGCTGAGAAACGCTGAGGTAAAAACAATTTGAGTAGTATTAGTTACCTTAATATATTTTTTTGCAATTCATTCTTATCTTTACCATCATATTCCATGATGTAAGGGCTAATTCTCCTCCAAAAAAAAATCCAAAAACGAAATGCAGTCACCCAGACACAAAAATTTACTAATAAATGCCACTCTTTGAAAACGAAATGTAAAAGTAATCGACGCTGCCATTAAAAAGTTAACTGTGTCATCTGTGTCATGACACCCCTGTTCATCCAGTTGTAGTCCAACGATAATAACAACGTATGAAGCGTCATACAAAATTTTATCCAAGTCGATACAAGCATTCCGTTGCTATAAGCAAAATTGGTTTTTTGTAAAAAGAACTTTGAAGTAGAATATTAGCTTTAAATGAAACTCATTTGCATAGTGGTGCGCTGAATTAAACAATCTTATTTTGAATTCAAAAATGGGTGATAAAACCATCTCAAGGACACCCTCTATATGTAATGTGTTCACGAAGAAGCTGTATTATAGACGCAAATGAAAAAATATATTCGGGAATTAAGCCCTGCTTAATTCAGAGAAAGAACATTTTTTTTATTTCACACGGATTATCATCGTTGATTCTATTCTCCTTCTCAATCTCTTTTCTAGAAATTTAATTGACTAACAACTCGTAATATTGCTATGCTTCTTGAATTGGGGCAACATTTTAACATCGTCGTTTTCGTATATTGGCAGAATTGTTGAAATTGTTTAGTATCTCGGTATTTTTCTGGTGGTTTACGCAGTATTTACTATTTTATGCAAAAATGTTATTTCTTGTATTCATGTGTTTAATAATTTACGTTTTAATATTGTCTTTTCCCGCCATGTTACGATTTTAAGATTTTCCAGCAGCTTCTTATACTTCTTTCATGATTATTCCTTCATCTATTGCTAAATTGTCGGTATAAGATCCTACCAATTATTTTCTGTCTCTGGCTCTCGTTCTTCATTAAAAAAATTCAGCAAATTTTCTTATTTGTTTTATATACGTTTTATCCCACCAGCTTCGTCTTCATTTTTACAAAGGTACTGTATAGTAGTTTTGTTGTTTGGTATGTTTCTAAATTCTTTCCATTATTGTTGTTAGCTTCATTTATTAATTCCTTAAACATTTTTCTCTGCTTCTTGTACTTTCGATAAATATTTTCTTCCTTGTGCTTGTGCTTTCCAAACCTCCCCTCAAGTCATTCCACAAATATCTCCTACCTCATCACAAATTAATGTTTCAAATATTTTCCAAAACGTTTCCAGATTACATTTCAATCAAAAGGATATTCACAAATGCACTAAAATAATGGAACGCAGGAAATAGATTTACTCTGACCACAAAGAGATTGTAAAAAAGAAACTGATGATGCGCGAGTCAAAATGGAATGCGATATTAACAATGATCACCTCTTAGTGCAAGTAAAACTTAATAATTCGCAACTAGAAGAAGCAAGAGCAAAAACATTCATATATAAGCATTTCAGTATTAAAGTCGATACATAGGCTACTTCAGGAATTAGTTGTAGCAAATTAAAGGAAGGTCTTAATAAAATAAATGAAATAAATACATCTCTTACCATAACGATAATATTAGAAATGTTGAAATATCTCATTTGTATATCTGACGTAGTTTTTAGGTTAAAAAAAATTAATTATTTTTTTAGCACTTGTTTGCTTGAAACTATTGAAGGATCACAAAAATGTGCCTGGGCTTTTCACCATTATGTTGGCAATTGTTGACGACTGCTTAGCAAAGAAGTTACTTCAAAAAGATTCTAATAATATTAGATAATAAACGACAAAACAAATAAAAATAGAACTATATCTAATAATTATTAATGATTTTATGATAAGCTTTGCTCAACGTTTTATGGATAGTCCGTTGCCACTGCCATATTTCAAATAAACAATTGCAAATGTTAGTTCTGAGATTATACAGATATTGATATTTATATTAAAAGGATTTGGATTTTTCTAGCTGAAGGGTGAACTAAATTCACATGCGTTTAGGCCTCAAAGTCACATTTGTGTGTAGTCCTGTTACTCTATCTCGTAGTCTAGCCCAAGAAAAGAGGAATGTTAATTGTATCCCAACGCCATATGCGGGTTTATCTTGAAATATTTTTAAATACAGCGAGAAGGGAATTAGCAGCAATTTTAATTTCTTGCTTATTTATTAAACAAAATCTGACAGCAGAGAATAGCTTGTCAGTATCCAGTCATTTTCGTAAATTCAAATTGTCTTTTCGATAATGTTAATATATTTTTAAGATCAACGTTCTTAAGATACTGACACCATCACCGCCTTTAATTGTTTGTCACAGCTATTGCATAATATTAAAACAATGTGTTTGAATTGCATTTGGTGTCTTTAACATTTTATTTTATTGTTGTTATACTAACTTTAAAAGTTACCCGGTTGTTATTTATTTTGCTCAGCTTGCTTTATTAGTACATTTAGAATGTCGATATAAGCATGTAAGTTCGTTATAAATTTACTTAAATTATTCTCAATAACTTCTTCAGACACACATTTACGTTACCAATTGATGGTTGCTATTAACCGAGAACTACTGATGCAAAGTAGTTTAAAGCACAAATTTATAAAAATGTTTGCATTATTTTTTTTCAAAGATAACGTCTCTTGTGCACTTTTCAGATTTGTAGATTTAAGAGAGTAACCGTTATTTTTTATTAGTTTCAGCTATTTTATATTGCTGTAATGACAAAATCATTAATCTAAAGATGTATTTGAATATTCCCACCAAAAGTTTGAACGTAGTGAATTTTAATTCTGAATTATCTCGAAAGATGCAGGATTTTTCGTAAATAATACATTTTTGTGAGAAATTAACAATAAAAAACATCTCCATTTGTAGAGAACTGTTTAGGACACGCTGTATAAAATAAGAGTAGAGCTAACGCGGCAACAGCATTTCATTGGTTGAATCCCTTTGGATCCCTTTGGAATTCAAAAATATAGTTGGCCCGCGCACTTTCGACTTTTAAAATTAGTGAAATTGCAGTAAGTACTTATATTGCATTCGCGATCTTTCTGGATGAGGGTTGGCCATGATTTCGTTTTAACAAGTTACTTTCTTTATTATATTTTTTGTTTCCTTTAGGTTTTCATGTTTTTAAAAACTACGTTTTACGGTTCTGCCAAATCTAAATTTAGCGATTTTAAAAAGATCTCGGTAGTTCATGTCAAGCTCGTGTCAATTTGAATTCAAGTTGAATTAACGCAGCAAGAACATGCCCAAAGCGATATCAAAAGAAACCAAAGTGCACATTAAAAAATGTTTTGAAACCCTACGAAATATGCGGCCTGATTTAACCCATGATTGTCTGGTAAACAGCGTTTGTAATATTTTTGGAGTAATAGTATATTACATACCGAGGTGGAATCAAACTTTTCACCATGGTATGTATACTATTTCATTCGCAACCACTTTATTCTAAACAATAATTGGAAAAATCATTATATTATGATACGACAGGTTGTGAAGCGCATGAATGGATGAACGAGATTCCCAGTGTCCCTACCTACACAGCGGTCGGGAATGTACTTCCCGCACTCGAGTGCGGGAAGTGAGTGCGGGAAGTAGCGGGCGGAAATGTACGACTTCCCACACTCAAATGAGTTCAGTAATGTTAACATTACATATATGGTTGCGAATAAAGATAATTACATACATGTTTTGTATATTTACCTAATTTAATTTTTAGTTTGGGAGGTCGACGATAGAAATTATTATAAAACAACAGCCTATAGAGTTGCAATCTTCTGTCGTTGGCGTACGCTCTAAATCTAGTTTATATCAAATTAATTTTTTTAGGAAGGATTTGCAACAACTGATTTGGCAATATAATTTCGAAAATAGTTTTTTACAATAAGTGATTTATTGGTTGATGTTAAAGGACAGTGTGGGTTTACGGGAGGGAGAACATTGCTATACGAAATTCTAAAATCTATGGGATATAAGTATAAACTTACTAATGGACGGAACATTTTATGTGAACAAAAGCACGTTGTTGCATCTAAAATTAGTTTCTTGCTAAAATATCTACATTTTAAAAACTGCCAAACAAACCAAAAAGGCAGTCATCAGTAATTTACACGTAAGTAACCAGAAAGAGTTATTTAAGCAACAGAGGCGTCTATTATACATGTACACTACCACGGGAACGTCGGAACAAGAAAATTGAAGAAGATCAAACCCCTGAGTGGATGCAGCGAAAGTGCAGTAGAAACAAAGCACAGCATAGTGCGGTAGTTCATATTTTATTCTCTGTGCATGGTTGAAATTATAGCATTTTTCAGGTACTCTACGGAACAGTAGCTTAACTTCATGTTTCTCCTTCAGCTCGTTTAGGCGCTTATTGTAAAGAAAGGATTATCCGAGGTACCAACTATAACATGAAAATAAAAGACGTGTTGCCAATATCGTCGAAAAATACTCTAAAACACAGAGGAAGACAATTAAAATTCTAAAAATTTTCTGCTACTTGTAAAAAACATGTGATTAGTTTAATAGAAATTTAGATTTATAAAATGTTTTGCGTTACGATACAGAGGAAGCGCTTGCAACAGCGCAAACGATAAATGATGGAAAACGTAACCTTAAGATAAAATTATCGACCGTCAAATGTTAAAGTCACAATTCAACTCCTTAAACACCAATCACACTGCCAAAACTGTCTAAATTCCATGACCAACCCTCATCCAGAAATATCGCGAATGAAATATATGTGTATCATTATCACGGCCTGCTGCATTGTATGGCAAAAGTCACTTTATACGGGCTGGGAATTTTTTTGAAATCCATTGTTGTTTTTATTTCTGTGAAAACGCCAATTTTGGCCGTTTGGCGCCACATACCCACGATGACATTTAAATGACAACGGTTGTTAAGACTAATTCGTGTTTAGAAATGATTTTTTAAATGAAGTATCAGTAGCAAAAGGACCTATTGTTTTGAATGTAATATAAATATGAATAGTGTAATCTATTATTTAGTGTCCTGTAAGTACCTTAGAGATCTATAGTTTTAATATTTTTCTTGAGAAAGCTGTGGAACTCCAAGAATTTATAGTTTAAGACGAATTCATATTTTCAGGCAGGTATTTTTTGGATAGCTCACACATTTGCTCTAAAATAGAAAATGGAAGATGTTTTAGGTGCTAATAGTAATGAAGTATTTTATTCTGTGTGTTATTGCAAGGTTGTAAGTTTATGTGTAATTTATTGTAAAAAATTTAAAATTAAACATTAATAGTATATTATGTATCAAGTTTTATAAACGTCATTTTAGTCACGAGTTTTATTAATCACGAGCGAAGCGCAGCGGAGCGAGTGTTTAATAAAATGAGTGACTGATAAGTTTATAAAACGAGTTGCATACTATAATTTTTCTACGACCACAAATTTAGAGAATATAACATCATATTATTTCATTAAAATTTTGACATTTATTATATTAGGTTAAATTATGCTTGACAAACGTCAAAGTAGCGGTTGAAAACTAACTTGATTTTAGTTTAGCTGTGGCTAATAAAGCAAATACTGATGTTACATTGCAAATTTGAAATTCCCGCTCGTGGGTATACAGCGCTCTGCGGAGAATCGCGAAACTTCACATTTTCCCAGGCCGTATACAGTGACGTTTGTCAAACAATTCAGCAGGTCGTGATCATTATAATTATCATAATGATCAATCAAAATGATTTACATCTTGTAATCAAGATCCAGAACAAAATGAATTTAGTTAAAGAGTATTAGCAGAGAAAATTATAATTGGTAAAACTATAGAATACGTGAAAATGATTTTGGAAACAATCAGTGTGAATGTGAGTAAACGGCCGTAAAAATGGAAGCGAACTGCTATTCCGACACAGGTTTCCTAAACTGTTAGGGATCTTGATTCCGACAACACTTTCAATCAAAATTTCTTCCTGATCCATTTTTCAGGTATTTAAAAAAAGAGATCAATAAACCGCCCGCTGGATAAGAAAGGTGTTGAGAAGAGCACGGCCCTTTTTTGAAGAGCTTCATGACTTTGAACTCGGGTTTGGTTGTTTCCAATAAAACAAGACCACTGTGCAGTGTGCACACAATACATAATACCTTTAATATTAGTCTAAGAGTTACTGATATTTTTTAGTCATTATTTAGTTAAGGCCTATTTATTGAGAGAATGTTGCGGGAGGCATGTGTAAGCGTCATAGCGGTATCGGAGGGAGACAGAACACCCCGAACTTGCAAACAAGTAGTGAACACTATTATTATTTGGTTAAGGTTGTAACTTTTTGTATTGTTTGCCCGGTAGCCTGTAAATCATGCTATAACGTTGGCCGATCGATTGGCCGGTATTAAATGGGCTGCTGAACACCTCAAACGTGTTGTGAGGCCGACGAAATTGTTATTATTTAGTCAAGCTCCAACTTTCAATAAGGTATTATCGCAACTATTTTAAGTGTACATTTCTATTTGCAGAACAAAATATTGGTATTAACTTAAACGACTTAAACATTCCTCGTGCGCGTCTTGATTTCGTGTCGTTTGCTGCAGCATTATTATTATTATTACCTCAGCAAACCTTTTGGAATTTGGAACATCTGCTCAAGCACACAAAACTCTAAAATACTATATGGGAAGGTCTATTCACATATCTTAACCAAATAATAACTTGTTTGCAAATTGGGGGTGTTCTGCCTCCCTCCGATACCGCTATCAAGGATAATCTTTACAGACACTTATACATGCCTGCCACAACCTTCTCTCAAAAAATAGGCGATAACTAAATAATAACTAAAAAATGTCACCAGCTCTCCTATTATATGATACAACGAAATTTTTTCGACAGACGGATTATTAGTAGAAACACGCCAATATCTTATCCTGCCAGATAGCCGTATTTAGAGAACTTCATTTTTCCAGCAAGCAATACATGACCTAAATGAATTGCGGCGCAGAATATTGAAGAAAACGAATGAAACAATCCATATATGTTAATAAACGTCAACAATGACATTGTGGGAAGAGTTCGAGCATACATGGGTGAAAGGGGTGAATATTTTGAAATTTTTTTATGAATTATTTTGTATATATATATATATAAAGGGTTTTTACAGCTGACGCTATTTCCCTTCACTCAGCCACTTTCGCCATTCTTTTCTGTCTTCCCAATCTCCTTCTTCCAACCCTCTCTTTTCCATAGCCTCATCTATGTCATTCCTCCAAGATCTTCTTGGTCTGCCTCGTTTCCTTCTTCCCATGGGGCTCCATTCCGTTATTTTCTTGATCCAATTGCTGTCACTGCTTCGTCTTACGTGCCCGTACCACTTCAGTTGCTTTTCCTCTATTCTACTTGTAGCCTCTTTATGTGCCCCCATTCGGTTTCTTAACTCTTCATTGGGAATTCTGTCAGTTCTTAATATCCTACAGCATCTCCTCCAGCATTCCATTTCAACCGCGTTGATTTTTGATCTGTTTCTTTTATTTATCACCCATGTTTCTGCGCCATATGTCATAATACTCTCTATCATTGAGCCATATATTCTTGTTTTTGTGTTTTTAGTTATATGTTTATCCCATAGTACCGAATTTAGTTGTTTAATACAAGTTCTGGCTTGTCCGAGTCTACATTTTATGTCTTCCTCTGATGTTCCTTGCTTTGTTATTATGCTTCCTAAGTATTTGAATCTGTATTGCAATAAAAATTACTGTTAAGTTATTACCATTTGATGGAAATGTAGTGTTTTCAAGTTAGTTTTAAACGTTTGCACTTGTATGCTTTCTTGTTGTTAAATCTGTTTAGAAAATTAGGGTTAGATACGTTTTCTGATATGTTCTCAATGACAGTGTTGCCAACTCTTGACTTTTTTCCGTAATAAAAATTCAAGAAAATAGTGATAGTCCAAGAGCCAGCAACGGGTTTGCTTACAGTATTTTTAACAAGCGTGTAACTGTTATGGACGGTATCTTTGAATAAACTGAGAAGGAAACCGGAAGTCTGGCAAGTCTGCGGTGGTGGTTTTAGCCCCCTTGCGTCCTTGAAGGATGGAAAAGTATAATAAGAAAAAAGTATCTTATATAAGTAAAAAAATTGGCGGACGCTTTCGCGTCGGGTAAGTTTACCCCAGATTCGCATAAAGTTGCATAATAAACTTAACCATTTACAGTAAAATATCGAGAGATCAAAAAACTGGTCCTCAGCGGGCTGTGGAAATTCAAACGTATGAATAATATGTTGCTGGCACTGTAAGTCTATGTCAAATTCGAGGTTATCAGGTTATCATGCTACGAAAAAGATAGGTTTTTTTTTTGTTTTTTTTTTCTTCTTTTCGGCATCAGCTGCTGAGGCTATTAGCCGTTAGTAACTGGATACTTTAATTTTTTCAGATTATATCTGTTCCATCAGTCCAATTTGTTTTGTGAATTCCAAAATTGCTCTGTGCCCCAATTCTGTTAACGATGTCCCTTCTCGAAAGGTACGAGCTGCTCTGTATCTAGCGCATTCCATTAAAATGTGATGTACTGTCAATGGTACGTTACAGGTAGTACATGACGGTTGATTTTCACCACACAGTAAATACTTGCACGTTAGTTGAGTATGTCCGGTTCGCAGTCTCGTCAAGATAACTTGTTCCCTTCTGGAGATATTAGTGGGGTATTGAAATTGACCCACTTCTGGAAGGAACCTTCTCAGATACGTATTCTGATTGTTCCATACTTCTTGAAACTTGGCTCTGATTTGTTTCCCAACAAATATTTTAACGTCTTTGAGACTGGTAACTTCATATGTGGACGGAATTTGTAGGGTTGCATCCTTCGCAGCTCTATCAGCCTTTTCATTGCCAGTTATACCAACATGACTAGGAATCCATATGAGTGATAACTGTTTTCCCATTAATCCTATCGTGTTACAAAGAGACCTAATGTCTGTGATTAACGGGTCATGGATACTTCGATTGTTTATAGCTTCGAGAACAGACAGAGAGTCGGTACATATCGCAAAAGCCATCTGGCTCGCGTCCCGACACAGCCGCAACGCGGCATAGATCGCAAACGCTTCACAGAAAAAAATACTGACAATCTGTGGAAGCGAATGCTTCAAAATTTCCTCCCCATATATGACTGCAAACCCAGCCCCTGTGTCCGTTTTTGACCCATCTGTAAATATTAAAATGTGGTTGCTATAATTCTCAAGTAAGTCGAAATAGCACTGCCTGATAGCAGCTGCATTTATTTCGTTTTTAGTGACTTTTATCAGGTCCGTTCGAGTTTCTGGGAGGTTCACAATCCACGGTTCGTAGACCTGTTCTTCGGCCATGTATAATGACTGTTCAGGTATTCCAAGTTCAGTAATGATATTCGCTGATCTCACCGATGACGATTTGCGCCGAGTAGTTTCCGTCGAATAACGAGCAGAGAATGCATTTCCCTTGAACAGGGAAAGTATTCTATGGTTTGATTGCCGGCTTAAATTCAATCGGTAGCTAGCTATATGTTTTTGACGCCTTAAGCTTAAAGGTTCCAGGCCAGAGTCTGCGTACATGCTTTTTACTGGACATGTGCTAAAAGCTCCTATGGCATATCGTATACCCCGATTATGTACGACATCTAATGGAATTAACCGGCTTGGCTTTGCAGAGGAGTACGCCACGCATCCATAGTCGATCTTTGACAGCACTAAACTTTTATGAAGCATCAGTAACGTCTTTCTGTCCGCTCCCCATTTTGTGTGAGCTAATCCTTTGATTATGTTCAAGTTTCTTTTGCATGAAGAGGCAAGGTTGTCAATGTGTGCCTTCCACGTGAGTTTCTTATCAAACAGGACTCCCAAATATCTGAACGAGTCGACGTTTTCAATGGGATGACCTTCTAGAGTAAACTTTGGTGTTGTAAGGCAGGTAGATCGTTTTCTGCAGAAGTGTATTGATTTTGTTTTGTCTATGGATATTGAAAAGTTGCGATCCTTTAAGACATTTGAGATATTTGTTAGGCCTGATTGCAAGGCTTCTTTAATTACATCTGTAGAAGTACCTATTTTGAGAAGGACAATGTCGTCTGCATATGCGCAGTAACATAGGGAAGAGTCGATTGATGACAATACTGAGTTGATAGCGATTAAAAATAGGGTGGCACTGAGGGGCGAGCCTTGAGGTGTGCCGTTTTTAAGCTGATATGTATCTGACAGTACATTACCGATTCTAACATTCATAGTACGGTTGTCTAGGAATCGTTGCACAAATATCGGCAAGTTTCCTCTAAATCCCCACTCATACAGCTGGCGAAGTATGTCGGCATGTCGCACCGTGTTAAAGGCATTCTTTATATCAATGAATATAGCCGAAGCATGTAAATTATACAGAAAACAATTGTTGAGTGCATTTTCGATTAAGACTATTGCATCTGTAGTTGAGTGGTTCTTTCTAAAGCCAAATTGGTAAGATGCTAATAAATCCTTCTGTTCCAGAACCCAACTCAGTCTATTGTTAACCATGCGTTCTAATAGTTTCCCAATACAGCTCGATAGTGAGACTGGTCTGTAGTGCGACGGCTCAGAGGGGTTTTGTATCTTTGGGAGTGGGATAACAATCGCATTCTTCCATGAGTCCGGAAATCTACCACCCTCCCAAACCTCGTTTAGACTTTCCAGAAGACGTATTTTGACTTCCTGAGGTAAATGTTTTATGAAATCAATGGCCAAATGATCGGGACCTGGGGTGCCACTTTTGCTTTTGTTAATTGCATAGTCAAACTCATCTAGGGTAAAAGAAACATTATAAGGAAGGCTGTCAAATGTTTCGAACGTTATATGGTCTATAGAGACTGCTGTGCTGATTTCTGAGTTGCACGATTCCGCAAACGAAGTACCTAATGCATCTGCAATGTCTTTATGGTTCGTTACCATTCTGTCACCTATAGATAGTAACGGAGCAGAAAGCGGTAGAGAGATTCCTCTGATAGCTCTCACTTTCGTCCAAATTTCATTCACAGGAGTAGCCGAACTAATAGATGATACGTATTTTTTCCATGAGTCTTTTTTGGCGTTTATAATGATTCTGCGACAGATCGCTCTTTTCCGTTTGAATGTAATCACATTTTCAAGAGTAGGATGCCGTTTAAATACTTGTAGCGCGTGTTTCTTTTCTTTTACTGCGACTTTTACTTCGTTATTCCACCATGGAACTGGCCGTTTGCACATATATCCTGACGGTCATTTTGGAACACATTCCTTTGCTACATCATGAATTAAGGTTGTAATATCGCTTATTGGAGTATGGTGAGCACACTGAAATGAACCCAATAATAGTTCCTCAAATCGGTTCCAGTCAGCATCCCGAATCAACCATTTTTCAGGCAGATAAAAATTGCTAACCTGAGGCTGAGGAATCCTTAATACAAGAGGAAAGTGGTCGCTATGATGTAGATCAGAGTCTACACCCCAAACTACGTTGGATAATAATGATGATGAACAAAGTGATAGATCTATCGCCGAGAACGTGCCATGTGCGGAGGAGAAATGCGTGTGGGAGCCATTATTTAAAAGCCCTATGTCATCGGTTTCCAAGAGCCCTTCCACAATACGACCTGCAGCATCAGTATGTGTAGAGCCCCATAAGGTGTTCGCTGCATTGAAATCGCCTAAGAGTAGGAATGGACGTGGAAGTTCAGCTATTAAAGCTTGCAGATCTTCAATCGTATAATCCATCGTTGGCAAATATAGAGAACATATAGTTATTTTGATAGGAAATTCCATTTTCACTGCTACAGCCTGCAGGCTGGTGGCAAGGGGAAGTTTGGAGGCACGACTGTTATTACGGGTGAGTATGGCCACTCCGCCGTGAGCGATTCTACCACCCTCAGCATTCTTTTGGTAGATATTATAGTTTTTAATAGTGGCACTTTTTGGACCGTAGAATCGCGATTCTTGAATACACAGGCAAAGCGGTGCATATTGATTGATTAGAAGACTAACATCTGCAAGTTTGTTGAAGAAGCCATTACAGTTCCATTGCAAAATGTTGCAGTATTGATCCTGGTTGTATGTCAATCCATTACTAGACGTTACGTTGTTTCTATTTTCTCGAGATGTGGACGCAATATTATCATTGTTAGTATGGTGTATTGGGTTATCCATTATTGTGGTAGTTATTAAAGTTAAGTGAAAAATAAATTTATATAAATGTAAGTCGAGTGAAAGAGTTATTTAGATTACTGTATTTTATTGGGCAGTCATCGTGGATTATTCACAGTATATAGAAGTTTTTATTATTTAGAAATTGGCTTTCGGGGCTTCCCTTTAGGCCATCCTTTTTTTTTCTTATTTTTGATTTCCTTTATTACCATTTGGTCAATAGATTCGAGGCTAGTTTGATTGCCTTCAACGTCATTGCCCGCTGTAGTTTGGGCGTCGACGTTGGCTGATGTAGATAAACTTCGTTTACGTTTTTCAACTATAACCTCTGCATCCATGGCAATATTGGAAGATGCAGTTGTGCCTATAGGCGAATTCAATTTGGTTTCTACACTAGAGGAATCACCAGAGTTTGTGGTAGTTATTATTAAAGTCTCTACATTATTTGACGTCTGAGAGACGGATGGAGTAAGATTTGACACAGGTCTGTCCCTGTCGCTCTTATCAGTACCCGTTCCCGCTATAGTGCTTACGGGTCTCAGAATAGTTGAGGACGCAGGCGTTTGTTCAAATATACATGTTTTTAATGCACTGACTAAAAGTGGAATTAATTCATTTGTGAGGGCCTTGATGTCAATTTTTGTTGACTGTGATGACGACGCAACTTTACTATATGAGATATTCGGGGATGGTGTGGTGCCAACTATTTTCTTTCTTGCTTCAAAGTAGGTTATCTTTTCTCTAATTTTTAATTCCTGTATAGCAACTTCTTGTTTGTATATATTGCATTCTGAAGATCTAGCGGAGTGCGGGCCTTCGCAGTTTACGCATGTCGCGGGATCGACGCAAGATGACCCTGGATGTGGAGGCTTTCCGCAATCACATACTTGCGTTCGGGAACATCTCAATGACGTGTGTCCATACCTCTGACAACGAAAGCATCGCATTGGAGGTGGAATATACTGTCGAACGGGTAGCGAGTAGCGTTTCGGCAATGTTGGCGAATCAAAAGTGAAGATGTGATTAGCAGTTTCCTGCAACTTCCCTTCCCTTCTTGCTAGAATACGCTTCACTTCAATAACTCCCTGACTCTTTACTTCCGTCAATATTTCATCAACTGAACAGTTTAAAAGGTCCCTGCAGTTTATTACTCCCTTTGAATAATTTAGCGTTCGATGCGCTAATACTTCTACCTCGAAATCACACATGCGTTTGGTTGCTAATAACTTCCGTGCTTGAGCAGCCGAAACTGTCTCAATCAACAGTCCTTCTCTCGTTTTATTTATGGATTTACATTGACCAACTAAACCAGACAACGATTTTGCTATAAGGAAAGGATTAACTTTTTCGAAGTCTCCTTCCAACCTTTTCACGACCAAGAACCGGGGGATAACCGCCTTTTCCTGGTTCGGTGATGCATTTTGGAGTGTAGGAAGTCCCATATCTCCGCCCATGTTTTGAGAGGTGGACGCCTCTACTGGATGTGAGTTATCCATGAAAACTGAATCAGGTTAAAGAGGCTGACCCAAAACTGGGTCTAAGGAGTATAAGAAAGATTTAGGCCAAAAGCTTCTAAAAATGCGTAGGGACGCTAAAGAGTATACAATAAGGACCAGTCAATATTTGCGCTAGTGCGTTCGCACAGAACGGCCTCAGAATCCTCCGTAGCAGGGTCCGCGCTGGTACGGAGCTGATTGTCCATGCCCTCCGAACAACAGAGCCGCGGACTTCTAGCTCCAACCCTTTCAAGCTTCGGCTGGCCAGACCTACCATCCCATGCCGAAATCCGGGTCTACGGCGACATGGGTACGCTTCAAAAAGAGAAGGACAGCGAAGAACCACGACACCTTCATGAACGAAGGGGTTCACAACCAGGTAGTCTAAATACTTACTGCGTAGACTACTCTCACCAGCAAGGATTTTTTATCGAGGTTTTCTCCTCAAGTCCTTTTAGTCGCCTTTTACGACAGGCAGGACATACCGTGGTTGTATTCTAACCCCCAACCACAGGGGTTATATTAATAATTTCGATACCCTTCTAATACTTAAATTACTTAAATTCATCTTTGTAATTTAATGCTGTATTCTTGTAACTTTTTTTAAAATCTGATATCAAACCCTTATACTAAAAACCATTACAATATATTATTACAAATAATTATGTAACAGATTAAGTTTTATATCTAATACTAGCTGGCCCGGCAAACGTTGTTCTGCCCAAAAATAATTTGTCTCTGAAACCCCGTTTCACCACTATAGTTTTAATTTTATGTCATGTCCATCGTCTTGGAGTAAATGCCATTTTCGCAATCAACGTCCCAAAAAACCTCAATAACGACACCCATATCGATTGTTTAGGCTTATTTACCCCATTTCACCCCCTAAGGGGTAGCGGACCCGACAGACGTCGTCCTGCCCGAACGTTGGTTTGCCTGCTATTATCAGGTTCAGCAAACGTTTTTTCGATATTCGAATTTTCAATTTTTTTAATTTTAAAAAATATTGGAAGTGTTGGAGGGGGGGGGGTAAAATTTTGGGGTTATATGTTCTGATATGCGAGTAATCTTAAAAGAAATTTTAAAAAATCGTCAAAAAATAAAAAAGACATTCCTAGAACCCGATTGCAGCGCCACCTATCGGGTCCAATTGTGAATATAAACCAATAAGGGGGCTCACTCAAACACACACAAAAATTCATCAAAATCGGTCTAGCTGTTTAGGAGTTCAGTCACATACACATGTACAGAAAAATTATATATATAAAGATTTTCATTTTAAAAAATATTGCGGGGCGGTGGGGGGGTGAAATTATGGGGGACCCGACAGACGTTGTCCTGCCCGAACGTTGGTTTGCCTGCTATTATCAGGTTCAGCAAAGGTTTTTTCGATTTTCGAATTTTTGATTTTATTTTAAAAAATATTGAGGGTTGGTGGGGGGTGAAATTTTAGGGTTATATGTTCTGATATGCGAGATATCTTTAAAAAAAAAATTAAAAAAAAAATTGGTCAAAAAAAAAATTAAAAAAATTCCTAGAACCCGATTGCAGCGCCACCTACCGGGTTCAATTGTGAATCTAAACCATTCAGGGACCCACTCAAATACACACAAAAAATTTCATCAAAATCGGTCCAGCCGTTTAGGAGGAGTTCAGTGACATACACACGTACAGAAGAATTATATACCGGGTGAATGAGACCACCCGTATCAGTACTTTTTTTAAAGAACGGTGAGTCGTAGAGAGTTGGGATAAAAAAATTTATTATAAAAGTCATACTAAAGAATCGAATGGTGATATTATTATTTCTCGAAAAAGTCAGCATCACGAGTAGTTTTGTCAACACTGTCCAGAACTCCAAAATTTTAAATGGCACCATAAGTCGAAAAACGTATTGTTGAAAAGTTCGTTAAATAAGAAGAAAGTTTTGTAGGAAAAAATATTTTACTACTACCACCCCTTTTGAGTAATATTCGATTAGTTATTAAATTTGAAATTCGTTGTTAACAAACAAAATTGAAAAGTCGGCTTTTAAAATCTAGTTAACGAATTAAACAATGTTACACACACGTTTTAATGTCAATAACATTTTGAATACTTGTAACATTGTTTAATTCGGCAACTAGATTTTAAAAGCCGACTTTTCAATTTTGTTTGTTAACAACGAATTTCAAATTTAATAACTTTAATCGAATATTACTTAAAAGGGGTGGTAGTAGTAAAATAATTTTTCCTACAAAACTTTCTTCTTTTTTAACGATCTTTTCAACAATACGTTTTTCGACTTATGGTGCCATTTAAAATTTTGGAGTTCTGGACATTGTTGACAAAACTACTCGTGATGCTGACTTTTTCGAGAAATAATAATATCACCATTCGATTCTTTAGTATGACTTTTATGATAATTTTTTTTATCCCAACTCTCTCAAAAATACTGATACGGGTGGTCTCATTCACCCGGTATATAAAGATGTAATTTCCTTCTTAATTTATTGCAGATTCGGCATTTAGCTAGAATCAGTTAAGTACCATTTGGTTCCTGTTTATTCCATATATATAATACACATATATTGCTAGTAGGGCCGGGAAACGTCAGAAAACATTACGGCGCCGACATAGTCTCACTTAGAGTATAACGGGTCTCATGCGCATGCGTAAGAATTCGAACTCCGCCTTTAGAAGCGAATTTTAAACTTGACCACTTCCCCATTGGCCGGACGACGCCGCCGCGCTTGCACACAGCTCACCATTATACATTGAAGAGTTGGTTGTCTGTCTCACTTCCTTGGTCAGTTTCCCACTCATAGCCGCTAGCAATATAGTAAGTATTAGATATATGGTTTATTCTATCTATGCCTGAATTTCGCAGATTTTCTGTTTAATTATGGTGACTGAAAGACCAAAAAGCTTAGTATTTTATTTAAAATTATCTGCACCGACAAAAAACATCTGTCTGCGGCTTTGACGCACACCTGCATAGAACACCTGTTTAGGAGAGACAAACCCTTGTATAGCTGAGGTAGAAGTTTTTACAATGGAATATTCTAGTTTGTTTTTACTAATGTAGATAGCAGTACAATAAAAAGGGAGGGGCCATTGTGGGTTATTTCTTATTTAAAATGTCAGTTTTAATGTTATGTAGTATGAAGTGAAATCTCACGTTGTGTTCATTTTCCAACGTACGACACTTTTTGCATCAACAACAGATCTTTTACTCTTTTGTTTTTGTTAAAATGCCGCGAATTTTACTTCAAACTGACCGGTCGGATAACACGCAGTTATCTGATTTTCCAAACACTTTACGTTAAATGGACCTTTTAGCATGCACGTCACACATCTGCGCTCATGTGAAGTTAATTTTAAGCTTCCACATTTAACATGAGCGCAGAATTTTTGATGAGAAGTCCAGACGTGATAAAAGTGTATAGATATGAAATAGTAGAAGGACTTTACAATTGAAATATTCTCTCTAAGCTGTTTCAGTTGTTGAAGAACAGGTAAACGTTCTTAAATACTAGTTAGTTGCGCTTTTAGAAATTATATCTCTTATACATTGTTGGCTCTGTACGTTTATGTTTAAGACTTGAGATTGATGGAAACCGTGCTTATAAAATATTGAACTTTGATATATATATCACCGTCGCATGAACAGATAATCTGCCTTGATACCGGAGTAAAAGTTTTGTAATCGAGTTACCGACTACAGTTCGATATTTCTGATTCCAGATCTATGTCGTTATTTGGTTGGTTACGCAAGAAACAAAGTTAGAAACTTTTTTCTTGTCAAGTGTCTTGTCTACTGCTAAAGGTTGTTAATCATCAAAGCGGTGCAGACTTTATTTTATATTAAATACAGAATTGCAGCCATACTATTCGATTTTATACCCAGAGGTGTTTCTTCATTAAATACTCTTTTTTTCTTGCATTTTTCGTTGGATTGCGGGATGTATGTTATTACTTTTCACATCCTCTTAATTTTCTTATTTCACTGCTAGTTTGGTTATATTACACCACTTAAAGATTACAAGGTCAACAGTATACCAACTTTGGTAAGCTGTAGGGAAACGAACAGAAAGAGATATGAGACGAGACTGGGCTGATAAATAAGGCCTTCACTTCAATAAAGTAAACTTCAGTAAAGGTACTTACAGTGGAGTAGCGTAATTAACGCTGTGCACCATAGCATCAATGTTGTTTCATCCTGTGGAATTTCGTTACAGATTAACATCTGCTACGTATTTACCGCCTAGTGTGACGTCGCAAGTAGCTAAAATTCTTAAAGATTTGTTACCATTACTTTTCGCGGTTCTGGTATTCCGGTAATGCGCGATTAAATATATTTCTATGAATGTTATTTTAATAGAGTTCTTAAATTTAGCGTTGAAGAAAACACTGCATTCGAAATTCATATTGTCTTCAAGTTTCATTGTTGCAAATGTAAGCAAAAACTTCTTAGATGCCCGTTGTAGAACACAGCAGCTTCTTTGTACAGATAGGTGCAAATCCAGTAAGAAAAGTGAGATGTTTCTAGCGCCTCAGTTCCTCATGTTTACTACAAATATCTTCGTAATTATCTATTTCGTTGCAGCACGCTGGTTTGTATATAGCTATTTCTGTATCTTCCCACTGCCAACTTATACTGAAAAGTTATCAGGCCTAGTCTAACACATAAAAGTTAATAAATTTTGTAGCGAGTTCAAGTAACATCATATATCTTTGCTTCTAGCACAATTATGCATCCATTTTTTTATATCTCACTTACCAAACTAACCTAACAGGAAGCCACGAAAAATAATTTGGTTTGCATGTCTGCTTACTGATGTGAAGTCACTAGTCAGAAGCCCAACACCTACAAAATTAATAATCTAAAATCACCACCATTAACACCTCCGCGAGGGTTTAAATATCGTCTAACCATTACTAACCTGCACCAGATCGAGTTAATTACTGACTTAAGTAAAACCTAATCTCGTAGTTGTGTAGAGTGTACAAACCATTACTTCCATTACTATCAATTATAAACTTTACGATCTACAAACTGTTAAGTTAAACAGTTAAACATGTTACCGCACAAACACGACTTTACGACACAAAAATGGGAAGTATACCTAGAATACGCGGCCCTAACTCTCTTACGATGGCAGTAACAAAAGATTTGCCGGCTAGAAGAACTCAGTCGAGAGGGCGGGTTCTTTACGACCTTTGAGTTAGGGTTGCACTGCGGCAAGAGAGGTAAATGTTGTTCGATAAATTGATGCGCCACCACATTCGGACTAGATCGGGACAACAAAATCAACACAGGTGACTGCACTCAGAATGTGGAAGTAAGGACCTTTACCTTGCTACTTCTAGCTTGGCAAAGTTTGGTTGACGATCCACGTACAACACTGACTTACCTTGCAAAGATAACTCATTTTTGCAGCGGCTAAACTCCTGTTACAACAGAAAAATACACACATAATGCATGCAAATATCGTAAACAACAAATGAAAAGCATAAGTAATTAGCAATAAACTTTATTAAAATAATAAAATATGTAAACGACAATGAACAAAGGTTTAGAATAAAAATAACGACACAGACATGGGTTAGTGAGGGTTAGGTTAAATTACGTCAAGTCTTAACTCAGTTAAAAGCGGTAAACTTGGCCGCAAATGAATGGCATAACTGACAAACGTTATTACACATTTATATATTAAAAAATACTGACTCAATAGCAAGGAGACTTAACAGTAAGTACATAATGTGCCTCAACGTTCAGTTAAACAGTATCAAGAAAATATGATGGCATTCATTAAATTTGCAAAATTAGCAACTAACAGTTCTAACAATAAATGCAACATTACGGAAGATTGTTCAACACTTTTGGTGGGACGCTACGTTCACTGTACGCTATGCACAATAAAATTAACACAATAAAATTGGCACCTGAAGGAGGTTAGTTGACTGCGTTCGACGTGCGGCAGAGCTGTAGGTGATTGTTTTTCCAAACAACTGCCCCAAAATGCTTGAAGAAACTGCACAAAAGCAACACGAAGCTGTGGGTTGAAGCGATCTGGGTCTAACATCTCCAACGAGGGCGAAATCGAAGTCCGTGGCGGAAAGGCAGATCTCGAAACGGGAAGGACGGAATTTCGATGCACAAGTAAGCCTTTTTACTGGAATCTCCAAGAATCCGTCAGACGACGTATTTAAAGCTGCCGCTTTACCATAAACAAGAATTTCCAGGCGTACAACGATTAAATGCGGTACTCAACGACACTTAGCAACAACTCCCAGGAAGACAGTCTCAACACGTGCAATTCCAACACAAAAGGCAGGGAAGTCACTGTTACTCGAAATATTCACTTTACGATTTCTGATCGACGGAAAATCACATCAGTAAACATTTAAACTCAAAACGGAATTACAGCTTCTTCGAAAGGCACACCGGCCGCGCAAAAAGCTGCGGCCAGAGCGCAAAATTCACACACGCCTTTTGTAGCTCAGGGACGGGGCGGTAATTAATTGCTTAAGCTGTGATCCTAAAAACCAACTGAAGCCACGCAAGCGCTGCTTAACTTCCGTTATCTCTTTAGATTATAAGAAACCATGGGAAAGGCGTCGCGCTGACGAAATCCTGACTAAACGATCCGCAAGAAAGCACGACGGCGTTTTAGGCCTGTCTGAACAACAAAATTCTGAGAAGCACATAAGCCAAAATGCATCGCTTTGCATGTGATAACAAAGCCTGAATTTATAAAACCAGCTTACGGAAAATTGAATGGAAGCTCCTAAAATAATCTGCTAAGCGTTAATGTTTCACTAAGTGGAAATAAGGTTCGTATAGAGTAAAGCTTTAAGGCTTCGCCACTGAACTACGAATTTAACCTAAATGAATCGGGAAAACGCTAATAACCGAACAACTTTCATACTACTAAAGCTGTAAGATAATAATAACATATAAATTATGCAAAAGATGTAATACCTCACTTTATTTTACTTAATTATGTACTATAGAAAAAGACATTGAGGGTATTTTATAGTGAGTAGTATTATACCTACCTTTAGCAATAACATATTGATGATCATTTCTTCTCGAGAGGAATATTTTGCTTTTTAGTTCAGAATATAGTTGATGATTATATGATTGTAAAGCTCGCACATGTTGCAGAAGACAATTTTTGTAATTCTCCACATCTTTTGTAAAATAACATTTTTTTGTATTCCTGAGCAGTTTTGGTGATTTCATTTTCAAGGCAGCAGTCTCACTGAGATATCATTACCCATAAACCACCATCAACTAAAATTCCGACATGCATAATCATATGCCAGGAGCCACCCACAGCCACCAACCAGTTTGAAATTTTCAACCGGTCCGAATTTTAGTGGAAGGTGGACGCTGCTGGTTAGCGATGCGCAAGCGCGAAGTAACCGTTAGGGTTTTTTGTCCTGCGGTTATTACCGCTATTACAGCTAGATGTTTGCGGCGCTTGAAGCGTCAAGATTAAAATAAAGGTTTTACCTTTGATATTAATAAATTGTAACAATCATGGTTTATTTTGTTGTAGCTGTAGAACTTCTCTTTATCGTTAATTAATTGTGGCTGCTTTTGATTTATTTTTCTCCAAACATAATAGTGTCTTAACACTTCTTCCTTCTCTGAATTAGCGCTATCTGAAGATACCCACATTTACAATTCGCAAAATAAACAAAACACTTTACTTAAATAAAGTCATTTATTACTAACGGTTTTAACGCGTAAATCTGCGGACGGCAAGTGTCAAATACGCCCGAAATTTAAATGTATAGTGGTTGGCAGTGGCCACCGCTGACAGCAGTATGACCGCAGCGCATTTTGTTAGTTGATTGTCGTGGATGGTGGTGGCTCAACGGAATTGCCGCCTTAACAACGTAAGCTGTAGCACCCGTTCCAATAGTTAGTGCCAAAGTTACCCTCACACTACACCGATCCCTCATTTCTCCAATTACAGATTCCTGGAAGTTAGATTTTGACATCTAGCTCTGTTTATAACCATTTGTCCCATCCTATAAACTCTGGGTAGTCTCACTGCATAGGCTAACTCGAGGGGCTTTTATAGCTACAAACTGAAAACAACAGGGGCGCTAAGTGTCGTATAGCGCCTACCATAAATTCGATCCAAATAAACTCCACTCGCCTTTTAAGCCTTCTTTCTCACACTATCCTATTACAAAACATGACAAGGTATTGATAGATCGTATAAAAGAAAATATCAGAAGTAGATATAGAGATACTCAGGGCTTTAAAAAAAATAACAGCCAAGCACAAAAGGAAATTCGCGTAGATACCGTTAGAAGAATGAGACAACAACGGTTTACACAAAGTACATATTAAAATCAATTAAATATAACAACATCTATATACGTATTACTAAAAATATTACATCAAAATGGACATTACATCAATAATAATACTAAGTTTGTCATCTTCCAAAGTCACCTCCAGAAGTAGACGATATTCTACCGCTGAGCATTATGTTGTTGAAACCCAGACTCACCTTCTAGATGTCTGTCCGTACAATGCTCACTTATAAAACAACAGATACCATATCATTCCTTAAAACATAATGGAATGGAGGTTTAAGAAGAGGTTACATGCTTTATCGGATTTTGGAACCACCCGAGGGGTTGATATTCTTGCATTTTCTACTAAAATAAAATATGGTATTATAGTGGATTAACAATCCGATTTGAGCTGGACATATATACCAAGATAAGGAAGTTGATGTAGAAAAAGATCCATTTATGAACTTACCATTTTGTCTTGAAAATATTGAAGGGATTGGTTTACTCATTGGTGCAAGGGAAACATTTTTCATCCTTATTTTAATTTTTGTAGATCTAATTAAATTAGTAACCACGTTTTAATACAAATTTGGACAATATGTGTTAAATACGCAGTGTTTATATTATTATGAAATCTTTTATACGGGTTATCTATGAAAAAAGATTCCTGGTTGTTAGTTCATATCTTTTTTCTACTTTTTGTGAGTTTGTAAAGTTTTGATCTGGTATTCTTTGTTAAATGTAACCTAACCATGTTGCATAGTAAGAAGATAAATAAATCTTTCTCTCTATTAATATATAAACCTTGTTATTTGTTCCTGGGGAAATATTTCCAGTCTCAGAAAATATTTATAAATTTCTTAACTGCAATGTATAACAAGCAGCGGTGTGTAATAGTTCAGCCGCATATAAAATATGATCATGATATCAGTTTCATGATGCAATGCTTGATAGAACAAAAGATACATTGTAACAATCGATAAATCTAAGTTTACGAAGCCCTTTTTATTAATGCTCAATGCTGGTGTTTCGACACGAAAAATTTCGGTTTCTCATTCGTTTTCGCCGTCGACAATGCAACATATTATTAATTTGTTTAAAAATACTGAAAGGGTTATGCGAAGTAGACAAACTGGTCGTCCAATAACGGTTTGACTTAGGGTTAATATTAACATTTCCAATGTTTTCCGAGGCTCTTAACAAACATTTGCAGTATCATTTGGGTCGGGGTGTTCATAATATAAATCCGGATTCGATGTGTGTCTGTTACCCTTAGTGGACGTGCACGCTATAAGCTCAAATTATTATTTTATAAATCACATAATTACCACGTTGCAATCTAATCTTCATCATGACAACCAGAAATCGTAGCAAGGAGACTCCCGTGGATAGTAGCAATGTCCTTGCACAGAAGATCGTGAGTGAAATGCTCCAGAGTAGTTAATTTACGGAGAAACTTAACTTAATAATCAACACCTGCTTAACGATACAAATGGAAGAGATACTGAAAAAGTATGAAAATAAAATATCTCATTTGGAGCAAACAGTAAATCGTCTCCCCGAAAGTGCCGACGAAGATACCGATAGCGTTGTCATCAATATGTGCCAAGGTAATCTAGGCATCGAATTATTCAGGTCTTCAATTGATATTAGCCACCGTTGAGGGCAAGTAGGGCACGTAGGCAACGTAGCATTAAGAAACTTATATTTAACAATAAGCGAAAGTTAAAGGAACGAAAATCCTTATCAGGGAAGACCTGACATGGAAGCGTATGGCTATCATCAGAGATGCCTCCAAGAAGCTGGGTTACAGATCGATATGAACCAATGATGGCAACATCTACGTAAAAACTACTAGCAGCGCTATTCATTTGAATATCTACTTTTGCAGCGGAGACATATGAATACTAGCAGCATAAAGGGAGCTCACTTAAATATCTGGTCGTTAGTTACTACCGAAACTAGATTACATTAAGAACATTATCACAACCTATGGTATATTCTCTTTATGAGAAACGCGGTTTCCACCAAACGTAAGTAACTTAAATCTTTCAATTACAATTAAAGATTATAATTTGATACTGCAAGAACGAGATAGTCGGTTCACGATTAAAACAAATCTGAAACATACGTTTTTGGGGAATCTATAAACCACCGACTACAAATTATAAAACATTTGTAGACGAACTTGAGACGTCGTTTACATTATGTACAACCAAATCAAAATAAAAGCAATTGTATGGCGGATATAAATATTAATTTGTTAGCAAAATTAAATCTATGCACGCTAACTAGAATAATTAAAGATTCAGAATCACTCATTAACGTCATTATATCTTTTGATCCATATCTGGTTAAATACTCGGGAATAGAGGTTAATAATGACGGTGATCATGAACTCATATATTGTACTATCACTGCAGAGGTAGTTAAGCAAACCCCTGTTGTCAGATTCTATCGTGACTTAAAACACTTTAATTTAAATGAATTCGTAAATGACTAGCTACTACCATTAAAACAAATCTTATACGTACATGGTATTAATGTAAAAGTTAGCATACTAAATAGCAATTTAATCAAATTGATTGATAAACATGCGCCTTGGAAAACAATAAAAACTACAAAACCGTATATGCCCTGGTTAACTGACAATGTAAAACTAATGATGAAACTATGGGATAAGGCAAAACTAAGATTTAAATAGTCAGAAAGTGTTGTTCATTGGGAATACTATAAATAATTAAGCAATCTGATCAGTGCTAGTATTATAAATGAAAAACGGCGTAGAGAGTTCAGAACGCTTGCGTAAGATTTATTTATTGTATTCGCAAATTTTATCATATAGTAGTGACACCGACGTGAGTTAACATGTGCTTGCTAACATACCTCGTTTTTGTTATTTAATTTTCTTTTAGTGCTAATCTCTTTCGTTCGAGCTTTCATTTCCAGAATAGAAAGCAGGAGATGCACTTATGCAATGCGCATAATGAGTTGCATTGATTGCAATTATCGAAGTTCATGAGCTTGGGAAATTTCTGGCAGTAACCTAACCTAGAATTTTCGTTCCTGGACCTGGTGGACAACTACATTTTTGCCTGGTGAAGATCTATTCCGGTAGCTGATGTGCTTTTGTTGATGTCAGGCACTACTGGTATTGGAATTACTCTTAGTCTTCGCATTGGCAACATATTTCGAGGTTATGGCGAAGAACTGTGCAGCTTGCAGTAAGCTTTGTCAGGGAGGCAAAGTCTTCGAATGGGACAGTTGCAAACAATTGCTCCACTCCGATTGTGCAGACTTAACCGCCTCCGAGGTTAAGGTTATGAAATTGAGGGGAAAGAGGGAATTATTGCTCTTTTGTACAACCTGCAAGTCCAGCCTTAAAATCTTGCCTGCGGTACTAACGCAATTCAATAGCATGTCAATCCTTGTCTCAAGCCTGTCGAAGAAAGTGGAAAATTTGGAGAAGCAGAAATTGGAGCTCCAAAATTCGTTTATTTTAGAGGTGGAGAACAGGACGCGTCGCAAGAGAAATCTGATCGTCTACAATATAGCAGAACAGCGTGAGAGTTCTCAGTTTGCCACCACGCGAGCTGACTCGGATAGAAAAACTGTTGTAAATATTCTTGGCCGGTTAACATCTTTTGTTTAGCAGGATCTGTTAAATTGCTTCAGATTGGGTAAATTTGAAAGTGGTAAACAACACCCGATTAAAGTTGTACTTAAAAACCAGGAAACTACTTACTCAATATTAAAAAATAAAAATAAATGTGAAGGGCCTATCAAGATAGCGAGCGACATGACTATAATGTAGCGAGATCATTTAAAAGCATGAGCAGCTAAATAAAGATGCTGTCATAAAGACTATTAAATATATAAATGGGAGACCAACTATTGTTGATATTCGCGACAATTCTAATTCTCAGTCAAAAAACGTTGCAGTAAAGAAGTAATATCAGGGATAAATCAAAAACTCAAGATTTACTATCAAAATGTTAGAGGTCTTCGTTCCAAAATCAAAGAAGTGGAGAAATACGCCTACATCTTAGATGAGTACGATATTGTTGTTTTAACTGAAACTTAGCTGTGTCACTCTATTCTCAGCGCTGAATTTAGGTTAGATAACTTTGTGATATTTAGGAACGATAGAAACTCTAATAATAGCCAATTTACTAGAGGCGGTGGTGTTTTGTTAGCGGTTAATAAGAAATATAAAAGCTTTGAGTTGAACTATTCTCAAAACGTTGGGCATGTATTTATTAGTAGCTTCAGCGTACTTATGCGAACGTTTTGTCCGTCCGTCTGTCCGTCTGTCTGTCTGGATCGCCTGTAACTTTCGAACGGCTACAGATATCGAAATTTTGAAAGGGGGCAAAGTTGTTGCTAAGGTCCCGAGCACCTTCATGCGCTATTTGGTTTTGGCAAAAAGTCAACCGTTGGCGACCTAGGTATGTCAAAGGTCACTTTATTTTTCAATGGCAACATGGGTCATATGGGGTATCAATCGAAAGCTATGGTCAAGGGCTACATATACTTAATGTTTTCGCAGTGCTGAAGCTACTCTTTAGACCTGTACTTGAGCAGTTTATTCGTATTATAGACTCTTCACTTAATCTCATTGTAAGCTCTGTATATTTTCCACCTCTTACGACAGACAGTGTTTTTCATTCGTACTGTGATACGTTAGAACAGCTAGAGCTAGAAAATCCAAATGTCAACTGGTTATTGCTCGGTAATTATAATCTACCAAATGTATCCTGGAGCACTATAGATAATAATAATAATAATAATAATTTTATTCGTTTCCACAATTACATAACAATATAACAGAAATAAATATATATATATATGAGAAAATTGTTTGGGGAAACCTCAGGGACCCAAATCAGTTACTGCAGCGCAGTAGCTGTTCTTCCATTGGACCCCTGTATATTAGAAAAAACACATTTTTTCGCATTACGACATAAAAAACAACACATGCAAAACTACAGGATAATTTATTGCTTTCTTCCATCTCATGTATTTTGATAAATTTAAACGATTAAAAGAAGAGGAGCTATACAGTTTGCATATTCAGCAAAACTTCTCGAAATTTATTTTTGAATTGTTTTACAGAATAATTTTTTAAGAAATGTGGGATGAGAGTGTAGATCTTGTAAATATTATAAGAAAATGATCCTTCATATAGAGCTGTTCGATGAAGAGGCGGCGTTATCCCACCTTTGAATCGCAAATTTAAAGTATGTACATCATCCCGAAAATATATTTTATTATATAAGTAAGGAGGGCACTTTTCAGTAATTATTCTATGATAAAGACAAGCAGCACTCAGCAACCTTCTGTTTTTCATATTTAGCCATGATAAATCTGACAATTTGTGTGAAACATGATCAAATTTCCGGATTCCGTAGATAAGACGTATACATGAATTTTGAACTCGTTGAATTTTCTCAGAAGCTTCCCTAGTAAGGCAAGGTCCATATAATTGATAACAAAAATTAAAATGGCTTAAAACTAGAGTGTTGCAAAGCAATGCCTTAATTTTTGGTGAAATGTATTGTCTATGTGGATAAAGTAATTTTAAACAGGCGTATGCTTGTTTAACACATCGAGTTATGTGAGCATTATATCTAAAACTATTATCTAGAATCACACCAAGATTTTTTGCTTCAGGCCGAATAGGTATAAGTTTGTTATTGATGCTTAACTGTACTTGAGACCTTAATTCTTCCACCCTCTGTTTATTGCCAAACATCATTATCACAGATTTTAGAGGATTTATTATCAAATGGTAATTTAAAGATGTCGTAGCAATGGCGTTTAAATCGGCTTGGACCTCGCTCAAGGCTTGCTGCCAATCGTTGTATTCAAAAGAGTGGTACAGCTGTGTATCATCAGCATACATATGCAGTGAACAAGTTTTAATTACATCACAAAGACCATGTGTATAGATTGTAAATAAAAGTGGACCTAGGATAGACCCTTGTGGAACGCCCCTAGTTACTGATCTGTATGCTGACGACTCCAACTGCAGCCTGACGCTCTGTTCCCTGCCTGTCAAATAATCTCTAAATAAAGCAACAGCACTATCTGAGAGACCAATATTTTTTAAAATTGTTAACAAAATGTTGTGATCGATGGTATCAAAAGCTTTGCTGAAGTCTAAAAGAACTAACACAGACATTTTATTTTGATCAGTTGCTGTCATTAAGTCATCAGTGACATTGAGCAGGGCGGTAGTGCAGCTGTAACCAGGTCTAAATCCAGATTGGTGTGTTGGTAAAATATTATTATCTGCCAAATAAGAACGAAATTGAAAATTTATTACTTTCTCTAAAATTTTTGACAGGACAGGGAGAATACTAATTGGCCGCAAATCCCCAAATTCCTTCGGGGCAGATATCTTCGGAATGGGCACAACTACGGCCTTTTTCCACGGCTTTGGAAAAGTACTAGTAGATAAACAAGTATTAATGATATGAGTTATATAAGGAATAATTTTAGAACAAAAAAGTTTAACAATTTTAATATTCAAACCGTCCCAGCCATATGCGTTACTTTTAATATCATCTATAATTTTTAATACAATTTCAGTACCTACTGAGTAAAATTTAAAGTTATTTGAGCTTTGATTGTGAACATAATAGTTATCAATATCGTTATTAACACTGTTAACACTAGTATTTATGCTACTGAGAAAATAATCGTTAATTTCCTCAGGCCGTTGTAGGTGCAGCGGTAAATCATGGCACGTATTGCGAGTTGCTATGTTTAACTTTTTCAGTTCGTTCCACATACTCTTATAATCACTATTACTTAGTTTATGCTCGAGATAAGCCTTTTTTTCTAGTTTAACAGTTTTATTAGTTAGATTACGCAGCGATTTATAGTAATTCCAATGACTTGATGATTTCGTTTTCTTAAAATTCCTATAAGCTTTGTCTCTAAGTTGCATTAACAATTTAGTGTTATCTGTTAACCATGGTGATTTTTTTTTATTGTTACATTTACTTATTTTTACAGGAGCATGTTTATCAATAATATGCAAGATGTTGTAATTTAAATAGGCAATTTTTTGATCTATTTCGTCAATGTAGAAGATATTTTGCCATGCTACTTGTTGAACATCTGTTAAAAAGGAGTCAAGATTAAAATTTTTGAAACTTCTAAACATTTTCATAGACGGTAGATTTTGAACTGTTTTTAAAAGCAACTTACAATACACCGCATCATGGTCCGCAAACATAGGCTCACTAGTACCACATTCCAAAACCATATCCACGTCCGAAATCATAATGTGATCCAAAAGCGACATTCCAAGCCGAGTTGGCCCAGTAATTATTTGTGTAAGACCTAAGCTCTCAAGCATCTGTTTATAATATATGGAATCAGGTGTGGTAGGTTCTAATAAATTTATATTAACGTCCCCAAGGCAGACGAGGTTATCTGAAACAAAAGACAACTGAGTACATACTTGCTCAAACTCATCACCGAACAGTTTAGAATTCTGATTGGGAGGTTTATATACAGCACCAACTCCCAAAATTAATTTGTTTAACTTTATAGTTAACCATACTCCCTCGATATTAGGAGTACCTGTACTGGCAATTGAATAATTAAAATTATTTTTTAAGTAGATGCAGACACCACCTGCTCTCTCCACACGATCGCTCCGAATAAGATCATAACCAGATATACGTATGAGATCGCTACTTATGTTATTATTTAACCAAGTTTCGCTGATAGCCAATACATCAATAGCAGACTCGTCTAAAAAATCACGAAGCATATAAAACTTAGGTACAAGAGATCTAATATTAATATGTGCTAACCGCAGTGGTTCAGCAGGCATAAGCACCAACCAATCTTGTAATTAGATTAAAGAAAACAACAAACTCCTGTCTTGCAAATTAGAAATTTTAAAACTACCACAAAACAAAAACTTAATCTGTCGATTGAAAATGGACAATATATTATCCATAAATGCACGTTTACTGCAACAGAACGAACTAGATAAGTAGTCTATTTAAATCGTCACAGCTGCCTAACGTCCCAGGCGTTCCAGATGTTCCATAATTCCCTAACGTCCCAGACGTCCCAGACGTCCCAGATATCCCAGACTTTCCAAACGTCGCAAACGTCTCAGATGTCCCAGATGTCCCATATGTCCCTAACGTCCCAGACGTCCTAGATGTCTTATATGTCCCTAACGTCCCAGACGTCCCAGATGTCCCATTTATCCTTAACGTCCCATACGTCGCAGATGTCCCAGACGTCCATACGTCCCATGTGCCCCATACGTCCCTAACGTCCCAGGCGTCCTAGATGTCCCATATGTCTCTAACGTCCCAGACGTCCAAGACGTCCTAGATGTCCCATATGTCTCTAACGTTCTTGACGTCCCAGACGTCCTAGATGTCCCATATATACCTAACGTCCCAGACGTCTTAGACGTCCTATATGTCCGTAAGATCTCAGACGTCCCGGATGTCCCTTATGTCTTTAACGTCCCAGATATCCCAGATGTCCCATGTGTTCCTAACGTCCCAGACGTCTCAAATGTCCCATATGTCCTTAACTTCCCAGACGTCCCAAATGTCCCATATGTCCCATATGTCCCTAACGTATCACACGTCCGGGTTGTTTCATATGTCCCTAACGTCCCAGACGTCCTAGATGTCCCATATGTCTCTAACGTCCCAGAAGTCCCAGATGTCCCATATGTCCTTAACGTCCCAGACGTCCTAGATGTCCTATATGTCTCTAACGTCCCAGATGTCCCAGATGTCTCATATGTCCCTAACGTCCCAGACGTCCCAGACGTCCCAGATATCCCAGACTTTCCAAACGTCGCAGACGTCTAAGATGTCCTAGATGTCCCATATGTCTCTAACGTCCCAGACGTCCCAGATATCCCATATGTCAATAACGTCCCAAACGTCCGAGTTGTTTCATATGTCCCTAACGTCCCAGACGTCCTAGATGTCCCATATGTCTCTAACGTCCCAGACGTCTCAGATGTCCCATATGTCCCTAACGTCCCAGACGTCCTAGATGTCCCATATGTCCCTAACGTCCCAGACGTCCCAGATGTCCCATATGTCCCTAACGTCCCAGACGTCCTAGATTTCCTATATATCCCTAACGTCCCAGGCGTCCCAGATGTTCCATTTGTCCCTAACGTCCCAGACGTCCCAGACGTTCCAGATATCCCAGACTTTCCAAACGTCGCAGACGTCTCAGATGTCCTAGATGTCCCATATGTCAGTAACGTCCCATACGTCCTAGTTGTCTTATATGTTCCTAACGTCCCAGACGTCCCAGATGTCCCATATGTCCCTAACGTCCCAGACGTCTTAGATGTCCCATATGTCACTAACGTCCTTAACGTCCCAGATGTCCTAGATGTCCCATATATTCCTAACGTCCCAGGCGTCTTAGACGTCCTATATGTCCCTAACGTCTCAGACCTCTAGGATGTCCCTTATGTCTCTAACGTCCATGACGTTCCAGATGTCCCATGTGTCCCTAACGTCCCAGACGTCTCAAATGTCCCATATGTCCCATATGTCTCTAACGTCCCAGACGTCCTAGATTTCCTATATGTCCTTAAAGTCCCAGACGTCCCAGATGTCCCATATGTACCAAACGTCCCAGACGTCCCAAGTGTCCCACATGTCCCTAACGTCCCAGACGTCCTAGATGTCCCATATGTCCCTAACGTCCCAGACGGCCTAGAAGTCCCATATGTCCCTAACGTCCCAGACGTTCTAGATGTCCCATATATCCCTAACGTCCTTGACGTCCCAGACGTCCTAGATGTCCCATATATTCCTAACGTCCCAGCCGTCTTAGAAGTCTCATATGTCCCTAACGTCTCAGACGTCCTAGACGTCCCATATGTCCCTAACATTCCAGACGTCCCAGATCTCCCATATGCCCCCAACATTCCATACGTTCCAGATGTCCCATTTGTCCCATATGTCCCTAACGTCCCAGATGTCCAAGGTGTCCGATATACCCCTAACGTCCCAGGTGTCCAAGATGTCCCATATATCCCTAACGTCACAGACGTCCCAGATGTTCCATATGTCCCTAACGTCCCAGACGTCCCAGACGTCCCAGATATCCCAGACTTCCCAAACGTCGCAGACGTCTCAGATGTCCTAGATTTCCAATATATCTTTAACGTCCCAGACGTCCTAGATGTCCTATATGTCGCTAACGTCCCAGACGTCCCAGATGTCTCATATGTCCTTAACGTACCATACGTCCCAGATGTCCCATACGTCCCTAACGTCCCAGACGTCCCAGACGTCCCATGTGTCCCATATGTCCCTAACGTCCCTGACGTCTCAGATGTTCCATGCGTCCCTAACGTCCCAGACGTCTCAGATGTCTCATATGTTCCGTACGTCCCTAACGTCCCTCAGGACCTAGATGTCCTATGTGTCCCTAACGTCCCAGACGTCCCAGATGCCCCATATGTCCCTAACGTCCCAGACTTCCCAGAATTCCCATACGTCACATATGTCCCTAACGTCCCACACGTCCCAGATGTCTCTTATGTCCCTAAAGTCCCAGACGTCCTAGATGTCCCATATGTCTCTAACGTCTCAGACGTCCCGGATGTCCCTTATGTCCCTAACGTCCCAGCGTCCTAGATGTCCCATATGTCTCTAACGTCCCAGACGTCCCAGATGTTCCATATGTCTCTAACGTCCCAGACGTGCTGGATGTCCCATATGTCCCTAACGTCCCAGACGTCCTAGGTGTCTCGTATGTCCCTAACGTCTCAGACGTCCAAGATGTCCTATACGTCCCAGACGTCCCAGACGTCCTAGATGTTTCATATGTCCCTAACGTCTAAGACGTCCGAGATGTCCCATATGTCTCAAACGTCCCAGACGTCTCAGACGTCCTAGATGTCCCATATGTCCCTAACGTCCTAGACGTCCTAGATGTCCCATATGTCCGTAACGTCCCAGACGTCCTAGATGTCCCATATGTCCCTAACGTCCCAGACGTCTCAGACATCCTAGATGTCCCAGACGTCCTAGATGCCCCATATGTCCCTAACGTTCCAGAAGTCTCAGACGTCCCAGATGTTCCATACGTCCCAGACGTCCTAGATTTTCCATATGTCCCTAACTTCCCAGACGTCTTAGATGTTTCATATGCCCCTAACGTCCCAGATGTCCCAGACGTCCCAGGTGTCCTATTCGTCCCCATCGTCCTAGTTGTCCCATATGTCCCTAACGTTTCAGACGCAATAGATGTCCTATATTTCCCTAACGTCCTAAACATCCCAGTTGTCCCATATGTCTCAAACGTCTCAGACGTCTGTCCTAGATGTCCCATATGTCCCTAACGTCCCAGACGTCATAAATGTCCCATATGTCCCTAACGTTCCAGACGTCCTAGATGTCCTATATGTCCCTAACGTCCCAAACGTTCCAAATGTCCCATATGTCCCTAACGTCTCAGACGTCTGTCCTAGATGACCCATATGTCTCTAACGTCCCAGACGTCCCAGACGTCCTAGATGTCCTATATGTCCTTAACGTCCCAAACGTTCCAAATGTCCCATATGTCCCTAACGTCTCAGACGTCTGTCCTAGATGACCCATATGTCTCTAACGTCCCAGACGTCCCAGACGTCCTAGATGTCCTATATGTCCTTAACGTCCCAAACGTTCCAAATGTCCCATATGTCCCTAACGTCTCAGTCGTCTGTCCTAGATGACCCATATGTCTCTAACGTCCCAGACGTCCTAGATGTCCCATATGTCTCTAACGTTCCAGACGTCCTAGATGTCCTATATGTCCCTAACATCCCAGACGTCCCAGAATGCCCATATGTCCCTAACTTCCAAGACGCCCCAGACGTCCTAGATGTTCCATATGTCCCTAACGTCCCAGACGTTTCAGAAGCTCCATATGTCCCTAACGTCTCAGACGTCCCAGACGTCCCAGATATCCCAGACTTCCCAAACGTCACAGACGTCTCAGATGTCTTAGATGTTCCATATGTCTCTAACGTCCCAGACGTTCTAGATGTCCTATAAGTCCCTAACGTCCCAGACGTCCCAGATTTCCCATATGTCTTTAACGTCCCATACGTCCCAAATGCCTCATATGTCCCTAACGTCCCAGACGTCCCATGTGTCCCATATGTCCCTAACGTCCCAGGCGTCCTAGATGTCCCATATGTCTCTAACGTCTCAGACGTCCCAGACGTTCTAGATGTCCCATATGTCCCTAACGTCCTTGACGTCCCAGACGTCCTAGATGTCCCATATATCCCTAACGTCCCAGATGTCCCATGTGTCCTTAGCGTCCCAGACGTCCTAGATGTCCCATATGTCTCTAACGTCCCAGACGTCCCAGATGTCCCATTTGTCCTTAACGTCCCAGACGTGCTAGATGTCCCATAAGTCCCTAACGTCCCAGACATCCTAGATGTTCCATTTGTCCCTAACGTCCCAGACGTCTCAAATGTCCCATATGTCCAATATGTCCCTAACGTCCAAGACGTCCTAGATGTCCTATATGTCCCTAACGTCCCAGACGTCCCAGATTTCCCATATGATCCTAACGTCCCAGATGTCCCAGATGTCCCATATGTCCCATATGTCCCTAACGTCCCCGACGTCCAGGTTGTTTCATATGTCCCTAACGTCCCAGACGTCCCAGATGTCCCATATGTTCCTAACGTCCCAGACGTCCCTGATGTCCCATATGTCCCTAACGTCCCAGACGTCCTAGAAGTCCCATATGTACGTAACGTCCCAGACGTCTTAGATGTCCCATATTTCCCTAAAGTCCTTGACGTCCCAGACGTCCTAGGTGTCCCATATATCCCTAACGTCTCAGACGTCTTAGAAGTCCCATATGTCCCTAACGTCTCAGACGTCCTAGATGTTCCATATGTCCCTACATCCCAGACGTCCCAGATCTTCCATATGTCCCTAACGTCCCATACGTCCCAGATGTCCTATATGTCCCTCACGTCCCAGACGTCCTAGATGTCCTATACGTCCCTAACGTCCCAGACATTCCAAATGTCCTATATGTCCCTAACGCCCCTGAGGTCCCGGACGTCAGATATCCCAGACTGCCCAAACGTGGCAGACGTCTCAGATGTCCTAGATGTCCCATATATCCCTAACGTCCCAGACGACCTAAATGTCCTATATGTCCCTAACGTCCCAGACGTCCCAGATGTCTCATATGTCCTTAACGTCCCATACGTCCCAGATGTTCCATATGTCCCTAACGTCCCAGACGTCCTAGAAGTCCCATATGTACGTAACGTCCCAGACGTCTTAGATGTCCCATATTTCCCTAAAGTCCATGACGTCCCAGACGTCCTAGGTGTCCCATATATCCCTAACGTCTCAGACGTCTTAGAAGTCCCATATGTCCCTAACGTCTCAGACGTCCTAGATGTTCCATATGTCCCTACATCCCAGACGTCCCAGATCTTCCATATGTCCCTAACGTCCCATACGTCCCAGATGTCCTATATGTCCCTCACGTCCCAGACGTCCTAGATGTCCTATACGTCCCTAACGTCCCAGACATTCCAAATGTCCTATATGTCCCTAACGCCCCTGAGGTCCCGGACGTCAGATATCCCAGACTGCCCAAACGTGGCAGACGTCTCAGATGTCCTAGATGTCCCATATATCCCTAACGTCCCAGACGACCTAGATGTCCTATATGTCCCTAACGTCCCAGACGTCCCAGATGTCTCATATGTCCTTAACGTCCCATACGTCCCAGATGTTCCATATGTCCCTAACGTCCCCAACGTCCCAGACGTACCATGTGTCCCATATGTCCCTAACGTCCCAGGCGTCCTAGATGTCCCATATATCGCTAACGCCCCAGACGTTCCAGACATCCTAGAAGTCTCATATGTCCCTAACGTCCCAGACGTCCTAGATGTCCTATATGTCCCTAACGCTCCAGATGTCCCATATGTCCCTAACGTCCCAGACGTCCCAGATGTCCAATATGTCTTTAACGTTCCAAGCGTCCTGGATGTCCCATATGTCCCTAACGTCCCAGACGTCCCAGACGTCCTAGATGCTTCATATGTCCCTAACGTCCCAGACGTCCTAGATGTCTTATATGTCCCTAACGTCCCAGACGTCCCAGATGCCTCATATGTCCCTAACGTCCCATAAGTCCTAGATGTCCTATATATCCCTAACGTCCCAGGCGTCCCAGATGTTCCATATGTCCCTAACGTCCCAGACGTCCCAGACGTCCCAGATATCCCAGACTTTCCAAACGTCGCAGACGTCTCAGATGTCCTAGATGTGCCATATGTCCCTAACGTCCCAGACGTCCTAGATGTCTTATATGTCCCTAACGTCCCAGACGTCCCAGATGTCCCATTTGTCCTTAACGTCCCATACGTCCCAGATGTCCCAGACGTCCCAGACCTCCCAGGCGTCCTAGATGTCTCATATGTCCCATATGTCCCTAACGTCCCAGACGTCCTAGTTGTCCCACATGTCCCTAACGTCCTTGACGTCCCAGATGTCCTAGATGACCCATATATCCCTAACGTTCCAGACGTCTTAGACGTCCTATATGTCCCTAACGTCTCAGACGTCCCGGATGTCCCTTATGTCCTTAACGTCCCAGACATCCCAGATGTCCCATGTGTCCCTAACGTTCCAGACGTCCTAGATGTCCTATATGTCCCTAACGTCCCACACGTCCGCGTTGTTTCGTATGTCCCTAACGTCCCAGACGTCCTAAATGTCCCATATGTCTCTAACGTCCCAGACGTCCCACATGTCCCATATGTCCTTAACGTCCCAGACGTCCTAGATGTCCCAATCGTCTCAAACGTCCCAGACGTCCCAGATGTCTCATATGTCCCTAACGTCCCAGACGTCCCAGGCGTCCCAGATATCCCAGACTTTCCAAACGTCGCAGACGTCTCAGATGTCCTAGATGTCTCATTATTCTCTAACGTCCCAGACGTCCGAGTTGTTTCATATGTTTCTAACGTCCCAGATGTCGTAGATGTCCCATATGTCTCTAACGTCCCAGACGTCCCAGATGTCCCATATGTCCCTAACGTCCCAGACGTCCCAGATGCCCCATATGTCCCTAACGTCCTAGACGTTCTAGATATCCCACATGTTTCTAACGTCCCAGTCGTCCCAGATGTCCCATATGTCCCTAACGTCCTAGACGTCCTAGATGTCCTATATATCCCTAACGTCCCAGGCATCCCAAACGTTCCATGTCCCTAACGTTCCAGATATCCCAGACTTTCCAAACGTAGCAGACGTCTCAGATGTCCTAGATGTCCCATACGTCCCTAACGTCCCAGACGTCCTAGATGTCTTATATGTCCCTAACGTCCCAGACGTCCGAGTTGTTTCATATGTTTCTAACGTCTCAGATGTCCTAGATGTCCCATACGTCTCTAACGTCCCAGACGTCCTAGATGTCTTATATGTCCCTAACGTCCCAGACGTCCTAGATGTCTTATATGTCTCTAACGTCCCAGACGTCCCAGATGTCTCATATGTCCCTAACGTCCCATACGTCCCAGATGTTCCATATGTCCCTAACGTCCCAGACGTCCCAGACGTCCCATGTGTCCCATATGTCTATAACGTCCCAGGCGTCCTAGATGTACCATATGTCCCTAACGTCCCAGACGTCCCAGACGTCTTAGATGTTTCATATGTCACTAACGTCCTTGACGTCCCAGACGTCTTAGATGTCCCATATATCCCTAACGTCCCAGACGTCTTAGACGTCCTATATGTCCCAAAAGTCTCAGACGTCCCGGATGTCTCTTATGTCCCTAACGTCCCAGACGTCCCAGATGTCCCATGTGTCCCTAACGTCCCAGACGTCTCAAATGTCCCATATGTCTCATATGTCCCTAACGTCCCAGACGTCCTAGATTTCCTATATGTTCCTAACGTCCCAGACGTCCCAGATGTCCCATATTTCCCTAACGTCCCAGACGTCCCAGATGTCCCATATGTCCTGTTTTTTGTACGATTAACTTGATAAGAGGCTTCCACGAATGGGGCCCCCAATTAATCCACTGCGAGTTCCGGTTCAATGGGATTGCCGGGAACTGCCACTTAATAACCCTAACTTGGGTTCAGTTAGTTGTTGGAGTGAAACAAGACTTAACAAACACGAGTATATTGAGTAACAACGATTACAAACGTCACTGATGGACCGATGGTTTTTTACAAAATCTTCAACTGTTGTGACACGCTTGGATTGGCCACGCGAAAATAGCGAATTGCGCGTAACCGTAACACAAAACAACCTGGAAACGACTTTACCAGGGAGTTAGACCGAAACGCAAACTAGCACAAAGCATAGCTGAACTTGCTTCCTCGAGGCTCTGAATCTAACTAACTCTGAATTTACAGCGAGACGAACTTGCCAATTCAAGGAGGGGCAAGCTCAAACACTATTGGCTGAGGCGATCCTGCGTAGCCAATCGGAGCATCGCACGTTATTTAGGAAAAATGCTTATTCTAAGAAACCTTAATGCTAAGCTCTCTCAATGAGGCAATTGAACGAAATCCATAAACCCATGATTCCCAAATATGCTAAGTCGGCTTAAGTTCTAGTAGAAAATGTATCCATCCGCTTTAAAGCCATTAAGGGAAGCTTACAAATTCCTTTCCAACATTAACAGAGGCAAACAAATACGGCAAGATGCAAATTTGGCTTTACCACGACCTTTGAATGAGATAAAACAGTTATGACTTGAATTACGTGATTAATTATAATCAAAAAGGTTTTGATGCACGCATCTGTGTGAATCAAACATGCCGCCCCCGAAGTGCCGACTATGGCACGACGTGATTAAATCCCAAAATTAAACTGAAATCTAACACTACAAAATAATCAAATGCATAACAAGAACTAATGACAGATGATAATCCAAGAGTCTTACAGATAACTTACAACTAGCATGAATACAAGCAAAGAAACAACTAAACCTAGCAAAATGTTCAATTAGCGAAAACTACCAACTAAGAGCAAAGTCAATGTTTATTGCCCTTGATCGCAATGATCGTCTTTGGGTAGGATGTACACTTTACGCACCGAGCGTTTCAGGAGATTCCCTCGGGAATCGCGCACTTGCACCACACGCACAACACCATCCGCTCCTGGATATGTGGCCGAAATGATTGCCAGTGGCCAACGGTAGCTTGGAGATGCCTCGTCGTGGACGAGTACCACGTCGCCCACCTGGGGGGCTAGAGACGTGCTGGAGGACTTCCACTTAGGCCGGCGCTGCAGGAGGTGGAGGTAGTCCCGGGACCAGCGATCCCAAAACTGCTGGGACAGCCGCTGGACCAGCCCATAGCGGCTGAGACGATTTTCCGGTATGCCCTGGAGTTGGGCTTCCGGAAACGAAGTCAGCTTCCGACCGATCAAGAAGTGGGCAGGAGTAAGGACTTCGGGGAATGAGGCGTCGGTAGGGAGAACACAGAGTGGACGGGAATTTAGTATCGCCTCCATTTGAGTCAGCATGGTGTAATACTCAACGAAAGTTAACTTTGCATTGCAAGATATTCGCCTTAAATAATATTTCAATGACTTTACCCCCGCTTCCCAAATGCCGCCAAAGTGCGGAGAGCGTGCCGGAATAAAATTCCACTTAATGTTATGTTTCGACAATTCTTCCCTTATGCATTGCTCACTAGAGCCTGACAGGATATTTTTTAATTCCGATAGCTGATTTCTGGCACCGGTGAAACAGGTAGCATTGTCAGAAAATATGTTGGAGGGTAAACCGCGTCTGGAGATGAATCTCCTCAATGATGCGATGAAAGCCTCCGTCGTGAGGTCTTCCACGAGTTCAAGATGAATAGCCTTCGTGGCTAAACACACAAATAGGGCTACGTAAGCCTTTACTTCTTTCGCGCCTCGCCCGGATTTGTTTTTTATAAACACGGGACCCGCGTAATCTATCCCGCAATTACTGAAAGGGGGAGAGGGTGTGACACGAGCTTCGGGTAGTGATCCCATCAAGTGTTCATTCATCTTAGGCTTGGCCCGGAAGCATATCACGCAATTGTGTATTACTTTACGTATTAGGTCTTTGGCTCTCACGATCCAAAACTTATCCCGCAATGAGGCCAGTAACACCGAGTGTCCACAATGCAAGAGCCGCAAATGCTCTTGCTTCACGATTAGCAACGACAAAGGGTGACTAGCTGGTAACAAAAGGGGATGTTTCTGATCAAAGCTTAGATTGGAGTTTTCTAGACGGCCGCCCACGCGCAGTAGGCCCTGATCGTCCAGAAATGGGTTTAGAGAAAGCAGCGCACTATTTTTCGGCAATGGCGCTTTTTTACACAAAACTGCTATTTCTCCGGAAAAGACTTCCGCCTGGGCAATTTTGATCAGGCGGCGAGTCGCGTCCTCCAATTCGTCAATGGCTGGAGGTCCCGACCAGCGCGTTTCGGTGTTTCTGTTTCTCGCGAGACGCAGGCAGTACGCGACTACGCGCTGTAATTTTGTAAAACTGGAATAGCGCCTGAAAAGTTCAAATTCTGGGACGCGATGGTGAAGAGTGGCCACTACTGGGCGCGACTCTTGGGCTGCTAGCTCACCCGAATCAATTTTAACGGGCTGGGGTTTTAAGTCCGCCTGTGACAAAAATTCTGGCCCGTGCCACCACAAGCGTGAGTTGAGTAACTCCTGGGGTAACATTCCCCTGCTAATTATATCGGACGGGTTGCAATTTGTACGCACGTGAAACCATTCTTCCCTATTGCTTAGTTCGTGAATCTCGGACACCCGGTTCGCGACGAACGTCTTCCAATTACTCGCATCCTTATTTATCCAGTGCAGAGTTATGGTGGAGTCCGACCAATAGTACACGCGGTCAAATTTAAATGCGGAGGAATCGAGCATAGTTTTAATCAAACGAGCCAACAGTAAGGCTGCGCAAAGCTCCAAACGAGGCAAGGATATTGTTTTTAATGGAGCGACCCTTGACTTAGCACAAAGCAAATTGGTGGTGACATTACCGCGCGCGTCAACGCAACGTATATACACGGCGCACCCGTAGGCTACAGAACTCGCGTCCGCAAATCCGTGGAGATCCATCGAATTTATGTCATCGCAAATTACCCGTCTCGGAATTGCCAACGAGCCCAAAGAGCGTAATGAAGAATGGAGTTCGTCGTATCTGGAGCGCATCTCCATGGGCACCGTTTCGTCCCATGACAACTTCAACTGCCAAAGCCGTTGCACGAGAAGTTTCAAAGTTAGAACGCTTGGACCAAGTAGTCCCAAGGGATCGAATATTTGAGCCATACTAGAGAGTATAGCCCGCTTGGTAACTGATTTGCAACAGCTAGGGTTTACTCTGTAACTTAGCACGTCCCGCCGAGTATCCCAAAAAATGCCGAGAGTTTTCTCCGTGGCGTCTTCCGTCAAAGAAATGGGCTCCATGCTGCCGCGATCTACACCAATGGCGCTAGCTACTTCACTGTCGTTGGATGCCCACTTTCGCAATTCAAACCCGTACCCCGACAAAGCGCTACTAATTTCGAATTGCGTTTTTATGGCTTCCGCCCTATTTTCAAAACCAGTCAGTAGGTCATCTACATAAAAATCCCGGCTAATTCTTAATGAGGCCTCTGGAAGCGATGCTTCGATTTCCTGGGCGATTTGTATCAAGCACCTAGTTGCTAGGTACGAGGCTGATTTAGTACCGTAGGTGACCGTTAATAATTTGAAGCATTTTACCGCTGAGGTTTTGTCGTCACGCCATAAAATTAATTGGTATTGCGTCTGCGAGGGGTCCACGAGAATTTGCCTATACATTTTGGCGCAATCTGCTTTCAGCACGTACTTGAATTGCCTAAAGCGACAAAGAATTGCAAACAACGACTGCTGGACCACTGGGCCCTTATGTTGAAGGTCGTTAAGCGATACTCCGGAGGAGGACGCACAACTGCCGTCAAAAACAACGCGATGTTTGGTCGTTGAACTGTCCTCCTTTATGGCTGGCAAATGTGGTAAATAAAACCTAGGATGAGGAAGGCTCGCTTCGTCGTCCACCTTGCTCAAGTGACCAAGCGACTCGTATTCTTTGAGAAATGCGGAATACGCGGTTTTCAACTCGGGATTTTTTGACAATTTGTTTTCTAATGAATAGAAACGCTTTAACGCTATACCGCGCGAGTCTCCCAGCGATGGAGCATCTTTCCTGAAAGGTATGCTCACGATGAACCTACGCGGCTCCGACGACGCCCGTTTCGTAGTCGATTGAAAATGGTCTTCGCAAAATTTGTCATCAGCAGAGAGTCGGCCTGATGAACCGTAAGCCCCCTCGATTTCCCAAAATCTCTGAATGCCGTGCTCGATGCCGGCTACACTTAAATGACCTCTATTTGAAAGCATGAGCGCTCGATTTTCGATGTTCATGTTTCCGCCTAAAACCCAACCAAAAAGAGTTTTTGTTAAGAATGGCTTCTCTGGGCCCAATTTCACCTGTCCCTGACAGAGCACTTGCCAAAAGACATTCGCGCCTAATAAAAGATCAATCTTTCCCGGTGTATTACAATCTGAATCGGCTAGCACAATGTTTGGTGGGATCTTCAAATCCCTCAACGAGAAAGAAAGGGCCGGCAGAGGGTCCGTAATTTTGTCTAACACAATACAGCTCAAAATGTCCTCGTATTTCCCGTTACGGGAGCGGATTCGAACGTTTGCTCTGAATTCAGCGTTCAGAGCCCTGGCACCAACACCCGACAGTGAGGTGATATTACCTCGTTTCTCAATTTTCAAATTTTGACACAAGTCGGCGCTAACTAAGTTAAGTTGGGATCCGGGGTCCAAAAGAGCTTTTGCCCGGGAAAATGACCCGGAGGATCCTTCTACGAATACGCTAACCGTGGACAATAAAACTTGCGCTGGCGCCGCGATTGCAGGACGGCTACAAGCTGCTGAAACGGATGCGACGGGTGCCTCGCTCGGGGAGACGGCCCCGACCTCCCGTGCGTCACTGCTGGATTCTGGCGGTCCAGGACGCGGCGACGAAGTATTTTCGTGCGCGTCGCGCTTTGGACGCAAACACAGTAAAGTATGGTGCTTTTTTCTGCATACGCGGCATCTCGACGATGTGCATTTTACCACGAAATGTCCGGGCTTGAGACAATTGTTGCATAATTTCAAACGACGCGCCTCTTCGATACGAGCGTTTACCGACAATTTTGAGAATGATTCGCAAGCGCTAATCGAATGATTACTATTTTTGCAAAAATCACAAGAGTGATTACCTTGCTCTCTGGCTACATGAGCGCGTGCATGACTTTTTTGCTCGGATCCCTGATTTCCCAAACTCGAACCTATTTTCGCAGCTTCCAGCGAACCTAATAAGTGACTTTTGCTCTCTAAAAAATCTAACAACTCTCGCAAAGTAGGAAATTGTCCGGCATGTTTGCATAATTCCCAGTCAGTCTGCATTGCTGAGCTGAGCTTCGAAACTATGATATGTATTAGTATGGTGTCGACTGTGGGTTCCCCGTACGCCTTTAAAATTTCCAAAATTCTAACTACACTATCGAGCAGCCTTTGAACAGACGAATGTGAATCCTCTTTTACGTTCTCTAAACTGAATAACGCATTTATGTTTGATTTTACGATCAGTTTCTTATTTTCAAATCGCTTGACTAGAATGTCCCAAGCAATGGTATAGTTATCGTTGGTAACTTTTAACGACGAGATTGAACTAGCAGCTTCTGCCTTAAGGGAAGAAATCAAATAGTAAAATTTCTGAACGTTGGTCAAATTAACGTTGTTATGAATAAGCGACGTAAAGGAGTCATGAAATTGAACCCAATTCTCGAATTTCCCCGAAAAGGAAGGCAAATCTAAGGGTGGTAATCTTAATCCAGCGAGCTCTCCTGAAGGGCCACTTTGCGAAGAATTTTGACCTACATTCGGTTTTATACCCGAACTGATCTTATTTTTTGATAAGAATTCCTCTACTGCGCTACTAATCTCGCTAAAATGAGTCATAAAAGAGTCAAATTCATTGAAAAGTTCATCAAAGTTTTCAGCGTCGGCCTCCATTAGGCCCTCCATTGACCTCTTATACTCATCCAACAAATTTTGGAAACAACTAAACTCTTCTGACAAGTTGCCGACCTCGTGAGCATTCACGGGGCTGGACGAAGAAATTCTATGAAATAGAGTTTCGAAACGATCTACTTGGGCTTTTATGAATTTGCAACGAGTGGTTAAAGCGCGAGTTTCCGACATGACCGCTGATGTCGAACGAGTTTCCACCATGACTGACACAAGCAAAAAACAACACTAAACGAAGGTGTAATGGAAAAGGACTTACTTTTGATTTGAGAACGTAGTAACTTCTTGACGAACAGAAAACCAACCCGCCGCCGATCGCTGCCGCTTGACGTGGGAACTGGACTCGGTGTAGGCTCTCGATGGTTGAATTTCCTGGTGTTGGCGAAGCTTCTTGACGCTCTCCGACGAAATGATGTTGGAGCAATTGCATCCACCAGCTACTGAAACTTGTACACTCGTGTTTTTTAGCTTCTTCCAAATCCGGCTCGAAGGACCAATGTTTTTTGTACGATTAACTTGATAAGAGGCTTCCACGAATGGGGCCCCCAATTAATCCACTGCGAGTTCCGGTTCAATGGGATTGCCGGGAACTGCCACTTAATAACCCTAACTTGGGTTCAGTTAGTTGTTGGAGTGAAACAAGACTTAACAAACACGAGTATATTGAGTAACAACGATTACAAACGTCACTGATGGACCGATGGTTTTTTACAAAAGCTTCAACTGTTGTGACACGCTTGGATTGGCCACGCGAAAATAGCGAATTGCGCGTAACCGTAACACAAAACAACCTGGAAACGACTTTACCAGGGAGTTAGACCGAAACGCAAACTAGCACAAAGCATAGCTGAACTTCCTTCCTCGAGGCTCTGAATCTAACTAACTCTGAATTTACAGCAAGACGAACTTGCCAATTCAAGGAGGGGCAAGCTCAAACACTATTGGCTGAGGCGATCCTGCGTAGTCCATGTCCCATATGTCAATAACGTCCCAGACGTCCCAGATGTCCCATATGTCCCTAACGTCCCAGGCGTCCTAGAAGTCTCATATGTCCCTAACGTCCCAGACGTCCTAGATGTCCCATATGTCCCTAACGTCCTTGACGTCCCAGACGTCCTAGGTGTCCAATATATCCCTAACGTCCCAGACGTCTTAGAAGTCAAATATGTCCCTAACGTTTCAGACGTTCCAGATGTCCCATTTGTCCCATAGGTTCCTAACGTCCCAGACGTCCAAGGTGTCCGATATACCCCTAACATCCCAGGCGTCTCAGATGTCCCATATGTTCCTAACGTCCCAGACGTCCCAGATGTCCCGTATATCCCTAACGTCCCAGACGTTTCAGATGTCCCATGTGTCCCTAACGTCCCAGACGTCTCAGATGTTCCATATGTTCCATACGTCCCTAACGTCCCAGACGACCTAGATGTCCTATATGTCAATAACGTCCCAGACGTCCCAGATGTCCCATATGTCCCTAACGTTCCAGACGTCCCAGAATTCCCATATGTCTCATGTCCCTAACGTCCCAGACGTCCCAGATGTCATAAATGTCCCTAACGTCCCAGACGTCCCAGATGTTTAATATGTTCCATATGTCCCTAAAGACCCAGACGTCCTAGATGTCCCATATGTCTCTAACGTTTCAGACGTCCCAGATGTCCCTTATGTCCCTAACGTCCCAGCGTCCTAGATGTCCGATGTGTCTCTAACATCCCAGACGTTCCAGATGTCCCATACGTCCCAGACGTCCTAGATGTCTCACATGTCCCTAACGTCCCAGACGTCCCAGATGTCCCATATGTCCGTAACGTCCCAGACGTCCCAGAATTGCCATATGTCTCATGTCCCCAACGTCCCAGACGTCCCAGATGTTCAATATGTTTCATATGTCCCTAAAGACCCAGACGTCCTAGATGTCCCATATGTCTCTAACGTTTCAGACGTCCCAAATGTCCCTTATGTCCCTAACGTCCCTGCGTCCTAGATGTCCCATGTGTCTCTAACGTCCCAGACGTTCCAGATGTCCCATACGTCCCAGACGTCCTAGATGTCTCACATGTCCCTAACGTCCCAGACGTCTTAGATGTCCCATATGTCCGTAACGTCCCAGACGTCCTAGATGTCCCATATGTCCCTAACGTCCTTGACGTCCCAGACGTCCTAGGTGTCCCATATATCCCTAACGTCTCAGACGTCTTAGAAGTCCCATATGTCCCTAACGTCTCGGACGTCCTAGATGTTCCATATGTCCCTACATCCCAGACGTCCCAGAATTTCCATATGTCCCTAACGTCCCATACGTCCCAGATGTCCCATTTGTCCCATATGTCCCTAACGTCCCAGACGTCCAAGATGTCCTATATATTCCTAACGTCCCGGACGTCGCAGATATCCCAGACTTCCCAAACGTGGCAGACGTCTTAGATGTCCTAGATGTCCCATATATCCCTAACGTCCCAGACGACCTAGATGTCCTATATGTCCCTAACGTCCCAGACGTCCCAGATGTCTCATATGTCCTTAACGTCCCATACGTCCCAGATGTCCCATATGTCCCTAACGTCCCCAACGTCGCAGACGTACCATGTGTCCCATATGTCCCTAACGTCCCAGGCGTCCTAGATGTCCCATATATCGCTAACGTCCCAGACGTTCCAGAAGTCCTAGATGTCTCATATGTCTCTAACGTCCCAGACGTCCTAGATGTCCTATATGTCCCTAACGTCCCAGATGTCCCATATGTCCCTAACGTCCCAGACGTCCCAAATGTCCCATATGTCTTTAACGTTCCAAGCGTCCTGGATGTCCCATATGTCCCTAACGTCCCAGACGTCCCAGATGTCTTATATGTCCCAAACTTCCCAGACGTCCTGGATGTCCCATATGTCCCTAACGTCCCAGACGTCCCAGACGTCCTAGATGCTTCATATGTCCCTAACGTCCCAGACGTCCCAGATGTCTTATATGTCCCAAACGTCCCAGACGTCCTGGATGTCCCATATGTCTTTAACGTCCCAGACGTCCCAGACGTCCTAGATGCTTCATAAGTCCCTAACGTCCCAGACGTCCTAGATGTCTTATATGTCCCTAACGTCCCAGACGTCCCAGATGTCTTATATGTCCCAAACGTCCCAGACGTCCTAGATGTCCCATATGTCCCTAACGTCCCAGACGTCCCAGATGCCCCATATGTCCCTAACGTCCTAGACGTTCTAGATATCCCACATGTCTCTAACGTACCAGTCGTCCCAGATGTCCCATATGTCCCTAACGTCCCAGACGTCCTAGATGTCCTATATATACCTAACGTCCCAGGCGTCCCAAACGTTCCATATGTCCCTAACGTTCCAGACGTCCCAAACGTCCCAGATATCCCAGACTTTCCAAATGTATCAGACGTCTCAGATGTCCTAGATGTCCCATATGTCCCTAACGTCCCAGACGTCCTAGATGTCTTATATGTCCCTAACGTCCCAGACGTCCCAGATGTCTCATATGTCCCTAACGTCCCATACGTCCCAGATGTTCCATATGTCCCTAACGTCCCAGACGTCCCAGACGTCCCAGATATCCCAGACTTTCCAAACGTCGCAGACGTCTCAGATGTCCTAGATGTGCCATATGTCCCTAACGTCCCAGACGTCCTAGTTGTCTTATATGTCCCTAACGTCCCAGACGTCCCAGATGTCCCATTTGTCCTTAACGTCCCAGATGTCCCAGACGTCCCAGACGTCCCAGGCGTCCTAGATGTCTCATATGTCCCATATGTTCCTAACGTCCCAGACGTCCTAGTTGTCCCATATGTCCCTAACGTCCTTGACGTCCCAGATGTCCTAGATGACCCATATATCCCTAACGTTCCAGACGTCTTAGACGTCCTATATGTCCCTAACGTCTCAGACGTCCCGGATGTCCCTTATGTCCTTAACGTCCCAGACATCCCAGATGTCCCATGTGTCCCTAACGTTCCAGACGTCCTAGATGTCCTATATGTCCCTAACGTCCCACACGTCCGCGTTGTTTCGTATGTCCCTAACGTCCCAGACGTCCTAGATGTCCCATATGTCTCTAACGTCCCAGACGTCCCACATGTCCCATATGTCCTTAACGTCCCAGACGTCCTAGATGTCCCAATCGTCTCAAACGTCCCATACGTCCCAGATGTTTCATCTGTCCCTAACGTCCCAGACGTCCCAGGCGTCCCAGATATCCCAGACTTTCCAAACGTCGCAGACGTCTCAGATGTCCTAGATGTCTCATTATTCTCTAACGTCCCAGACGTCCCAGATGTCCCATATGTCCCTAACGTCCCAGACGTCCGAGTTGTTTCATATGTTTCTAACGTCCCAGATGTCCTAGATGTCCCATATGTCTCTAACGTCCCAGACGTCCCAGATGTCCCATATGTCCCTAACGTCCCAGACGTCCCAGATGCCCCATATGTCCCTAACGTCCTAGACGTTCTAGATATCCCACATGTTTCTAACGTCCCAGTCGTCCCAGATGTCCAATCTGTCCCTAACGTCCCACACGTCCTAGATGTCCTATATATCCCTAACGTCCCAGGCGTCCCAAACGTTCCATGTCCCTAACGTTCCAGACGTCCCAAACGTCCCAGATATCCCAGACTTTCCAAACGTAGCCGACGTCTCAGATGTCCTAGATGTCCCATATGTCCCTAACGTCCCAGACGTCCTAGATGTCTTATATGTCCCTAACGTCCCATACGTCCCAGATGTTCCATATGTCCCTAACGTCCCAGACGTCCCAGATGTCTCATATGTCCCTAACGTCCCATACGTCCCAGATGTTCCATATGTCCCTAACGTCCCAGACGTCCCAGACGTCCCATGTGTCCCATATGTCTATAACGTCCCAGGCGTCCTAGATGTACCATATGTCCCTAACGTCCCAGACGTCCCAGACGTCTTAGATGTTTCATATGTCACTAACGTCCTTGACGTCCTAGACGTCTTAGATGTCCCATATATCCCTAACGTCCCAGACGTCTTAGACGTCCTATATGTCCCTAAAGTCTCAGACGTCCCGGATGTCTCTTATGTCCCTAACGTCCCAGACGTCCCAGATGTCCCATGTGTCCCTAACGTCCCAGACGTCTCAAATGTCCCATATGTCTCATATGTCCCTAACGTCCCAGACGTCCTAGATTTCCTATATGTTCCTAACGTCCCAGACGTCCCAGATGTCCCATATTTCCCTAACGTCCCAGACGTCCCAGATGTCCCATATGTCCCATATGTCAATAACGTCCCAGACGTCCCAGATGTCCCATATGTCCCTAACGTCCCAGGCGTCCTAGAAGTCTCATATGTCCCTAACGTCCCAGACGTCTTAGATGTCCCATATGTCCCTAACGTCCTTGACGTCCCAGACGTCCTAGGTGTCCAATATATCCCTAACGTCCCAGACTTCTTAGAAGTCAAATATGTCCCTAACGTTTCAGACGTTCCAGATGTCCCATTTGTCCCATAGGTTCCTAACGTCCCAGACGTCCAAGGTGTCCGATATACCCCTAACATCCCAGGCGTCCCAGATGTCCCATATGTCCCTAACGTCCCAGACGTCCCAGATGTCCCATATATCCCTAACGTCCCAAACGTTTCAGATGTCCCATGTGTCCCTAACGTCCCAGACGTCTCAGATGTTCCATATGTTCCATACGTCCGTAACGTCCCAGACGACCTAGATGTCCTATATGTCAATAACGTCCCAGACGTCCCAGATGTCCCATATGTCCCTAACGTTCCAGACGTCCCAGAATTCCCATATGTCTCATGTCCCTAACGTCCCAGACGTCCCAGATGTCATAAATGTCCCTAACGTCCCAGACGTCCCAGATGTTTAATATGTTCCATATGTCCCTAAAGACCCAGACGTCCTAGATGTCCCATATGTCTCTAACGTTTCAGACGTCCCAGATGTCCCTTATGTCCCTAACGTCCCAGCGTCCTAGATGTCCGATGTGTCTCTAACGTCCCAGACGTTCCAGATGTCCCATACGTCCCAGACGTCCTAGATGTCTCACATGTCCCTAACGTTCCAGACGTCCCAGATGTCCCATATGTCCGTATCGCCCCAGACGTCCCAGAATTGCCATATGTCTCATGTCCCTAACGTCCCAGACGTCCCAGATGTTCAATATGTTCCATATGTCCCTAAAGACCCAGACGTCCTAGATGTCCCATATGTCTCTAACGTTTCAGACGTCCCAGATGTCCCTTATGTCCCTAACGTCCCTGCGTCCTAGATGTCCCATGTGTCTCTAACGTCCCAGACGTTCCAGATGTCCCATACGTCCCAGACGTCCTAGATGTCTCACATGTCCCTAACGTCCCAGACGTCTTAGATGTCCCATATGTCCGTAACGTCCCAGACGTCCTAGATGTCCCATATGTCCCTAACGTCCTTGACGTCCCAGACGTCCTAGGTGTCCCATATATCCCTAACGTCTCAGACGTCTTAGAAGTCCCATATGTCCCTAACGTCTCAGACGTCCTAGATGTTCCATATGTCCCTACATCCCAGACGTCCCAGAATTTCCATATGTCCCTAACGTCCCATACGTCCCAGATGTCCCATTTGTCCCATATGTCCCTAACGTCCCGGACGTCGCAGATATCCCAGACTTCCCAAACGTGGCAGACGTCTGAGATGTCCTAGATGTCCCATATATCCCTAACGTCCCAGACGACCTAGATGTCCTATATGTCCCTAACGTCCCAGACGTCCCAGATGTCTCATATGTCCTTAACGTCCCTAACGTCCCAGATGTCCCATATGTCCCTAACGTCCCAAACGTCGCAGACGTACCATGTGTCCCATATGTCCCTAACGTCCCAGGCGTCCTAGATGTCCCATATATCGCTAACGTCCCAGACGTTCCAGACGTCCTAGATGTCTCATATGTCCCTAACGTCCCAGACGTCCTAGATGTCCTATATGTCCCTAACGTCCCAGACGTCCCAAATGTCCCATATGTCTTTAACGTTCCAAGCGTCCTGGATGTCCCATATGTCCCTAACGTCCCAGACGTCCCAGATGTCTTATATGTCCCAAACTTCCCAGACGTCCTGGATGTCCCATATGTCCCTAACGTCCCAGACGTCCCAGACGTCCAAGATGCTTCATATGTCCCTAACGTCCCAGACGTCCCAGATGTCTTATATGTCCCAAACGTCCCAGACGTCCTGGATGTCCCATATGTCCCTAACGTCCCAGACGTCCCAGACGTCCTAGATGCTTCATAAGTCCCTAACGTCCCAGGCGTCCTAGATGTCTTATATGTCCCTAACGTCCCAGATGTCCTAGATGTCCTATATATCCCTAACGTCCCAGACGTCCTAGATGTCCTATATATCCCTAACGTCCCAGGCGTCCCAAACGTTCCATATGTCCCTAACGTCCCAGACGTCCTAGATGTCCTATATATCCCTAACGTCCCAGGCGTCCCAAACGTTCCATATGTCCCTAACGTTCCAGACGTCCCAAACGTCCCAGATATCCCAGACTTTCCAAATGTAGCAGACGTCTCAGATGTCCTAGATGTCCCATATGTCCCTAACGTCCCAGACGTCCTAGATGTCTTATATGTCCCTAACGTCCCAGACGTCCCAGATGTCTCATATGTCCCTAACGTCCCATACGTCCCAGATGTCCCATATGTCCCTAACGTCCCAGACGTCCCAGACGTCCCATGTGTCCCATATGTCTATAACGTCCCAGGCGTCCTAGATGTACCATATGTCCCTAACGTCCCAGGCGACCTAGATGTCCTATATGTCCCTAACGTCTCAGACGTCCCAGATGTCTCATATGTCCTTAACGTCCCATACGTCCCAGATGTCCCATATGTCCCTAACGTCCCCAACGTCCCAGACGTACCATGTGTCCCATATGTCCCTAACGTCCCAGGCGTCCTAGATGCCCCATATATCGCTAACGTCCCAGACGTTCCAGACGTCCTAGATGTCTCATATGTCCCTAACGTCCCAGACGTCCTAGATGTCCTATATGTCCCTAACGTCCCAGATGTCCCATATGTCCCTAACGTCCCAGACGTCCCAAATGTCCCATATGTCTTTAACGTTCCAAGCGTCCTGGATGTCCCATATGTCCCTAACGTCCCAGACGTCCCAGATGTCTTATATGTCCCAAACGTCCCAGACGTCCTGGATGTCCCATATGTCCCTAACGTCCCAGACGTCCCAGACGTGCTAGATGCTTCATATGTCCCTAACGTCCCAGACGTCCCAGATGTCTTATATGTCCCAAACGTCCCAGACGTCCTGGATGTCCCATATGTCCCTAACGTCCCAGACGTCCCAGACGTCCTAGATGCTTTATAAGTCCCTAACGTCCCAGACGTCGTAGATGTCTTATATGTCCCTAACGTCCCAGACGTCCCAGATGTCTTATATGTCCCAACAGTCCCAAACGTCCTAGATGTCCCATATGTCCCTAACGTCCCAGACGTCCCAGATGCCCCATATGTCCCTAACGTCCTAGACGTTCTAGATATCCCACATGTCTCTAACGTCCCAGTCGTCCCAGATGTCCCATATGTCCCTAACGTCCCAGACGTCCCAGATGTCCTATATATCCTTAACGTCCCAGGCGTCCCAAACGTTCCATATGTCCCTAACGTTCCAGACGTCCCAAACGTCCCAGATATCCCAGACTTTCCAAACGTAGCAGACGTCTCAGATGTCCTAGATGTCCCATATGTCCCTAACGTCCCAGACGTCCTAGATGTCTTATATGTCCCTAACGTCCCAGACGTCCCAGATGTCTCATATGTCCCTAACGTCCCATACGTCCCAGATGTCCCATATGTCCCTAACGTCCCAGACGTCCCAGACGTCCCATGTGTCCCATATGTCTATAACGTCCCAGGCGTCCTAGATGCCCCATATATCGCTAACGTCCCAGACGTTCCAGACGTCCTAGATGTCTCATATGTCCCTAACGTCCCAGACGTCCTAGATGTCCTATATGTCCCTAACGTCCCAGATGTCCCATATGTCCCTAACGTCCCAGACGTCCCAAATGTCCCATATGTCTTTAACGTTCCAAGCGTCCTGGATGTCCCATATGTCCCTAACGTCCCAGACGTCCCAGATGTCTTATATGTCCCAAACGTCCCAGACGTCCTGGATGTCCCATATGTCCCTAACGTCCCAGACGTCCCAGACGTGCTAGATGCTTCATATGTCCTTAACGTCCCAGACGTCCCAGATGTCTTATATGTCCCAAACGTCCCAGACGTCCTGGATGTCCCATATGTCCCTAACGTCCCAGACGTCCCAGACGTCCTAGATGCTTTATAAGTCCCTAACGTCCCAGACGTCGTAGATGTCTTATATGTCCCTAACGTCCCAGACGTCCCAGATGTCTTATATGTCCCAACAGTCCCAAACGTCCTAGATGTCCCATATGTCCCTAACGTCCCAGACGTCCCAGATGCCCCATATGTCCCTAACGTCCTAGACGTTCTAGATATCCCACATGTCTCTAACGTCCCAGTCGTCCCAGATGTCCCATATGTCCCTAACGTCCCAGACGTCCCAGATGTCCTATATATCCTTAACGTCCCAGGCGTCCCAAACGTTCCATATGTCCCTAACGTTCCAGACGTCCCAAACGTCCCAGATATCCCAGACTTTCCAAACGTAGCAGACGTCTCAGATGTCCTAGATGTCCCATATGTCCCTAACGTCCCAGACGTCCTAGATGTCTTATATGTCCCTAACGTCCCAGACGTCCCAGATGTCTCATATGTCCCTAACGTCCCATACGTCCCAGATGTCCCATATGTCCCTAACGTCCCAGACGTCCCAGACGTCCCATGTGTCCCATATGTCTATAACGTCCCAGGCGTCCTAGATGTACCATATGTCCCTAACGTCCCAGACGTCCCAGACGTCTTAGATGTTTCATATGTCACTCACGTCCTTGACGTCCCAGACGTCTTAGATGTCCCATATATCCCTAACGTCCCAGACGTCTTAGACGTCCTATATGTCCCTAAAGTCTCAGACGTCCCGGATGTCTCTTATGTCCCTAACGTCCCAGACGTCCCAGATGTCCCATGTGTCTTTAACGTCCCAGACGTCTCAAATGTCCCATATGTCTCATATGTCCCTAACGTCCTAGACGTCCTAGATTTCCTATATGTCCGTAACGTCCCAGACGTCCCAGATGTCCCATATTTCCCTAACGTCCCAGACGTCCCAGATGTCCCATATGTCCCATATGTCAATAACGTCCCAGACGTCCCAGATGTCCCATATGTCCCTAACGTCCCAGGCGTCCTAGAAGTCCCATATGTCCCTAACGTCCCAGACGTCCTAGATGTCCCATATGTCCCTAACGTCCTTGACGTCCCAGACGTCCTAGGTGTCCAATATATCCCTAACGTCCCAGACGTCTTAGAAGTCAAATATGTCCCTAACGTCTCAGACGTTCCAGATGCCCCATTTGTCCCATAGGTCCCTAACGTCCCAGACGTCCAAGGTGTCCGATATACCCCTAACATCCCAGGCGTCCCAGATGTCCCATATGTCCCTAATGTCCCAGACGTCCCAGATGTCCCATATATCCCTAACGTCCCAGACGTTTCAGATGTCCCATGTGTCCCTAACGTCCCAGACGTCTCAGATGTTCCATATGTTCCATACGTCCCTAACGTCCCAAACGACCTAGATGTCCTATATGTCAATAACGTCCCAGACGTCCCAGATGTCCCATATGTCCCTAACGTCCCAGACGTCCCAGAATTCCCATATGTCTCATGTCCCTAACGTCCCAGACGTCCCAGATGTCATAAATGTCCCTAACGTCCCAGACGTCCCAGATGTTCAATATGTTCCATATGTCCCTAAAGACCCAGACGTCCTAGATGTCCCATATGTCTCTAACGTTTCAGACGTCCAGATGTCCCTTATGTCCCTAACGTCCAGCGTCCTAGATGTCCCATGTGTCTCTAACGTCCCAGACGTTCCAGATGTCCCATACGTCCCAGACGTCCTAGATGTCTCACATGTCTTTAACGTCCCAGACGTCCCAGATGTCCCATATGTCCGTAACGTCCCAGACGTCCCAGAATTCCCATATGTCTCATGTCCCTAACGTCCCAGACGTCCCAGATGTCATAAATGTCCCTAACGTCCCAGACGTCCCAGATGTTCAATATGTTCCATATGTCCCTAAGGACCCAGACGTCCTAGATGTCCCATATGTCTCTAACGTTTCAGACGTCCCAGATGTCCCTTATGTCTCTAACGTCCCAGCGTCCTAGATGTCCCATGTGTCTCTAACGTCCAGACGTTCCAGATGTCCCATACGTCCCAGACGTCCTAGATGTCTCACATGTCCCTAACGTCCCAGACGTCTTAGATGTCCCATATGTCCGTAACGTCCCAGACGTCCTAGATGTCCCATATGTCCCTAACGTCCTTGACGTCCCAGACGTCCTAGGTGTCCCATATATCCCTAACGTCTCAGACGTCTTAGAAGTCCCATATGTCCCTAACGTCTCAGACGTCCTAGATGTTCCATATGTCCCTACATCCCAGACGTCCCAGAACTTCCATATGTCCCTAACGTCCCATACGTCCCAGATGTCCCATTTGTCCCATATGTCCCTAACGTCCCAGACGTCCAAGATGTCCTATATATGCCTAACGTCCCGGACGTCGCAGATATCCCAGACTTCCCAAACGTGGCAGACGTCTTAGATGTCCTAGATGTCCCATATATCCCTAACGTCCCAGACGACCTAGATGTCCAATATGTCCCTAACGTCCCAGACGTCCCAGATGTCTCATATGTCCTTAACGTCCCATACGTCCCAGATGTCCCATATGTCCCTAACATCCCCAACGTCCCAGACGTACCATGTGTCCCATATGTCCCTAACGTCCCAGGCGTCCTAGATGTCCCATATATCGCTAACGTCCCAGACGTTCCAGACGTCCTAGATGTCTCATATGTCCCTAACGTCCCAGACGTCCTAGATGTCCTATATGTCCCTAACGTCCCAGATGTCCCATATGTCCCTAACGTCCCAGACATCCCAAATGTCCCATATGTCTTTAACGTTCCAAGCGTCCTGGATGTCCCATATGTCCCTAACTTCCCAGACGTCCCAGACGTCCTAGATGCTTCATATGTCCCTAACGTCCCAGACGTCCTAGATGTCTTATATGTCCCTAACGTCCCAGACGTCCCAGATGTCTTATATGTCCCAAACGTCCCAGACGTTTTAGATGTCCCATATGTCCCTAACGTCCCAGACGTTCCAGACGCCTCATATGTCCCTAACGTCCCATACGTCCCAGATGTCGCATTTATCCCATATGTCCCGAACGTCCCAGACGTCGTAGATGTCCTATATATCCATAACGTCCCAGGCGTCCCAGATGTTCCATATGTTCCTAACGTCCCAGACGTCCCAGACGTCCCAGATATCCTAGACTTTCCAAACGTCGCAGACGTCTCAGATGTCCCAGATGTGCCATATGTCCTTAACGTGCCAGACGTCCTAGATGTCTTATATGTTCCTAACGTCCCAGACGTCCCGGATGTCCCATTTGTCCTTAACGTCCCATAGGTCCCAGATATCTCAGACGTCCCAGACGTCCCAGGCGTCCTAGAAGTCCCATATGTCCCATATGTCCCTAACTTCCCAGACGTCCTAGTTGTCCCATATGTCCCTAACGTCCTAGACGTCCCAGACGTCCTAGATGTCCCATATATCCCTAACGTTCCAGACGTCTTAGACGTCCTATATGTCCCTAACGTCTCAGCCGTCCCGGATGTCCCTTATGTCCCTAACGTCCCAGATATCCCAGATGTCCCATGTATCCCTAACGTTCCAGACGTCTCAAATGTCCCATATGTCCCTAACGTCCCAGACGTCCTAGATTTACTATATGTCCCTAACGTCCCAAACGTCCGAGTTGTTTCGTATGTCCCTAACGTCCCAGACGTCCTAGATTTCCCATATGTCTCTAACGTCCCAGACGTCCCACATGTCCCATATGTCCTTAACGTCCCAGACGTCCTAGATGTCCCAATTGTCTCAAACGTCCCAGACGTCCCAGATGTCTCATATATCCCTAACGTCCCAGACGTGCCAGGCGTCCCAGATATCCCAGACTTTCCAAACGTCGCAGACGTCTCAGATGTCCTAGATGTCTCATATTTCTCTAACGTCCCAGCCGTCCCAGATGTCCCATATGTCCCTAACGTCCCAGACGTCCGAGTTGTTTCATATGTTTCTAACGTCCCAGATGTCCTAGATATCCCATATGTCTCTAACGTCCCAGACGTCCCACATGTCCCATATGTCCGTAACGTCCCAGACGTCCGAGTCGTTTCATATGTTTCTAACGTCCCAGATGTCCTAGATGTCCCATATGTACCTAACATCCCAGACGTCCCAGATTTCCCATATGTTCCTAACGTCCCAGACGTCCCAGATGTCCCATATGTCCCATATGTCGATAACATCCCAGACGTCCTAGATGTTCCATATGTCCCTAACGTCTCAGACGTCCTAGATGTCCCATATGTCTCTAACGTCCCAGACGTCCCAGATGTCTCATTTGTCCTTAACGTCCCAGACGTGCTAGATGTCCCATAAGTCCCTAACGTCTCAGACGTCCTAGATGTCCCATTTGTCCCTAACGTCCCAGACGTCTTAAATGTCCCAATGTCCAATATGTCCCTAACGTCCCAGACGTCCTAGATGTCCTATATGTCCCTAACGTCCCAGACGTCCCAGATTTCCCATATGATCCTAACGTCCCAGATGTCCCATATGTCCCTAACGTCCCCGACGTCCAGGTTGTTTCATATGTCCCTAACGTCCCAGACGTCCCAGATGTCCCATATGTTCCTAACGTCCCAGACGTCCTAGATGTCCCATATGTCCCTAACGTCCCAGACGTCCTGGAAGTCCCATATGTACGTACCGTCCCAGACGTCCTAGATGTCCCATATTTCCCTAACGTCCTTGACGTCCCAGATGTCCTAGGTGTCCCATATATCCCTAACGTCTCAGACGTCTTAGAAGTCCCATATGTCCCTAACGTCTCAGACGTCCTAGATGTTCCATATGTCCCTACATCCCAGACGTCCCAGATCTTCCATATGTCCCTAACGTCCCATACGTCCCAGATGTCCCATTTGTCCTATATGTCCCTAACGTCCCAGACGTTCAAGATGTCTTATATATTCCTAACGTCCCGGGCGTCCCAGATATCCCAGACTTCCCAAACGTGGCAGACGTCTCAGATGTCCCAGATGTCTCATATGTCCTTAACGTCCCATACGTCCCAGATGTCCCATATGTCCCTAACGTTTGCAACGTCCCAGACATACCATGTGTCCCATATGTCCCTAACGTCCCAGGCGTCCTAGATGCCCCATATATCGCTAACGTCCCAGACGTTCAGACGTCCTAGATGTCTCATATGTCCCTAACGTCCCAGACGTCCTAGATGTCCTATATGTCCCTAACGTCCCAGATGTCCCATATGTCCCTAACGTCCCAGACGTCCCAGATGTCCAATATGTCTTTAACGTTCCAAGCGTCCTGGATATCCCATATGTCCCTAACGTCCCAGACGTCCCAGACGTCCTAGATGCTTCATATGTCTCTAACGTCCCAGACGTCCTAGATGTCTTATATGTCCCTAACGTCCCAGATGCCTCATATGTCCCTAACGTCCCATACGTCCCAGATGTCGCATTTATCCCATATGTCCCGAACGTCCCAGACGTCCTAGATGTCCTATATATCCCTAACGTCCCAGGCGTCCCAGATGTTCCATATGTCCCTAACGTCCCAGACGTCCCAGACGTCCCAGATATCCTAGACCTTCCAAACGTCGCAGACGTCCCAGATGTGCCAGACGTCCCAGACGTCCCAGGCGTCCTAGATGTCTCATATGTCCCATATGTCTCTAACGTCCCAGACGTCCTGGTTGTCCCATATGTCCCTAACGTCCTTGACGTCCCAGACGTCCTAGATGACCCATATATCCCTAACGTCCAGACGTCTTAGACGTTCTATATGTCCCTACCGTCTCAGACGTCCCGGATGTCCCTTATGTCCTTAACGTCCCAGACATCCCATATGTCTCATGTGTCCCTAACGTTCCAGACGTCTCAAATGTCCCATATGTCCCTAACGTCCCAGACGTCCTAGATGTCCTATATGTCCCTAACGTCCCACACGTCCGAGTTGTTTCGTATGTCCCTAACGTACCAGACGTCCTAGATGTCCCATATGTCTCTAACGTCCCAGACGTCCCACATGTCCCCATATGTCCTTAACGTCCCAGACGTCCTAGTTGTCCCATATGTCCCTAACGTCCTAGACGTCCCAGACGTCCTAGATGTCCCATATATCCCTAACGTTCCAGACGTCTTAGACGTCCTATATGTCCCTAACGTCTCAGCCGTCCCGGATGTCCCTTATGTCCCTAACGTCCCAGATATCCCAGATGTCCATGTATCCCTAACGTTCCAGACGTCTCAAATGTCCCATATGTCCCTAACGTCCCAGACGTCCTAGATTTACTATATGTCCCTAACGTCCACACGTCCGAGTTGTTTCGTATGTCCCTACCGTCCCAGACGTCCTAGATTTCCCATATGTCTCTAACGTCCCAGACGTCCCACATGTCCCATATGTCCTTAACGTCCCAGACGTCCTAGATGTCCCAATTGTCTCAAACGTCCAGACGTCCCAGATGTCTCATTATATCCCTAACGTCCCAGACGTGCCAGGCGTCCCAGATATCCCAGACTTTCCAAACGTCGCAGACGTCTCAGATGTCCTAGATGTCTCATATTTCTCTAACGTCCCAGCCGTCCCAGATGTCCCATATGTCCCTAACGTCCCAGACGTCCGAGTTGTTTCATATGTTTCTAACGTCCCAGATGTCCTAGATATCCCATATGTCTCTAACGTCCCCGAACGTCCCACATGTCCCATATGTCCGTAACGTCCCAGACGTCCGAGTCGTTTCATATGTTTCTAAACGTCCCAGATGTCCTAGATGTCCCATATGTACCTAACATCCCAGACGTCCCAGATTTCCCATATGTTCCTAACGTCCCAGACGTCCCAGATGTCCCATATGTCCCATATGTCGATAACATCCCAGACGTCCTAGATGTTCCATATGTCCCTAACGTCTCAGACGTCCTAGATGTCCCATATGTCTCTAACGTCCCAGACGTCCAGATGTCTCATTTGTCCTTAACGTCCCAGACGTGCCTAGATGTCCCATAGTCCCTAACGTCCCAGACGTCCTAGATGTCCCATTTGTCCCTAACGTCCAGACGTCTTAAATGTCCCAATGTCCAATATGTCCCTAACGTCCCAGACGTCCTAGATGTCCTATATGTCCCTAACGTCCCAGACGTCCCAGATTTCCCATATGATCCTAACGTCCCAGATGTCCCATATGTTACTAACGTCCCCGACGTCCAGGTTGTTTCATATGTCCCTAACGTCCCAGACGTCCCAGATGTCCCATATGTTCCTAACGTCCCAGACGTCCTAGATGTCCCATATGTCCCTAACGTCCTAGACGTCCTGGAAGTCCCATATGTACGTACCGTCCCAGACGTCCTAGATGTCCCATATTTCCCTAACGTCCTTGACGTCCAGATGTCCTAGGTGTCCCATATATCCCTAACGTCTCAGACGTCTTAGAAGTCCCATATGTCCCTAACGTCTCAGACGTCCTAGATGTTCCATATGTCCCTACATCCCAGACGTCCCAGATCTTCATATGTCCCTAACGTCCCATACGTCCCAGATGTCCCATTTGTCCTATATGTCCCTAACGTCCCAGACGTTCAAGATGTCTTATATATTCCTAACGTCCCGGGCGTCCCAGATATCCCAGACTTCCCAAACGTGGCAGACGTCTCAGATGTCCCAGATGTCTCATATGTCCTTAACGTCCCATACGTCCCAGATGTCCCATATGTCCCTAACGTTTGCAACGTCCCAGACATACCATGTGTCCCATATGTCCCTAACGTCCCAGGCGTCCTAGATGCCCCATATATCGCTAACGTCCCAGACGTTCCAGACGTCCTAGATGTCTCATATGTCCCTAACGTCCCAGACGTCCTAGATGTCCTATATGTCCCTAACGTCCCAGATGTCCCATATGTCCCTAACGTCCCAGACGTCCCAGATGTCCAATATGTCTTTAACGTTCCAAGCGTCCTGGATATCCCATATGTCCCTAACGTCCCAGACGTCCCAGACGTCCTAGATGCTTCATATGTCTCTAACGTCCCAGACGTCCTAGATGTCTTATATGTCCCTAACGTCCCAGATGCCTCATATGTCCCTAACGTCCCATACGTCCCAGATGTCGCATTTATCCCATATGTCCCGAACGTCCCAGACGTCCTAGATGTCCTATATATCCCTAACGTCCCAGGCGTCCCAGATGTTCCATATGTCCCTAACGTCCCAGACGTCCCAGACGTCCCAGATATCCTAGACCTTCCAAACGTCGCAGACGTCCCAGATGTGCCAGATGTGCCATATGTCCCTAACGTCCCAGACGTCCTAGATGTCTTATATGTCCCTAACGTCCCAGACGTCCCAGATGTCCCATTTGTCCTTAACGTCCCATACGTCCCAGATGTCCCAGACGTCCCAGACGTCCCAGGCGTCCTAGATGTCTCATATGTCCCATATGTCTCTAACGTCCCAGACGTCCTGGTTGTCCCATATGTCCCTAACGTCCTTGACGTCCCAGACGTCCTAGATGACCCATATATCCCTAACGTCCAGACGTCTTAGACGTTCTATATGTCCCTACCGTCTCAGACGTCCCGGATGTCCCTTATGTCCTTAACGTCCCAGACATCCCATATGTCTCATGTGTCCCTAACGTTCCAGACGTCTCAAATGTCCCATATGTCCCTAACGTCCCAGACGTCCTAGATGTCCTATATGTCCCTAACGTCCCACACGTCCGAGTTGTTTCGTATGTCCCTAACGTACCAGACGTCCTAGATGTCCCATATGTCTCTAACGTCCCAGACGTCCCACATGTCCCATATGTCCTTAACGTCCCAGACGTCCTAGATGTCCCAATTGTCTCAAACGTCCCAGACGTCCCAGATGTCTCATATGTCCCTAACGTCCCAGACGTCCTAGATGTCTCATATGTCCCACATGTCCCTAACGTCCCAGACGTCCTGGTTGTCCCATATGTCCCTAACGTCCTTGACGTCCCAGACGTCCTAGATGACCCATATATCCCTAACGTTCCAGACGTCTTAGACGTCCTATATGTCCCTAACGTCTCAGACGTCCCGCATGTCCCTTATGTCCTTAACGTCCCAGACATCCCATATGTCCCATGTGTCCCTAACGTTCCAGACGTCTCAAATGTTCCATATGTCCCTAACGTCCCAGACGTCCTAGATGTCCTATATGTCCCTAACGTCCCACACGTCCAAGTTGTTTCGTATATCCCTAACGTCCCAGACGTCCTAGATGTCCCATATGTCTCTAACGTCCCAGACGTCCCACATGTCCCATATGTCCTTAACGTCCCAGACGTCCTAGATGTCCCAATTGTCTCAAACGTCCCAGACGTCCCAGATGTCTCATATGTCCCTAACGTCCCAGACGTCCCAGGCGTCCCAGATATCCCAGACTTTCCAAACGTCGCAGACGTCTCAGATGTCCTAGATGTCTCATATTTCTCTAACGTCCCAGACGTCCCAGATGTCCCATATGTCCCTAACGTCCCAGACGTCCGAGTTGTTTTATATGTTTCTAACGTCTCAGATGTCCTAGATGTCCCATATGTTTCTAACGTCCCAGACGTCCCAGATGTCCCATATGTCCCTAACGTCAGAGACGTCCCAGATGCCCCATATGTCCCTAACGTCCTAGACGTCCTAGATATCCCACATGTCTCTAACGTCCCAGTCGTCCCATATGTCCTATATGTCCCTAACGTCCCAGACGTCTTAGAAGTCCTATATATCCCTAACGTCCCAGGCGTCCCAAACGATCCATATGTCCCTAACGTTTCAGACGTCCCAAACGTCCCAGATATCCCAGACTTTCCAAACGTAGCAAACGTCTCAGATGTCCTAGATGTCCCATATGTCCCTAACGTCCCAGACGTCCTAGATGTCTTATATGTCCCTAACGTCCCAGACGTCCCAGATGTCTCATATGTCCCTAACGTCCCATACGTCCCAGATGTCCCATATGTCCCTAACTTCCCAGACGTCCCAGACGTCTCATGTGTCCCATATGTCTATAACGTCCCAGGCGTCCTAGATGTACCATATGTCCCTAACGTCCCAGACGTCCCAGACGTCTTAGGTGTCCCATATGTCACTAACGTCCTTGACGTCCCAGACGTCTTAGATGTCCCATATATCCCTAACGTCCCAGACGTCTTAGACGTCCTATATGCCCCTAACGTCTCAGACGTCCCGGATGTCTCTTATGTCCCTAACGTCCCAGACGTCCCAGATGTCCCATATGTCCCATATGTTAATAACGTCCCAGACGTCCCAGATGTCCCATATGTCCCTAACGTCCCAGACATCCTAGATGTCCCATATGTCCCTAACGTCCCAGGCGTCCTAGAAGTCCCATATGTCCCTAACGTCCCAGACGTCCTAGATGTCCCATATGTCCCTAACGTCCTTGACGTCGCAGACGTCCTAGGTATCCAATATATCCCTAACGTCCCAGACGTCTTAGAAGTCAAATATGTCCCTAACGTCTCAGACGTTCCAGATGTCCCATATGTCCCTTAGGTCCCTAACGTCCCAGACGTCCAAGGTGTCCGATATACCCCTAACATCCCAGGCCTCCCAGATGTCCCATATGTCCCTAACGTCCCAGACGTCTTAGAAGTCCTATATATCCCTAACGTCCCAGGCGTCCCAAACGATCCATATGTCCCTAACGTTTCAGACGTCCCAAACGTCCCAGATATCCCAGACTTTCCAAACGTAGCAAACGTCTCAGATGTCCTAGATGTCCCATATGTCCCTAACGTCCCAGACGTCCTAGATGTCTTATATGTCCCTAACGTCCCAGACGTCCCAGATGTCTCATATGTCCCTAACGTCCCATACGTCCCAGATGTCCCATATGTCCCTAACTTCCCAGACGTCCCAGACGTCTCATGTGTCCCATATGTCTATAACGTCCCAGGCGTCCTAGATGTACCATATGTCCCTAACGTCCCAGACGTCCCAGACGTCTTAGGTGTCCCATATGTCACTAACGTCCTTGACGTCCCAGACGTCTTAGATGTCCCATATATCCCTAACGTCCCAGACGTCTTAGACGTCCTATATGTCTCTAACGTCTCAGACGTCCCGGATGTCTCTTATGTCCCTAACGTCCCAGACGTCCCAGATGTCCCATATGTCCCATATGTTAATAACGTCCCAGACGTCCCAGATGTCCCATATGTCCCTAACGTCCCAGACATCCTAGATGTCCCATATGTCCCTAACGTCCCAGGCGTCCTAGAAGTCCCATATGTCCCTAACGTCCCAGACGTCCTAGATGTCCCATATGTCCCTAACGTCCTTGACGTCGCAGACGTCCTAGGTATCCAATATATCCCTAACGTCCCAGACGTCTTAGAAGTCAAATATGTCCCTAACGTCTCAGACGTTCCAGATGTCCCATTTGTCCTTTAGGTCCCTAACGTCCCAGACGTCCAAGGTGTCCGATATACCCCTAACATCCCAGGCCTCCCAGATGTCCCATATGTCCCTAACGTCCCAGACGTCCCAGATGTCCCATATATCCCTAACGTCCCAGACGTTTCAGATGTCCCATGTGTCCCTAACGTCCCAGACGTCTCAGATGTTCCATTTGTTCCATACGTCTCTAACGTCCCAGACGACCTGGACGTCCTATATGTCAATAACGTCCCAGACGTCCCAGATGTCCCATATATCCCTAACGTCCCAGACGTTTCAGATGTCCCATGTGTCCCTAACGTCCCAGACGTCTCAGATGTTCCATATGTTCCATACGTCCCTAACGTCCCAGACGACCTAGATGTCCTATATGTAAATAACGTCCCAGACGTCCCAGATGTCCCATATGTCCCTAACGTCCCAGACGTCCCAGAATTCCCATATGTCTCATGTCCCTAACGTCCCAGACGTCCCAGATGTCATAAATGTCCCTAACGTCCCAGACGTCCCAGATGTTCAATATGTTCCATATGTCCCTAAAGACCCAGACGTCCTAGATGTCCCATATGTCTCTAACGTTTCAGACGTCCCAGATGTCCCTTATGTTCCTAACGTCCCAGCGTCCTAGATGTCCCATGTGTCTCTATCGTCCCAGACGTTCCAGATGTCCCATACGTCCCAGACGTCCTAGATGTCTCACATGTCCTTAACGTCCCAGACGTCCCAGATGTCCCATATGTCCGTAACATCCCAGACGTCCCAGAATTCCCATATGTCTCATGTCCCTAACGTCCCAGACGTCCCAGATGTCATAAATGTCCCTAACGTCTCAGACGTCCCAGATGTTCAATATGTTCCAAATGTCCATAAAGACCCAGACGTCCTAGATGTCCCATATGTCTCTAACGTTTCAGACGTCCCAGATGTCCCTTATGTCCCTAACGTCCCAGCGTCCTAGATGTCCCATGTGTCTCTAACGTCCCAGACGTTCCAGATGTCCCATACGTCACAGACGTCCTAGATGTCTCACATGTCCCTAACGTCCCAGACGTCTTAGATGTCCCATATGTCCGTAACGTCCCAGACGTCCTAGATGTCCCATATTTCCCTAACGTCCTTGACGTCCCAAACGTCCTAGGTGTCCCATATATCCCTAACGTCTCAGACGTCTTAGAAGTCCCATATGTCCCTAACGTCTCAGACGTCCTAGATGTTCCATATGTCCCTACATCCCAGACGTCCCAGATCTTCCATATGTCCCTAACGTCCCATACGTCCCAGATGTCCCATTAATCATATGTCCCTAACGTCCCAGACGTCCAAGATGTCCTATATATTCCTAACGTCCCGGACGTCCCAGATATCCCAGACTCCCCAAACGTGGCAGACGTCTTAGATGTCCTAGATGTCCCATATATCCCTAACGTCCCAGACGTCCCAGATGTCTCATATGTCCTTAACGTCCCATACGTCCCAGATGTCCCATATGTCCCTAACGTCCCCAACGTCCCAGACGTACCATGTGTCCCATATGTCCCTAACGTCCCAGGCGTCCTAGATGTCCCATATATCGCTAACGTCCCAGACGTTCCAGACGTCCTAGATGTCTCATATGTTCCTAACGTCCCAGACGTCCTAGATGTCCTATATGTCCCTAACGTCCCAGATGTCCCATATGTCCCTAACGTCCCAGACGTCCCATATGTCCCATATGTCTTTAACGTTCCAAGCGTCCTGGATGTCCCATATGTCCCTAACGTCCCAGACGTCCCAGACGTCCTAGATGCTTCATATGTCCCTAACATCGCAGACGTCCTAGATGTCTTATATGTCCCTAACGTCCCAGACGTCCCAGATGTCTTATATGTCCCAAACGACCCAGACGTCCTAGATGTCCCATATGTCCCTAACGTCCCAGACGTTCCAGACGCCTCATATGTCCCTAACGTCCCATACGTCCCAGATGTCGCATTTATCCCATATGTCCCGAACGTCCCAAACGTCGTAGATGTCCTATATATCCATAACGTCCCAGGCGTCCCAGATGTTCCATATGTTCCTAACGTGCCGACGTCCCACACGTCCCAGATATCCTAGACTTTCCAAACGTCGCAGGCGTCCTAGACGTCCCATATGTCCCATATGTCCCTAACTTCCCAGACGTCCTAGTTGTCCCATATGTCTCTAACGTCCTTGACGTCCCAGACGTCCTAGATGTCCCATATATCCCCAACGTTCCAGACGTCTTAGACGTCCTATATGTTCCTAACGTCTCAGACGTCCTAGATGTCTTATATGTCCCTAACGTCCCAGACGTCCCGGATGTCCCATTTGTCCTTAACGTCCCATACGTCCCAGATGTCCCATATGTCCCTAACGTCCCAGACGTCCTAGATGTCTTATATGTCCCTAACGTCCCAGACGTCCCGGATGTCCCATTTGTCCTTAACGTCCCATACGTCCCAGATGTCCCAGACGTCCCAGACGTCCCAGGCGTCCTAGACGTCCCATATGTCCCATATGTCCCTAACTTCCCAGACGTCCTAGTTGTCCCATATGTCCCTAACGTCCTTGACGTCCCAGACGTCCTAGATGTCCCATATATCCCCAACGTTCCAGACGTCTTAGACGTCCTATATGTCCCTAACGTCTCAGACGTCCCGGATGTCCCTTATGTCCCTAACGTCCCAGACATCCCAGATGTCCCATGTGTCCCTAACGTTCCAGACGTCTCAAATGTCCCATATGTCCCTATCGTCCCAGACGTTCTAGATTTCCTATATGTCCCTAACGTCCCACACGTCCGAGTTGTTTCGTATGTCCCTAACGTCCCAGACGTCCTAGAAGTCCCATATGTCTCTAACGTCACAGACGTCCCACATGTCCCATATGTCCTTAACGTCCCAGACGTCCTAGATGTCCCAATTGTCTCAAACGTCCCAGTCGTCCTAGATGTCTCATATATCCCTAACGTCCCAGACGTCCCAGGCGTCCCAGATATCCCAGACTTTCCAAACGTCGCAGACGTCTCAGATGTCCTAGATGTCTCATATTTCTCTAACGTCCCAGCCGTCCCAGATGTCCCATATGTCCCTAACGTCCCAGACGTCCGAGTTGTTTCATATGTTTCTAACGTCCCAGATGTCCTAGATGTCCCATATGTCTCTAACGTCCCAGACGTCCCACATGTCCCATATGTCCATAACGTCCCAGACGTCCGAGTCGTTTCATATGTTTCTAACGTCCCAGATGTCCTAGATGTCCCATATGTCTCTAACGTCCCAGGCGTCCTAGATGTCCCATATGTCCCTAACGTCCTTGACGTCCCAGACGTCCTAGATGTCGCATATATCCCTAACGTCCCAGATGTCCCATGTGTCCCTAGCGTCCCTGACGTCCCAGATGTCCAATATGTCCCTAACGTCCCAGACGTCCCAGGTTTCCCATATGTCCCATATGTCCCTAACGTCCCAGACGTCTTAAAAGTCCAATATGTCCCTAACATCCCAGACGTCCCAGATTTCCCATATGTTTCTAACGTCCCAGACGTCCCAGATGTCCCATATGTCCCATATGTCGATAACATCCCAGACGTCCTAGATGTTCCATATGTCCCTAACGTCTCAGACGTCCTAGATGTCCCATATGTCTCTAAAGTCCCAGACGTCCCAAATGTCTCATTTGTCCTTAACGTCCCAGACGTGCTAGATGTCCCATAAGTCCCTAACGTCCCAGACGTCCTAGATGTCCCATTTGTCCCTAACGTCCCAGACGTCTCAAATGTCCCAATGTCCAATATGTCCCTAACGTCCCAGACGTCCTAGATGTCCTATATGTCCCTAACGTCCCAGACGTCCCAGATTTCCCATATGATCCTAACGTCCCAGATGTCCAAGATGTCCCATATGTCCCTAACGTCCCAGACGTCCCAGACGTCCTAGATGCTTCATATGTCCCTAACGTCGCAGACGTCCTAGTTGTCTTATATGTCCCTAACGTCCCAGACGTCCCAGATGTCTTATATGTCCCAAACGACCCAGACGTCCTAGATGTCCCATATGTCCCTAACATCCCAGACGTCCCAGATTTCCCATATGTTTCTAACGTCCCAGACGTCCCAGATGTCCCATATGTCCCATATGTCGATAACATCCCAGACGTCCTAGATGTTCCATATGTCCCTAACGTCTCAGACGTCCTAGATGTCCCATATGTCTCTAACGTCCCAGACGTCCCAAATGTCTCATTTGTCCTTAACGTCCCAGACGTGCTAGATGTCCCATAAGTCCCTAACGTCCCAGACGTCCTAGATGTCCCATTTGTCCCTAACGTCCCAGACGTCTCAAATGTCCCAATGTCCAATATGTCCCTAACGTCCCAGACGTCCTAGATGTCCTATATGTCCCTAACGTCCCAGACGTCCCAGATTTCCCATATGATCCTAACGTCCCAGATGTCCAAGATGTCCCATATGTCCCTAACGTCCCAGACGTCCCAGACGTCCTAGATGCTTCATATGTCCCTAACGTCGCAGACGTCCTAGTTGTCTTATATGTCCCTAACGTCCCAGACGTCCCAGATGTCTTATATGTCCCAAACGACCCAGACGTCCTAGATGTCCCATATGTCCCTAACGTTCCAGACGTTCCAGACGCCTCATATGTCCCTAACGTCCCATACGTCCCAGATGTCGCATTTATCCCATATGTCCCGAACGTCCCAGACGTCCCAGATGTCTTATATGTCCCTAACGTCCCAGACGTCCCAGATGTCTTATATGTCCCAAACGACCCAGACGTCTTAGATGTCCCATATGTCCCTAACGTCCCAGACGTTCCAGACGCCTCATATGTCCCTAACGTCCCATACGTCCCAGATGTCTTATATGTCCCAAACGACCCAGACGTCCTAGATGTCCCATCTGTCCTTAACGTCCCAGACGTTCCAGACGCCTCATATGTCCCTAACGTCCCATACGTCCCAGATGTCGCATTTATCCCATATGTCCCTAACGTCCCAGACGTCCCAGATGTCTGATATGTCCCTAACGTCCCAGACGTCTCAAATGTCCCATATGTCCCTAACGTCCCAGACGTCCTAGATTTCCTATATGTCCCTAACGTCCCACACGTCCGAGTTGTTTCGTATGTCCCTAACGTCATAGACGTCCTAGATGTCCCATATGTCTCTAACGTCCCAGACGTCCCACATGTCCCATATGTCCTTAACGTCCCAGACGTCCTAGATGTCCCAATTGTCTCAAACGTCCCAGTCGTCCCAGATGTCTCATATATCCCTAACGTCCCAGACGTCCCAGGCGTCCCAGATATCCCAGACTTTCCAAAAGTCGCAGACGTCTCAGATGTCCTAGATGTCTCATATTTCTCTAACGTCCCAGCCGTCCCAGATGTCCCACATGTCCCTAACGTCCCAGACGTCCGAGTTGTTTCATATGTTTCTAACGTCCCAGATGTCCTAGATGTCCCATATGTCTCTAACGTCCCAGACGTCCCACATGTCCCATATGTCCGTAACGTCCCAGACGTCCGAGTCGTTTCATATGTTTCTAACGTCCCAGATGTCCTAGATGTCCCATATGTCTCTAACGTCCCAGGCGTCCTAGATGTCCCATATGTCCCTAACGTCCTTGACGTCCCAGACGTCCTAGATGTCGTATATATCCCTAACGTCCCAGATGTCCCATGTGTCCCTAGCGTCCCAGACGTCCCAGATGTCCAATACGTCCCAGGTTTCCCATATGTCCCATATGTCCCTAACGTCCCAGACGTCTTAAAAGTCCCATATGTCCCTAACGTCTCAGACGTCCTAGATGTCCCATATGTCCCTAACATCCCAGACGTCCCAGATTTCCCATATGTTTCTAACGTCCCAGACGTCCCAGATGTCCCATATGTCCCATATGTCGATAACATCCCAGACGTCCTAGATGTTCCATATGTCCCTAACGTCTCAGACGTCCTAGATGTCCCATATGTCTCTAACGTCCCAGACGTCCCAAATGTCTCATTTGTCCTTAACGTCCCAGACGTGCTAGATGTCCCATAAGTCCCTAACGTCCCAGACGTCCTAGATGTCCCATTTGTCCCTAACGTCCCAGACGTCTCAAATGTCCCAATGTCCAATATGTCCCTAACGTCCCAGACGTCCTAGATGTCCTATATGTCCCTAACGTCCCAGACGTCCCATATTTCCCATATGATCCTAACGTCCCAGATGTCCCAGATGTCCCATATGTCCCTAACGTCCCCGACGTCCAGGTTGTTTAATATGTTCCTAACGTCCCAGACGTCCCAGATGTCCCATATGTTCCTAACGTCCCAGACGTCCTAGATGTCCCATATGTCCGTAACGTCCCAGACATCCTAGAAGTCCCATATGTACGTAACGTCCCAGACGTCCTAGATGTCCCATATTTCCCTAACGTCCTTGACGTCCCAGATGTCCTAGGTGTCCCATATATCCCTAACGTCTCAGACGTCTTAGAAGTCCCATATGTCCCTAACGTCTCAGCCGTCCTAGATGTTCCATATGTCCCTACATCCCAGACGTCCCAGATCTTCCATATGTCCCTAACGTCCCATACGTCCCAGATGTCCCATTTGTCCCATATGTCCCTAACGTCCCAGACGTCCAAGATGTCTTATATATTCCTAACGTCCCGGACGTCCCAGATATCCCAGACTTCCCAAACGTGGCAGACGTCTCAGATGTCCTAGATGTCCCATATATCCCTAACGTCCCAGACGACCTAGATATCCTATATGTCTCTAACGTCCCAGACGTCCCACATGTCCCATATGTCCGTAACGTCCCAGACGTCCGAGTCGTTTCATATGTTTCTAACGTCCCAGATGTCCTAGATTTCCCATATGTCTCTAACGTCCCAAGCGTCCTAGATGTCCCATATGTCCCTAACGTCCTTGACGTCCCAGACGTCCTAGATGTCTCATATATCCCTAACGTCCCAGATGACCCATGTGTCCCTAGCATCCCAGACGTCCCAGATGTTCAATATGTCCCTAACGTCCCAGACCTCCCAGGTTTCCCATATGTCCCATATGTCCCTAACATCCCAGACCTCTTAGAAGTCCCATATGTCCCTAACGTCTCAGACGTCCTAGATGTCCCATATGTCCCTAACATCCCAGACGTCCCAGATTTCCCATATGTTTCTAACGTCCCAGACGTCCCAGATGTCCCATATGTCCCATATGTCGATAACATCCCAGACGTCCTAGATGTTCCATATGTCCCTAACGTCTCAGAAGTCCTAGATGTCCCATATGTCTCTAACGTCCCAGACGTCCCAGATGTCTCATTTGTCCTTAACGTCCCAGACGTGCTAGATGACCCATAAGTCCCTAACGTCCTAGATGTCCCATTTGTCCCTAACGTCCTAGGCGTCTCAAAGTCCCAATGTCCAATATGTCCCTAACGTCCCAGACGTCCTAGATGTCCTATATGTCCCTAACGTCCCAGACGTCCCAGATTTCCCATATGATCCTAACGTCCCAGATGTCCCAGATGTCCCATATGTCCCTAACGTCCCCGACGTCCAGGTTGTTTCATATATCCCTAACGTCCCAGACGTCCCAGATTTCCCATATGTCCCTAACGTCCCAGACGTCCTAGAAGTCCCATATGTACGTAACGTCCCAGACGTCCTAGATGTCCCATATTTCCCTAACGTCCTTGACGTCCCAGATGTCCTAGGTGTCCCATATATCCCTAACGTCTCAGACGTCTTAGAAGTCCTATATGTCCCTAACGTCTCAGACGTCCTAGATGTTCCATATGTCCCTACATCCCAGACGTCCCAGATCTTCCATATGTCCCTAACGCCCCATACGTCCCGAATGTCCCATTTGTCCCATATGTCCCTAACGTCCCAGACGTCCAAGATGTCCTATATATTCCTAACGTCCCGGACGTCCCAGATATCCCAGACTTCCCAAACGTGGCAGACGTCTCAGATGTCCTAGATGTCCCATATATCCCTAACGCCCCAGACGACCTAAATGTCCTATATGTCCCTAACGTCCCAGACGTCCCAGATGTCTCATATGTCCTTAACGTCCTATACGTCCCAGATGTCCCATATGTCCCTAACGTCCCCAACGTCCCAGACATACCATGTGCCCCATATGTCCCTAACGTCCCAGGCGTCCTAGATGTCCCATATATCGCTAACGCCCCAGACGTTCCACACGTCCTAGATGTCTCATATGTCCCTAACGTCCCAGACGTCCTAGATGTCCTATATGTCCCTAACGTCCCAGATGTCCCATATGTCCCTAACGTCCCAGACGTCCCAGATGTCTAATATGTCTTTAACGTTCCAAGCGTCCTGGATATCCCATATGTCCCTAACGTCCCAGACGTCCCAGACTTCCTAGATGCTTCATATGTCCCTAACGTCCCAGACGTCCTAGATGTCTTATATGTCCCTAACGTCCCAGACGTCCCAGATGCCTCATATGTCCCTAACGTCCCATACGTCCCAGATGTCGAATTTATCCCATATGTCCCGAACGTCCCAGACGTCCTAGATGTCCTATATATCCCTAACGTCCCAGGCGTCCCAGATGTTCCATATGTCCCTAACGTCCCAGACGTCCCAGACGTCCCAGATATCCTAGACCTTCCAAACGTCGCAGACGTCCCAGATGTCCCATTTGTCCTTAACGTCCCATACGTCCGAGATGTCCCAGACGTCCCAGACGTCCCAGGTGTCCTAGATGTCTCATATGTCCCATATGTCCCTAACGTCCCAGACGTCCTGGTTGTCCCATATGTCCCTAACGTCCTTGACGTCCCAGACGTCCTAGATGACCCATATATCCCCAACGTTCCAGACGTCTTAGACGTTCTATATGTCCCTAACGTCTCAGACGTCCCGGATGTCCCTTATGTCCTTAACGTCCCAGACATCCATATGTCCCATGTGTCCCTAACGTTCCAGACGTCTCAAATGTCCCATATGTCTCTAACGTCCCAGACGTCCTAGATGTCCTATATGTCCCTAAAGTCCCACACGTCCGAGTTGTTTCGTATGTCCCTAACGTCCCAGACGTCCTAGATGTCCCAATTGTCTCAAACGTCCCAGACGTCCCAGATGTCTCATATGTCCCTAACGTCCCAGACGTCCTAGATGTCTCATATGTCCCATATGTCCCTAACGTCCCAGACGTCCTGGTTGTCCCATATGTCCCTAACGTCCTTGACGTCCCAGACGTCCTAGATGACCCATATATCCCTAACGTTCCAGACGTCTTAAACGTCCTATACGTCCCTAACGTCTCAGACGTCCCGCATGTCCCTTATGTCCTTAACGTCCCAGACATCCCATATGTCCCATGTGTCCCTAACGTTCCAGACGTCTCAAATGTCCTATATGTCCCTAACGTCCCAGACGTCCTAGATGTCCTATATGTCCCTAACGTCCCACACGTCCGAGTTGTTTCGTATGTCCCTAACGTCCCAGACGTCCTAGATATCCCATATGTCTCTAACGTCCCAGACGTCCCACATGTTCCATATGTCCTTAACGTCCCAGACGTCCTAGATGTCCCAATTGTCTCAAACGTCCCAGACGTCCCAGACGTCTCATATGTCCCTAACGTCCCAGACGTCCCAGGCGTCCCAGATATCCCAAACTTTCCAAACGTCGCAGACGTCTCAGATGTCCTAGATGTCTCATATTTCTCTAACGTCCCAGACGTCCCAGATGTCCCTAACGTCCCAGACGTCCCAGATGTCTCATATGTCCCTAACGTCCCAGACGTCCCAGGCGTCCCAGATATTCCAGACTTTCCAAACGTAGCAAACGTCTCAGATGTCCTAAATGTCCCATATGTCCCTAACGTCCCAGACGTCCTAGATGTCTTATATGTCCCTAACGTCCCAGACGTCCCAGATGTCTCATATGTCCCTAACGTCCCAGATGTCCCATATGTCCCTAACTTTCCAGACGTCCCAGGCGTCCCATGTGTCCCATATGTCTATAACGTCCCAGGCGTCCTAGATGTACCATATGTCCCTAACGTCCCAGACGTCCCAGACGTCTTAGGTGTCCCATATGTCACTAACGTCCTTGACGTCCCAGACCTCTTAGATGTCCCATATATCCCTAACGTCCCAGACGTCTTAGACGTCCTATATGTCCCTAACGTCTCAGACGTCCCGGATGTCTCTTATGTCCCTAACGTCCCAGACGTCCCAGATGTCCCATGTGTCCCTAACGTCCCAGACGTCTCAAATGTCATATGTCTCATATGTCCCTAACGTCCCAGACGTCCTAGATTTCCTATATGTCCCTAACGTCCCAGACGTCCCAGATGTTCCATATTTCCCTAACGTCCCAGACGTCCCAGATGTCCCATATGTCCCATATGTCAATAACGTCCCAGACGTCCCAGATGTCCCATATGTCCCTAACGTCCCAGTCATCCTAGATGTCCCATATGTCCCTAACGTCCCAGGCGTCCTAGAAGTCCCATATGTCCTTAACGTCCCAGACGTCCTAGATGTCCCATATGTCCCTAACGTCCTTGACGTCGCAGACGTCCTAGGTGTCCAATATATCCCTAACGTCCCAGACGTCTTAGAAGTCAAATATGTCTCTAACGTCTCAGACGTTCCAGATGTCCCATTTGTTCCATAGGTCCCTAACGTCCCAGACGTCCAAGGTGTTTGATATACCCCTAACATCCCAGGCCTCCCAGATGTCCCATATGTCCCTAACGTCCCAGACGTCCCAGATGTCCCATATATCCCTAACGTCCCAGACGTTTCAGGTGTCCCATGTGTCCCTAACGTCCCAGACGTCTCAGATGTTCCATTTGTTCCATACGTCTCTAACGTCCCAGACGACCTAGATGTCCTATATGTCAATAACGTCCCAGACGTCCCAGATGTCCCATATGTCCCTAACTCCCAGACGTCCCAGAATTCCCATATGTCTCATGTCCCTAACGTCCCAGACGTCCCAGATGTCCCAAATGTCCCTAACGTCCCAGACGTCCCAGATGTTCAATATGTTCCATATGTCCCTAAAGACCCAGACGTCCTAGTTGTCCCATATGTCTCTAACGTCTCAGACGTCCCAGATGTCCCTTATGTCATTAACGTCCCAGCGTCCTAGATGTCCCATGTGTCTCTAACGTCCCAGACGTTCCAGACGTCCCATACGTCCCAGACGTCCTGGATGTCTCACATGTCCGTAACGTCCCAGACGTCCTAGATGTCCCATATTTCCTTAACGTCCTTGACGTCCCAGACGTCCTAGGTGTCTCATATATCCCTAACGTCTTAGACGTCTTAGAAGTCCCATATGTCCCTAACGTCTCAGACGTCCTAGATGTTCCATATGTCCCTACATCCCAGACGTCCTGATCTTCCATATGTCCCTAACGTCCCATACGTCCCAGATGTCCCATTTGTCCCATATGTCCCTAACGTCCCAGACGTCTAAGATGTCCTATATATTCCTAACGTCCCGGACGTCCCAGATATTCCAGACTTCCCAAACGTGGCAGACGTCTTAGATGTACTAGATGTCCCAAATATCCCTAACGTCCCAGACGACCTAGATGTCCTATATGTCCCTAACGTCCCAGACGTCCCAGATGTCTCATATGTCCTTAACGTCCCATACGTCCCAGATGTCCCATATGTCCCTAACGTCCCTAACGTCCCAGACGTACCATGTGTCCCATATGTCCCTAACGTCCCAGGCGTCCTAGATGTCCCATATACCGCTAACGTCCCAGACGTTCCAGACGTCCTAGATGTCTCATATGTCCCTAACGTCCCAGACGTCTTAGATGTCCTATATGTCCCTAACGTCCCAGATGTACCATATGTCCCTAACGTCTCAGACGTCCCAGATGTCCCATATGTCTTTAACGTTCCAAGCGTCCTGGATGTCCCATATGTCCCTAACGTCCCAGACGTCCCAGACGTCCTAGATGCTTCATATGTCCCTAACGTCCCAGACGTCCTAGATGTCCTATATGTCCCTAACGTCCCAGATGTCTTATATGTCCCAAACGTCCCAGACGTCCTAGATGTCCCATATGTCCCTAACGTCCCAGACGTCCCAGACGCCTCATACGTCCCTAACGTCCCATACGTCCCTGATGTCGCATTTATCCCATATGTCCCGAACGTCCCAGACGTCCTAGATGTCCTATATATCCCTAACGTCCCAGGCGTTCCAGATGTTCCATATGTCCCTAACGTCCCAGACGTCCCAGACGTCCCAAATATCCTAGACTTTCCAAACGTCGCAGACGTCTCAGATGTCCCAGATATGCCATATGTCCCTAACGTCCCAGACGTCCTAGATGTCTTATATGTCCCTAACGTCCCAGTCGTCTCGGATGTCCCATTTATCCTTAACGTCCCATACGTCCCAGATGTCCCAGACGTCCTAAACGTCCCAGGCGTCCTAGATGTCCCATATGTTTCATATGTCCCTAACTTCCCAGACGTCCTAGTTGTCCCATATGTCCCTAACGTCCTTGACGTCCCAGACGTCCTAGATGTCCCATATATCCCTAACGTTCCAGACGTCTTAGACGTCCTATATGTCCCTAACGTCTCAGACGTCCCGGATGTCCCTTATGTCCCTAACGTCCCAGACATCCCAGATGTCCCATGTGTCCCTAACGTTCCAGACGTCTCAAATGTCCCATATGTCCCTAACGTCCCAGACGTCCTAGATTTCCTATATGTCCCTAACGTCCCACACGTCCGAGTTGTTTCGTATATCCCTAACGTCCCAGACGTCCTAGATGTCCCATATGTCTCTAACGTCCCAGACGTCCCACATGTCCCATATGTCCTTAACGTCCCAGACGTCCTAGATGTCCCAATTGTCTCAAACGTCCCAGACGTCCCAGATGTCTCATATATCCCTAACGTCCCAGACGTCCCAGGCGTCCCAGATATCCCAGACTTTCCAAACGTCGCAGACGTCTCAGATGTCCTAGATGTCTCATATTTCTCTAACGTCCCAGACGTCCCAGATGTCCCATATGTCCCTAACGTCCCAGACGTCCGAGTTGTTTCATATGTTTCTAACGTCCCAGATGTCCTAGATGTCCCATATGTCACTAACGTCCTTGACGTCCCAGACGTCTTAGATGTCCCATATATCCCTAACGTCCCAGACGTCTTAGACGTCCTATATGTGCCTAACGTCTCAGACGTCTCGGATGTCCCTTATGTCCCTAACGTCCCAGACGTCCCAGATGTCCCATGTGTCCCTAACGTCCCAGACGTCTCAAATGTCCCATATGTCTCATACGTCCCTAACGTCCCAGACGTCTTAGATGTCCTATATGTCCCTAACGTCCCAGATGTCCCATATGTCCCTAACGTCCCAGACGTCCCAGATGTCCCATATATCTTTAACGTTCCAAGCGTTCTGGATGTTCCATATGTCCCTAACGTCCCAGACGTCCCAGACGTCCTAGATGCATCATATGTCCCTAACGTCCCAGACGTCCTAGATGTCCTATATGTCCCTAACGTCCCAGACGTCCCAGATGTCTTATATGTCCCAAACGTCCCGGACGTCCTAGATGTCCCATATGTCCCTAACGTCCCAGACGTCCCAGACGCCTCATATGTCCCTAACGTCCCATACGTCCCAGATGTCGCATTTATCCCATATGTCCCGAACGTCCCAGACGTCCTAGATGTCCTATATATCCCTAACGTCCCAGGCGTTCCAGATGTTCCATATGTCCCTAACGTCCCAGACGTCCCAGACGTCTCAGATGTCCTAGATGCTTCATATGTCCCTAACGTCCCAGACGTCCTAGATGTCCTATATGTCCCTAACGTCCCAGACGTCCCAGATGTCTTATATGTCCCAAACGTCCCAGACGTCCTAGATGTCCCATATGTCCCTAACGTCCCAGACGTCCCAGACGCCTCATATGTCCCTAACGTCCCATACGTCCCAGATGTCGCATTTATCCCATATGTCCCGAACGTCCCAGACGTCCTAGATGTCCTATATATCCCTAACGTCCCAGGCGTTCCAGATGTTCCATATGTCCCTAACGTCCCAAACGTCGCAGACGTCTCAGATGTCCTAGATGTCTCATATTTCTCTAACGTCCCAGACGTCCCAGATGTCCCATATGTCCCTAACGTCCCAGACGTCCGAGTTGTTTCATATGTTTCTAACGTCCCAGATGTCCTAGATGTCCCATATGTCACTAACGTCCTTGACGTCCCAGACGTCTTAGATGTCCCATATATCCCTAACGTCCCAGACGTCTTAGACGTCCTATATGTGCCTAACGTCTCAGACGTCTCGGATGTCCCTTATGTCCCTAACGTCCCAGACGTCCCAGATGTCCCATGTGTCCCTAACGTCCCAGACGTCTCAAATGTCCCATATGTCTCATATGTCCCTAACGTCCCAGACGTCTTAGATGTCCTATATGTCCCTAACGTCCCAGATGTCCCATATGTCCCTAACGTCCCAGACGTCCCAGATGTCCCATATATCTTTAACGTTCCAAGCGTCCTGGATGTTCCATATGTCCCTAACGTCCCAGACGTCCCAGACGTCCTAGATGCTTCATATGTCCCTAACGTCCCAGACGTCCTAGATGTCCTATATGTCCCTAACGTCCCAGACGTCCCAGATGTCTTATATGTCCCAAACGTCCCAGACGTCCTAGATGTCCCATATGTCCCTAACGTCCCAGACGTCCCAGACGCCTCATGTCCCTAACGTCCCATACGTCCCAGATGTCGCATTTATCCCATATGTCCCGAACGTCCCAGACGTCCTAGATGTCCTATATATCCCTAACGTCCCAGGCGTTCCAGATGTTCCATATGTCCCTAACGTCCCAGACGTCCCAGACGTCCCAGATATCCTAGACTTTCCAAACGTCGCAGACGTCTCAGATGTCCCAGATGTGCCATATGTCCCTAACGTCCCAGACGTCCTAGATGTCTTATATGTCCCTAACGTCCCAGTCGTCTCGGATGTCCCATTTGTCCTTAACGACCCATACGTCCCAGATGTCCCAGACGTCCCAGACGTCCCAGGCGTCCTAGATGTCCCATATGTCCCATATGTCCCTAACTTCCCAGACGTCCTATATGTCCCATATATCCCTAACGTTCCAGACGTCTTAGACGTCCTATATGTCCCTAACGTCTCAGACGTCCCGGATGTCCCTTATGTCCCTAACGTCCCAGACATCCCAGATGTCCCATGTGTCCCTAACGTTCCAGACGTCTCAAATGTCCCATATGTCCCTAACGTCCCAGACGTCCTAGATTTCCTATATGTCCCTAACGTCCCACACGTCCGAGTTGTTTCGTATATCCCTAACGTCCCAGACGTCCTAGATGTCCCATATGTCTCTAACGTCCCAGACGTCCCACATGTCCCATATGTCGTTAACGTCAAAGACGTCCTAGATGTCCCAATTGTCTCAAACGTCCCAGACGTCCCAGATGTCTCATATATCCCTAACGTCCCAGACGTCCCAGGCGTCCCAGATATCCCAGACTTTCCAAACGTCGCAGACGTCTCAGATGTCCTAGATGTCTCATATTTCTCTAACGTCCCAGACGTCCCATATGTCCCTAACGTCCCAGACGTCCGAGTTGTTTCATATGTTTCTAACGTCCAGATGTCCTAGATGTCCCATATGTCTCTAACGTCCCAGACGTTTCAGATGTCCCATATGTCCCTAACGTCCCAGACGTCCCAGATGCCCCATATGTCCCTAACGTCCTAGACGTCCTAGATATCCCACATGTCTCTAACGTCCCAGTCGTCCCAGATGTCCCATATGTCCCTAACGTCCCAGACGTCTTAGATGTCTTATATATCCCTAACATCCCAGGCGTCCCAAACGTTCCATATGTCCCTAACGTCCCAGACGTCCCATACGTCCCAGATATCCCAGACTTTCCAAACGTCGCAGACGTCTCAAATGTCCTAGATGTCCCATATGTCCCTAACGTCTCAGACGTCCTAGATGTCTTATATGTCCCTAACGTCCCAGACGTCCCAGATGTCTCATATGTCCCTAACGTCCCATACGTCCCAGATGTCCCATATGTCCCTAACGTCCCAGACGTCCCAGACGTCCCATGTGTCCCATATGTCTATAACGTCCCAGGCGTCCTAGATGTACCATATGTCCCTAACGTCCCAAACGTCCCAGACGTCTTAAATGTTCCATATGTCACTAACGTCCTTGACGTCCCAGATGTCTTAGATGTCCCATATATCCCTAACGTCCCAGACGTCTTAGACGTCCTATATGTGCCTAACGTCTCAGACGTCTCGGATGTCCCTTATGTCCCTAACGTCCCAGACGTCCCAGATGTCCCATGTGTCCCTAACGTCCCAGACGTCTCAAATGTCCCATATGTCTCATATGTCCCTAACGTCTCAGACGTCCTAGATTTCCTATATGTCCCTAACGTCCCAGACGTCCCAGATGTCCCATATGTCCCTAACGTCCCAGACGTCCCAGATGTCCCATATGTCCCATATGTCAATAACGTCCCAGACGTCCCAGATGTCCCATATGTCCCTAACGTCCCAGACTTCCTAGATGTCCCATATGTCCCTAACGTCCCAGGCGTCCTAGAAGTCCATATGTCCCTAACGTTTCAGACGTCCTAGATGTCCCATATGTCCCTAACGTCTTTGACGTCCCAGACGTCCTAGGAGTCCCATATATCCCTAACGTCCCAGACGTCTTAGAAGTCAAATATGTCGCTAACGTCTCAGACGTTCCAGATGTCCCATTTGTCCCATAGGTCCCTAACGTCCCAGACGTCCAAGGTGTCCGATATACCCCTAACATCCCAGGCGTCCCAGATGTCCCATATGTCCCTAACGTCCCAGACGTCCCAGATGTCCAATATATCCCTAACGTCCCAGACGACCTAGATGTCCTATATGTCCCTAACGTCCCAGACGTCCCAGATGTCCCATATGTCCCTAACGTCCCAGACGTCCCAGAATTCCCATATGTCTCATGTCCCTAACGTCCCAGACGTCTCAGATGTCCCAAATGTCCCTAACGTCCCAGCGTCCTAGATGTCCCATGTGTCTCTAACGTCCCAGACGTTCCAGATGTCCCATATGTCCCTAACGTCCCAGACTTGCTAGATGTCCCATATGTCCCTAACGTCCCAGACGTCCTAGATGTCTTACATGTTCCTAACGTCCCAAACGTCCCAGATGTCCCATACGTCCCAGACGTCCTAGATGTCCCATATGTCTCAAACGTCCTAGACGTCCCAGACGTCCTAGAAGTCCCATATGTCTCAAACGTCCTAGACGTCCCAGACGTCCTAGATGTCACATATGTCCCTAACGTCCCAGACGTCCCAGATGTTTCATATGTCCCTAACGTCCCATACGTCCCAGATGCCGCATTTGTCCCATATGTCCCTAACGTCCCAGACGTCCTAGATGTCCTATATAATCCTAACGTCCCAAGCGTCCCAGACGTCCCATGTGTCCCATATGTCCCTAACGTCCCAGGCGTCTCAGATGTCCCAGATGTCTCATACGTCCCTAACGTCCCAGACGTCACAGTCGTCCCAGACGTCCCATGTGTCCCATATGTCCCTAACGTCCCAGGCGTCCTAGATGTCTTATATGTCCCTAACGTCCCAGACGTCCCAGATGTCCTAGATGTCCCATATGTCCCTAACGTCCTTGACGTCCCAGAGGTCCTAGATGTCCCATATATCCCTAACGTCCCAGACGTCTCAGATGTCCCATGTGTCCCTAACGTCCCAGACGTCTCAGATGTTCCATATGTTCCATACGTCCCTAACGTCCCAGACGAACTAGATGTCCTATATGTCCCTAACGTCCCAGACGTCCCAGATGTCCCATATGTCCCTAACGTCCCAGCTGTCCCAGAATTCCCATATGTCTCATGTCCCTAACGTTCCAGACGTCCCAGATATCCCAAATGTCCCTAACGTCCCAGACGACCCAGATGTTCCATATGTCCCATATGTCCCTAAAGACCCAGACGTCCTAGATGTCCCATATGTCTCTAACGTCTCAGACGTCCCGGATGTCCTATATGTCCCTAACGTCCCAGACGTGCTAGATGGCCCATATGTCCCTAACGTCCAAGACGTCCTAGATGTTTCACATGTCCCTAACGTCCCAGACGTCCCAGATGTCCCATACGTCCCAGACGTCCTAGATGTCCCATATGTCGTTAACGTCTAAGACGTCCGAGATGTCCCATATGTCTCAAACGTCCTAGACGTCCCAGACGTCCTAGATGTCCCATATGTTCCTAACGTCCCAGACGTCCCAGGTGTCTCATATGTCCCTAACGTCCCATACGTCCCAGATGTCGCATTTGTCCCATATGTCCCTAACGTCCCAGACGTCCTAGATGTCCTATATAATCCTAACGTCCCAAGCGTCCCAGATGTTCCATGTGTCCCTAATTTCCCAGACGTCCCAGACCTCCCAGATATCCTAACTTTCCAAACGTCGCAGACGACCCAGATGTTCCATATGTCCCATATGTCCCTAAAGACCCAGACGTCCTAGATGTCCCATATGTCTCTAACGTCTCAGACGTCCCGGATGTCCTATAATTTCCCTAACGTCCCAGACGTGCTAGATGGCCCATATGTCCCTAACGTCCAAGACGTCCTAGATGTTTCACATGTCCCTAACGTCCCAGACGTCCCAGATGTCCCATACGTCCCAGACGTCCTAGATGTCCCATATGTCGTTAACGTCTAAGACGTCCGAGATGTCCCATATGTCTCAAACGTCCTAGACGTCCCAGACGTCCTAGATGTCCCATATGTTCCTAACGTCACAGACGTCCCAGGTGTCTCATATGTCCCTAACGTCCCATACGTCCCAGATGTCGCATTTGTCCCATATGTCCCTAACGTCCCAGACGTCCTAGATGTCCTATATAATCCTAACGTCCCAAGCGTCCCAGATGTTCCATGTGTCCCTAATTTCCCAGACGTCCCAGACCTCCCAGATATCCTAACTTTCCAAACGTCGCAGACGTCCCAGATGTCCCATTTGTCCTTAACGTCCCATACGTCCCAGATGTCCCAGACGAGGCGACCTAGGCGTCCTAGATGTCCCATATGTCCCTAACGTCCCAGACGTCCTAGATGTCCCATATGTCCCTAACGCCCTTGACGTCCCAGACGTCCCATATGTCCCTAACGTCTCAGACATCGCAGATGTCTCATGTGTCCCTAACGTCCCAGACGTCTCAAATGTTCCATATGTCCCTAACGTCCCAGACGTCCTAGACGTCCTATATGTCCCTAACTTCCCAGACGTCCCAGATGTCCCATATGTTCCTAACTTTCCAGACGTCCCAGATGTCGCATATGTCCCATATGTCTCTAACGTCCCAGACGTCCCAGACGTCTCATATGTCCCTAACGTCACAGACGTCCCAGACGTCCCAGATATCCCAGAGTTTCCAAAGGTCGCAGACGTCTCAGATGTCCTAGATGTCTCATATGTCTCTAACGTCCCAGACGTCCCAGATGTCCCATATGTCCCTAACGTTCCAGACGTCCTAGATGTCTCATATGTCCCTAACGTCCCAGACGTCCTTAAAGTCCTATATGTCTCTAACGTCCAAGATGTCCCATATGTCCCAGACGTCCCAGATGTCCCATATGTCTTTAACGTTCCAAGCGTCCTGGATGTCCCATATGTCCCTAACGTCCCAGACATCCCAGACGTCCTAGATGCTTCATATGTCCCTAACGTCCCAGACGTCCTAGATGTCTTATATGTCCCTAACGTCCCAGACGTCCCAGATGTCTTATGTCCCAAACGTCCCAGACGTCCTAGATGTCCCATATGTCCCTAACGTACCAGACGTCCCAGACGCCTCTTATGTCCCTAACGTCCCATACGTCCCAGATGTCGCATTTATCCCATGTCCCGAACGTCCCAGACGTCCTAGATGTCCTATATATCCCTAACGTCCCAGGCGTCCCAGATGTTCCATATGTCCCTAACGTCCCAGACGTCCCAGACGTCCCAGATATCCTAGACTTTCCAAACGTCGCAGACGTCTCGGATGTCCCATTTGTCCGTAACGTCCCATACGTCCCAGATGTCGCATATGTCCCATATGTCTCTAACGTCCCAGACGTCCCAGACGTCTCATATGTCCCTAACGTCACAGACGTCCCAGACGTCCCAGATATCCCAGAGTTTCCAAAGGTCGCAGACGTCTCAGATGTCCTAGATGTCCCATATGTCCCTAACTTCCCAGACGTCCTAGTTGTCCCATATGTCCCTAACGTCCTTGACGACGCAGACGTCCTAGATGTCCCATATATCCCTAACGTTCCAGACGTCTTAGACGTCCTATATGTCCCTAACGTCTCAGACGTCCCGGATGTCCCTTATGTCCCTAACGTCCCAGACATCCCAGATGTCCCATGTGTCCCTAACGTCCCAGACGTCCTAGATGTCCTATATAATCCTAACGTCCCAAGCGTCCCAGATGTTCCATGTGTCCCTAACTTCCCAGACGTCCCAGACCTCCCAGATATCCTAACTTTCCAAACGTCGCAAACGTCTCAGATGTCCCAGATGTCCCATATGTCCCTAACGTCCCAGACGTCCCAGATGTCCCATTTGTCCTTAACGTCCCATACGTCCCAGATGTCCCAGACGTCCCAGACGACCTAGGCGTCCTTGATGTACCATATGTCCATAACGTCCCAGACGTCCCAGATGTCCTAGATGTCCCATATGTCCCTAACGTCCTTGACGTCCCAGACGTCCCATATGTCCCTAACGTCCCAGACATCCCAGATGTCTCATGTGTCCCTAACGTCCCAGACGTCTCAAATGTTCCATATGTCCCTAACGTCCCAGACGTCCTAGACGTCCTATATGTCCCTAACGTCCCAAACGTCCCAGATGTCCCATATGTCCCTAACTTCCCAGACTTCTAAGATGTCCCATATGTCCCTAACCTTCCAGACGTCCCAGATGTCGCATATGTCCTTATGTCTCTAACGTCCCAGACGTCCCAGACGTCACATATGTCCCTAACGTCCCAGACGTCCCAGATATCCCAGACTTTCCAAACGTCGCAGACGTCTCAGATGTCCTAGATGTCTCATATGTCTCTAACGTCCCAGACGTCCCAGATGTCCCATATGTCCCTAACGTCCCAGACGTCCGAGTTGTTTCATATGTTCCTAACGTCCCAGATGTCCTAGATGTCCCATATGTCCCTAACGTCCTTGACGTCCCAGACGTCCTAGATGTCCCATATATCCCTAACGTCCCAGATGTCCCTAACATCCCAGACGTCCCAGATGTCCAATATGTCCCTAACATCTCAGACGCCCCAGGTTTCCCATATGTCCCATATGTTCCTAACGTCCCAGACGTCTTAGAAGTCCCATATGTCCCTAACGTCTCAGACGTTCTAGATGTCCCATATGTCCCTAACATTCCAGACGTCCCAGACTTCCCATATGTCCCTAACGTCATAGACGTCCCAGATGTCCCATGTGTCCCATATGTCGATAACATCCCATACGTTCTAGACGTCTTAGACGTCCTATATGTCCCTAACGTCTCAGACGTCCCGGATGTCCCTTATGTCCCTAACGTCCCAGATATCCCAGATGCCCCGTGTGTCCCTAACGTCCCAGACTTCTCAAATGTCTCATATGTCCCTAACGTCCCAGACGTCCTAGATGTCCTATATGTCCCTAACGTCCCAAACGTCCCAGATGTCCCATATGTCCCTAACTTCCCAGACGTCCCAGATGTCCCATATGTCCCATATTTCCCTAACGTCCCACACGTCCGACTTGTTTCGTATGTCCCTAACGTCCCAGACGTCCTAAATGGCCCATATGTCTCTAACGTCCCAGACGTCCCACATGTCCCATATGTCCTTAACGTCCCAGACGTCCTAGATGTCCCAATTGTCTCAAACGTCCCAGACGTCCCAGATGTCTCATATGTCCCTAACGTCCCAGACGTCCCAGGCGTCCCAGATATCGCAGACTTTCCAAACGTCGCAGACGTCTCAGATGTCCTAGATGTCTCATATGTCTCTAACGTCCCAGACGTCCCAGGTGTCCCATATGTCCCTAACGTCCCAGACGTCCGAGTTGTTTCATATGTTTCTAACATCCCAGATGTCCTAGATGTCCCATATGTCTCTAACGTCCCAGACGTCCCAAATGTCCCATATATCTCTAACGTCCCAGACGTCTCAGATGTCCTCTATATCCCTAACGTCCCAGGCGTCCCAAATGTTCCATATGTCCCTAACGACCCAGACGTCTTAGATGTCCAATATGTCACTAACGTCCTTGACGTCCCAGACGTCTTAGATGTCCCATATATCCCTAACGTCCCAGACGTCTTAGACGTCCTATATGTCCCTAACGTCTCATACGACCCGGATGTCCTTTATGTCCCTAACGTCCCAGACGTCCAAGATGTCCCATGTGTCCCTAACGTCCCAGACGTCTCAAATGTCCCATATGTCTCATATGTCCCTAACATCCCAGACGTCCTAGACTTCCTATATGTCCCTAACGTCCCAGACGTCCCAGATGTCTCATATGTCCCTAACGTCCCAGACGTCCCAGATGTCCTATTTGTCCCATATGTCAATAACGTCCCAGACGTCCCAGATGTCCCATATGTCCCTGACGTCCCAGACGTCCTAGATGTCACATATGTCCCTAACGTACCAGGCGTCCTAGAAGTCCCATATGTCCCTAACGTCCCAGACGTCCTAGATGTCCCATATGTCCCTAACGTCTTTGACGTCCCAGACGTCCTAGGTGTTCCATATATCCCTAACGTCCCAGACGTCTTAGAAGTCAAATATATCCCTAACGTCTCAGACGTTCCAGATGTCCCAGATGTCCCATGTGTCCCTAACGTCCCAGACGTCTCAAATGTCCCATATGTCTCATATGTCCCTAACATCCCAGACGTCCTAGACTTCCTATATGTCCCTAACATCCCAGGCGTCCCAGATGTCCCATATGTCCCTAACGTTACAGACGTCCCAGATGTTTCATATTTCCTTAACGTCTCATACGTCCCAGATGTCCCATACGTCCCTAACGTCCCAGACGTCCCAGACGTTCCAGATGTCCCATATGTCCTTAACGTCCCATACGTCCCAGATGTCCCATACGTCCCTAACGTCCCAGACGTCCCAGACGTCCCATGTGTCTAATATGTCCCTAACGTCCCAGGCGTCCTAGATGTCCCATATGTCTCTAACGTCCCAGACGTCTCAGATGTCCCAGATATCCCATACGTCCCAGACGTCTCAGATGTCCCAGATGTCCCATACGTCCTTAACGTCCCAGACGTCACAGACGTCCCATGTTTCCCATATGTCCCTAACGTCCCAGGCGTCCTAGATGTCCTATATGTCCCTAACGTCCCAGACGTCCTAGACGTCCTAGATGACCCATATGTCCCTAACGTCCTTGACGTCCCAGACGTCCTAGATGTCCCATATATCCCTAACGTCCTAGACGTCTCAGATGTCCCATGTGTCCCTAACGTCCCAGACGTCTCAGATGTTCCATATGTTTCATACGTCCCTAACGTCCCAGACGACCTAGATGTCCTATATGTCCCTAACGTCCCAGACGTCCCAGATGTTCCATATTTCCCTAACGTCCCAGGCGTCCCAGAATTCCCATAAGTCTCATATGTCCCTAACGTCCCAGACGTCCCAGATGTCCCAAATGTCTCTACCGTCTCAGACGTCCCGAATGTCCCTTATGTCCCTAACGTCCCAGCGTCCTAGTTGTCCCATATGTCTCTAACGTCTCAGACGTCCCGAATGTCCCTTATGTCCCTAACGTCCCAGCGTCCTAGATGTCTCATATGTCTCTAACGTCTCAGACGTCCCGAATGTCCCTTATGTCCCTAACGTCTCAGACGTCCTAAATGTCCCATATGTCTCTAACGTCCCAGACGTCCCAGATGTCCCATTTGTCTTTAACGTCCCAGACGTGCTAGATGTCCCACAAGTCCCTAACGTCCCAGACGTCCTAGACGTCCCATTTGTCCCTAACGTCCCAGACGTCTCAAATGTCCCATATGTCCCATATGTCCCTAACGTCCCAGACGTCCTAGATGTCCTATATGTCCCTAACGTCCCAGACGTCCCAGATGTCCCAGACGTCCCAGGTGTCCCATATGTCCCATATGTCCCTAACGTCCCCGACGTCTAGGTTGTTTCATATGTCCCTAACGTCCCAGACGTCCTAGATGTCCCATATGTCTCTAACGTCCCAGGCGTCCTAGATGTCCCATATGTTCCTAACGTCCCAGACGTCCTAGATGTCCCATATGTCCCTAACGTCCCAGACGTCTTAGAAGTCCCATATGTCCCTAACGTCTCAAACGTCCTAGATGTCCCGTATGTCCCTAACATCCCAGACGTGCCAGATCTCCCATATGTCCCTAACGTCCCATACGTCCCAGATGTCCCATTTGTCCCATATGTCCCTAACGTTCCAGACGTCCAAGATGTCCTATATATTCCTAACGTCCCAGACGTCCCAGATATCCCAGACTTCCCAAACGTGGCAGACGTCTCAGATGTGATAGATGTCCCATGTATCCCTAACGTCCCAGACGTCCTAGATGTCCTATATGTCCCTAACGTCCCAGACGTCCCAGATGTCCCATATGTCCCTAACGCCCCCGACGTCCCAGACGTACCATGTGTCCCATATGTCCCTAACGTCCCAGGCGTCCTAGATGTCCCATATATCGCTAACGTCCCAGACGTTCCAGACGTCCTAGATGTCCCATATGTCCCTAACGTCAAAGACGTCCTTGATATCCTATATGTCTCTAACGTCCCAGACGTCCCAAATGTCCCATACGTCCCTAACGACCCAGACGTCCCAGATGTCCCATATGTCTTTAACGTCCCAGGCGTCCTGGATGTCCCATATGTCCCTAACGACCCAGACGTCCCAGATGTCCCATAAGTCTCATATGTCCCTAACGTCCCAGACGTCCCAGATGTCCCAAATGTCCCTAACGTCCCAGCGTCCTAGATGTCCCATATGTCTCTACCGTCTCAGACGTCCCGAATGTCCCTTATGTCCCTAACGTCCCAGCGTCCTAGATGTCCCATATGTCTCTAACGTCTCAGACGTCCCGAATGTCCCTTATGTCCCTAACGTCCCAGCGTCCTAGATGTCTCATATGTCTCTAACATCTCAGACGTCCCGAATGTCCCTTATGTCCCTAACGTCTCAGACGTCCTAAATGTCCCATATGTCTCTAACGTCCCAGACGTCCCAGATGTCCCATTTGTCCTTAACGTCCCAGACGTGCTAGATGTCCCACAAGTCCCTAACGTCCCAGACGTCCTAGACGTCCCATTTGTCCCTAACGTCCCAAACGTCTCAAATGTCCCATATGTCCCATATGTCCCTAACGTCCCAGACGTCCTAGATGTCCTATATGTCCCTAACGTCCCAGACGTCCCAGATGTCCCAGACGTCCCAGGTGTCCCATATGTCCCATATGTCCCTAACGTCCCCGACGTCTAGGTTGTTTCATATGTCCCTAACGTCCCAGACGTCCTAGATGTCCCATATGTCTCTAACGTCCCAGGCGTCCTAGATGTCCCATATGTTCCTAACGTCCCAGACGTCCTAGATGTCCCATATGTCTCTAACGTCCCAGGCGTCCTAGATGTCCCATATGTTCCTAACGTCCCAGACGTCCTAGATGTCCCATATGTCCCTAACATCCCAGACGTGCCAGATCTCCCATATGTCCCTAACGTCCCATACGTCCCAGTGTCCCTAACGTTCCAGACGTCCAAGATGTCCTATATATTCCTAACGTCCCAGACGTCCCAGATATCCCAGACTTCCCAAACGTGGCAGACGTCTCAGATGTGATAGATGTCCCATGTATCCCTAACGTCCCAGACGTCCTAGATGTCCTATATGTCCCTAACGTCCCAGACGTCCCAGATGTCCCATATGTCCCTAACGTCCCCGACGTCCCAGACGTACCATGTGTCCCATATGTCCCTAACGTCCCAGGCGTCCTAGATGTCCCATATATCGCTAACGTCCCAGACGTTCCAGACGTCCTAGATGTCCCATATGTCCCTAACGTCAAAGACGTCCTAGATATCCTATATGTCTCTAACGTCCCAGACGTCCCAAATGTCCCATACGTCCCTAACGACCCAGACGTCCCAGATGTCCCATATGTCTTTAACGTCCCAGGCGTCCTGGATGTCCCATATGTCCCTAACGACCCAGACGTCCCAGATGTCCCATATGTCTTTAACGTCCCAGGCGTCCTGGATGTCCCATATGTCCCTAACGTCCCAGACGTCCCAGACGTCCTAGATGTCCTATATGTGCCTAACGTCCCAGACGTCCAAGATGTCTTAAATGTCCCAAACGTCCCAGACGTCCTAGATGTTCCATATGTCCCTAATGTCCCAGACGTCCCAGATGTCTCATATGTCCTTAACGTCCCAGGCGTCCTGGATGTCCCATATGTCCCTACGTCCCAGACGCCCCAGACGTCCTAGATGTCCGATATGTGCCTAACGTTTCAGACGTCCTAGATGTCCCATATGTCTCTAACGTCCCAGAAGTCTTAGATGTCCCATATGTTCCTAACGTCCCAGACGTCCTAGATGTCCCATATGTCCCTAACGTCCCAGACGTCCTTGAAGTCCCATATGTCCGTAACGTCCCAGACGTCTTAGAAGTCCCATATGTCCCTAACGTCTCAGACGTCCTAGATGTCCCATATGTCCCTAATATCCCAGACGTGCCAGATCTCCCATATGTTCCTAACGTCCCATACGTCCCAGATGTCCCATTTGCCCCATATGTCTCTAACGTCCCAGACGTCCAAGATGTCCTATATATTCCTAACGTCCCAGACGTCCCAGATATCCCAGACTTCCCAAACGTGGCAGACGTCTCAGATGTGATAGATGTCCCATGTATCCCTGACGTCCCAGACGTCCTAGATGTCCTATATGTCCCTAACGTCCAAGACGTCCCAGATGTCCCATATGTCTTTAACGTCCTATACGTCCCAGATGTCCCATATGTCCCTAACGTCCCCGACGTCCCAGACGTGCCATGTGTCCCATATGTCCCTAACGTCCCAGGCGTCCTAGATGTCCCATATATCGCTAACGTCCCAGACGTTCCAGACGTCCTAGATGTCCCATATGTCCCTAACGTCAAAGACGTCCTAGATGTCCTATATGTCTCTAACGTCCCAGATGTCCCATATATCCCTAACGTCCTAGACGCCTCAGATGTCCCATGTGTCCCTAACGTCCCAGACGTCTCAGATGTTCCATATGTTTCATACGTCCCTAACGTCCCAGACGACCTAGATGTCCTATATGTCCCTAACGTCCCAGACGTCCCAGATGTCCCATATTTCCCTAACGTCCCAGACGTCCCAGAATTCCCATATGTCTCATATGTCCCTAACGTCCCAGACGTCTCAGAAGTCCCATATATCGCTAACGTCCCAGACGTTCCAGACGTCCTAGATGTCCCATATGTCCCTAACGTCAAAGACGTCCTAGATGTCCTATATGTCTCTAACGTCCCAGACGTCCCAGATGTCCCATATGTCCCTAACGACCCAGGCGTCCCAGATGTCCCATATGTCTTTAACGTCCCAGGCGTCCTGGATGTCCCATATGTCCCTAACGACCCAGACGTCCCAGATGTCCCATATGTCTTTAACGTCCCAGGCGTCCTGGATTACCCCATATGTCCCTAACGTCCCAGACGTCCCAGACGTCCGAGATGTCCTATATGTGCCTAACGTCCCAGACGTCCCAGATGTCTTAAATGTCCCAAACGTCCCAGACGTCCTAGATGTTCTATATGTCCCTAACGTCCCAGACGTCCCAGATGTCTCATATGTCCTTAACGTCCCAGGCGTCCTGGATGTCCATATGTCCCTAACGTCCCAGACGTCCCAGACGTCCTAGATGTCCTATATGTGCCTAACGTCCCAGACGTCCTAGATGTCCCATATGTCTCTAACGTCCCAGACGTCCTAGATGTCCCATTAGTTCCTAACGTCCCAGACGTCCTAGATGTCCCATATGTCCCTAACGTCCCAGACGTCCTAGAAGTCCCATATGTCCGTAACGTCCCAGACGTCTTAGAAGTCCCATATGTCCCTAACGTCTCAGACGTCCTAGATGTCCCATATGTCCCACATATCCCAGACCTGCCAGATCTCCCATATGTCCCTAACGTCCCATACGTCCCAGATGTCCCATTTGTCCCATATGTCCCTAACGTCCCAGACGTCCAAGATGTCCTATATATTCCTAACGTCCCAGACGTCCCAGATAACCCAGACTTCCCAAACGTGGCAGACGTCTCAGATGTGATAGATGTCCCATGTATCCCTGACGTCCCAGACGTCCTAGATGTCCTATATGTCCCTAACGTCCAAGACGTCCCAGATGTCCCATATGTCTTTAACGTCCTATACGTCCCAGATGTCCCATATGTCCCTAACGTCCCCGACGTCCCAGACGTGCCATGTGTCCCATATGTCCCTAACGTCCTAGGCGTCCTAGATGTCCCATATATCGCTAACGTCCCAGACGTTCCAGACGTCCTAGATGTCCCATATGTCCCTAACGTCAAAGACGTCCTAGATGTCCTATATGTCTCTAACGTCCCAGATGTCCCATATATCCCTAACGTCCTAGACGTCGCAGATGTCCCATGTGTCCTTAACGTCCCAGACGTCTCAGATGTTCCATATGTTTCATACGTCCCTAACGTCCCAGACGACCTAGATGTCCTATATGTCCCTAACGTCCCAGACGTCCCAGATGTCCCATATCTCCCTAACGTCCCAGACGTCCCAGAATTCCCATATGTCTCATATGTCCCTAACGTCCCAGACGTCCCAGATGTCCCAAATGTCCCTAACGTCCCAGCGTCCTAGATGTCCCATATGTCTCTACCGTCTCAGACGTCCCGAATGTCCTTTATGTCCCTAACGTCTCGGCGTCCTAGATGTCCCATATGTCTCTAACGTCTCAGATCCCGAATGTCCCTTATGTCCCTAACGTCACAGCGTCCTATATGTCCCATATGTCTCTAACGTCTCAGACGTCCCGAATGTCCCTTATGTCCCTAACGTCTCAGACGTCCTAAATGTCCCATATGTCTCTAACGTCCCAGACGTCCCAAATGTCCCATTTGTCCTTAACGTCCCAGACGTGCTAGATGTCCCACAAGTCCCTAACGTCCCAGATGTCCTAGATGTCCCATTTGTCCCTAACGTCCCAGACGTCTCAAATGTCCCATATGTCCCATATGTCCCTAACGTCGCAGACGTCCTAGATGTCCTATATGTGCCTAACGTCCCAGACGTCCCACATGTCCCATATGTCCCTAACGTCCCAGACGTCCCAGATGTCCCATATGTCCCATATGTCCCTAACGTCCCCGACGTCCAGGTTGTTTCATATGTCCCTAACGTCCCAGACGTCCTAGATGTCCCATATGTCTCTAACGTCCCAGACGTCCTAGATGTCCCATATGTTCCTAACGTGCCAGACGTCCTAGATGTCTCATATGTCTCTAACGTCCCAGACGTCCTAGAAGTCCCATATGTCCGTAACGTCCCAGACGTCTTAGAAGTCCCATATGACCCTAACGTCTCAGACGTCCTAGATGTCCCATATGTTCCTAACATCCCAGACGTGCCAGATCTCCCATATGTCCCTAACGTCCCATACGTCCCAGATGTCCCATTTGTCCCATATGTCCCTAACGTCCCAGACGTCCAAGATGTTCTATATATTCCTAACGTCCCAGACGTCCCAGATATCCTAGACTTTCCAAACGTGGCAGACGTCTCAGATGTGATAGATGTCCCATGTATTCCTAACGTCCCAGACGTCCTAGATGTCCTATATGTCCCTAACGTCCCAGACGTCCCAGATGTCCCATATGTCCCTAACGTTCTAGACGTCCGAGTTGTTTCATATGTTTCTAACATCCCAGATGTCCTAGATGTCCCATATGTCTCTAACGTCCCAGACGTCCCAGATGTCCCATATGTCCCTAACGTTCTAGACGTCCGAGTTGTTTCATATGTTTCTAACATGCCAGATGTCCTAGATGTCCCATATGTCTCTAACGTCCCAGACGTCCCAAATGTTCCATATATCTCTAACGTCCCAGACGTCTCAGATGTCCTCTATATCCCTAACGTCCCAGGCGTCGCAAATGTTCCATATGTCCCTAACGACCCAGACGTCTTAGATGTCCCATATGTCACTAACGTCCTTGACGTCCCAGACGTCTTAGATGTCCCATATATCCCTAACGTCCCAGACGTTTTAGACGTCCTATATGTCCCTAACGTCTCATACGTCCGGATGTCCTTTATGTCCCTAACGTCCCAGACGTCCAAGATGTCCCATGTGTCCCTAACGTCCCAGACGTCTCAAATGTCCCATATGTCTCATATGTCCCTAACATCCCAGACGTCCTAGACTTCCTATATGTCCCTAACGTCCCAGACGTCCCAGATGTCTCATATGTCCCTAACGTCCCAGACGTCCCAGATGTCCTATATGTCCCATATGTCAATAACGTCCCAGAAGTCCCAGATGTCCCATATGTCCCTAACGTCCCAGACGTCCTAGATGTCCCATATGTCCCTAACGTACCAGGCGTCCTAGAAGTCCCATATGTCCCTAACGTCCCAGACGTCCTAGATGTCCCATATGTCCCTAACGTCTTTGACGTCCCAGACGTCCTAGGTGTTCCATATATCCCTAACGTCACAGACGTCTTAGAAGTCAAATATATCCCTAACGTCTCAGACGTTCCAGATGTCCCAGATGTCCCATGTGTCCCTAACGTCCCAGACGTCTCAAATGTCCCATATGTCTCATATGTCCCTAACATCCCAGACGTCCTAGACTTCCTATATGTCCCTAACATCCCAGGCGTCCCAGATGTCCCATATGTCCCTAACGTTACAGACGTCCCAGATGTTTCATATTTCCTTAACGTCTCATACGTCCCAGATGTCCCATACGTGCCTAACGTCCCAGACGTCCCAGACGTTTCAGATGTCCCATATGTCCTTAACGTCCCATACGTCCCAGATGTCCCATACGTCCCTAACGTCCCAGACGTCCCAGACGTCCCATGTGTCTAATATGTCCCTAACGTCCCAGGCGTCCTAGATGTCCCATATGTCTCTAACGTCCCAGACGTCTCAGATGTCCCAGATATCCCATACGTCCCAGACGTCTCAGATGTCCCAGATGTCCCATACGTCCTTAACGTCCCAGACGTCACAGACGTCCCATGTTTCCCATATGTCCCTAACGTCCCAGGCGTCCTAGATGTCCTATATGTCCCTAACGTCCCAGACGTCCTAGACGTCCTAGATGACCCATATGTCCCTAACGTCCTTGACGTCCCAGACGTCCTAGATGTCCCATATATCCCTAACGTCCTAGACGTCTCAGATGTCCCATGTGTCCCTAACGTCCCAGACGTCTCAGATGTTCCATATGTTTCATACGTCCCTAACGTCCCAGACGACCTAGATGTCCTATATGTCCCTAACGTCCCAGACGTCCCAGATGTTCCATATTTCCCTAACGTCCCAGGCGTCCCAGAATTCCCATAAGTCTCATATGTCCCTAACGTCCCAGACGTCCCAGATGTCCCAAATGCCCTAACGTCCCAGCGTCCTAGATGTCCCATATGTCTCTACCGTCTCAGACGTCCCGAATGTCCCTTATGTCCCTAACGTCCCAGCGTCCTAGATGTCCCATATGTCTCTAACGTCTCAGACGTCCCGAATGTCCCTTATGTCCCTAACGTCCCAGCGTCCTAGATGTCTCATATGTCTCTAACGTCTCAGACGTCCCGAATGTCCCTTATGTCCCTAACGTCTCAGACGTCCTAAATGTCCCATATGTCTCTAACGTCCCAGACGTCCCAGATGTCCCATTTGTCTTTAACGTCCCAGACGTGCTAGATGTCCCACAAGTCCCTAACGTCCCAGACGTCCTAGACGTCCCATTTGTCCCTAACGTCCCAGACGTCTCAAATGTCCCATATGTCCCCCCCCCCCCCCCCCCCCCCATATGTCCCTAACGTCCCAGACGTCCTAGATGTCCTATATGTCCCTAACGTCCCAGACGTCCCAGATGTCCCAGACGTCCCAGGTGTCCCATATGTCCCATATGTCCCTAACGTCCCCGACGTCTAGGTTGTTTCATATGTCCCTAACGTCCCAGACGTCCTAGATGTCCCATATGTCTCTAACGTCCCAGGCGTCCTAGATGTCCCATATGTTCCTAACGTCCCAGACGTCCTAGATGTCCCATATGTCCCTAACGTCCCAGACGTCTTAGAAGTCCCATATGTCCCTAACGTCTCAAACGTGCTAGATGTCCCGTATGTCCCTAACATCCCAGACGTGCCAGATCTCCCATATGTCCCTAACGTCCCATACGTCCCAGATGTCCCATTTGTCCCATATGTCCCTAACGTTCCAGACGTCCAAGATGTCCTATATATTCCTAACGTCCCAGACGTCCCAGATATCCCAGACTTCCCAAACGTGGCAGACGTCTCAGATGTGATAGATGTCCCATGTATCCCTAACGTCCCAGACGTCCTAGATGTCCTATATGTCCCTAACGTCCCAGACGTCCCAGATGTCCCATATGTCCCTAACGCCCCCGACGTCCCAGACGTACCATGTGTCCCATATGTCCCTAACGTCCCAGGCGTCCTAGATGTCCCATATATCGCTAACGTCCCAGACGTTCCAGACGTCCTAGATGTCCCATATGTCCCTAACGTCAAAGACGTCCTAGATATCCTATATGTCTCTAACGTCCCAGACGTCCCAAATGTCCCATACGTCCCTAACGACCCAGACGTCCCAGATGTCCCATATGTCTTTAACGTCCCAGGCGTCCTGGATGTCCCATATGTCCCTAACGACCCAGACGTCCCAGATGTCCCATAAGTCTCATATGTCCCTAACGTCCCAGACGTCCCAGATGTCCCAAATGTCCCTAACGTCCCAACGTCCTAGATGTCCCATATGTCTCTACCGTCTCAGACGTCCCGAATGTCCCTTATGTCCCTAACGTCCCAGCGTCCTAGATGTCCCATATGTCTCTAACGTCTCAGACGTCCCGAATGTCCCTTATGTCCCTAACGTCCCAGCGTCCTAGAAGTCTCATATGTCTCTAACGTCTCAGACGTCCCGAATGTCCCTTATGTCCCTAACGTCTCAGACGTCCTAAATGTCCCATATGTCTCTAACGTCCCAGACGTCCCAGATGTCCCATTTGTCCTTAACGTCCCATACGTGCTAGATGTCCCACAAGTCCCTAACGTCCCAGACGTCCTAGACGTCCCATTTGTCCCTAACGTCCCAGACGTCTCAAATGTCCCATATGTCCCATATGTCCCTAACGTCCCAGACGTCCTAGATGTCCTATATGTCCCTAACGTCCCAGACGTCCCAGATGTCCCAGACGTCCCAGGTGTCCCATATGTCCCATATGTCCCTAACGTCCCCGACGTCTAGGTTGTTTCATATGTCCCTAACGTCCCAGACGTCCTAGATGTCCCATATGTCTCTAACGTCCCAGGCGTCCTAGATGTCCCATATGTTCCTAACGTCCCAGACGTCCTAGATGTCCCATATGTCCCTAACATCCCAGACGTCTTAGAAGTCCCATATGTCCCTAACGTCTCAAACGTCCTAGATGTCCCATATGTCCCTAACATCCCAGACGTGCCAGATCTCCCATATGTCCCTAACGTCCCCGACGTCCCAGACGTACCATGTGTCCCATATGTCCCTAACGTCCCAGGCGTCCTAGATGTCCCATATATCGCTAACGTCCCAGACGTTCCAGACGTCCTAGATGTCCCATATGTCCCTAACGTCAAAGACGTCCTAGATATCCTATATGTCTCTAACGTCCCAGACGTCCCAAATGTCCCATACGTCCCTAACGACCCAGACGTCCCAGATCTCCCATATGTCTTTAACGTCCCAGGCGTCCTGGATGTCCCATATGTCCCTAACGACCCAGACGTCCCAGATGTCCCATATGTCTTTAACGTCCCAGGCGTCCTGGATGTCCCATATGTCCCTAACGTCCCAGACGTCCCAGACGTCCTAGATGTCCTATATGTGCCTAACGTCCCAGACGTCCAAGATGTCTTAAATGTCCCAAACGTCCCAGACGTCCTAGATGTTCCATATGTCCCTAATGTCCCAGACGTCCCAGATGTCTCATATGTCCTTAACGTCCCAGGCGTCCTGGATGTCCCTTATGTCCCTAACGTCCCAGACGCCCCAGACGTCCTAGATGTCCGATATGTGCCTAACGTTTCAGACGTCCTAGATGTCCCATATGTCTCTAACGTCCCAGAAGTCTTAGATGTCCCATATGTTCCTAACGTCCCAGACGTCCTAGATGTCCCATATGTCCCTAACGTCCCAGACGTCCTTGAAGTCCCATATGTCCGTAACGTCCCAGACGTCTTAGAAGTCCCATATGTCCCTAACGTCTCAGACGTCCTAGATGTCCCATATGTCCCTAATATCCCAGACGTGCCAGATCTCCATATGTTCCTAACGTCCCATACGTCCCAGATGTCCCATTTGCCCCATATGTCTCTAACGTCCCAGACGTCCAAGATGTCCTATATATTCCTAACGTCCCAGACGTCCCAGATATCCCAGACTTCCCAAACGTGGCAGACGTCTCAGATGTGATAGATGTCCCATGTATCCCTGACGTCCCAGACGTCCTAGATGTCCTATATGTCCCTAACGTCCAAGACGTCCCAGATGTCCCATATGTCCGTAACGTCCCAGACGTCTCAGATGTGATAGATGTCCCATGTATCCCTGACGTCCCAGACGTCCCAGATGTCCCATATGTCCCTAACGTCCCAGGCGTCCTAGATGTCCCATATATCGCTAACGTCCCAGACGTTCCAGACGTCCTAGATGTCCCATATGTCCCTAACGTCAAAGACGTCCTAGATGTCCTATATGTCTCTAACGTCCCAGATGTCCCATATATCCCTAACGTCCTAGACGCCTCAGATGTCCCATGTGTCCCTAACGTCCCAGACGTCTCAGATGTTCCATATGTTTCATACGTCCCTAACGTCCCAGACGACCTAGATGTCCTATATGTCCCTAACGTCCCAGACGTCCCAGATGTCCCATATTTCCCTAACGTCCCAGACGTCCAGAATTCCCATATGTCTCATATGTCCCTAACGTCCCAGACGTCTCAGAAGTCCCATATATCGCTAACGTCCCAGACGTTCCAGACGTCCTAGATGTCCCATATGTCCCTAACGTCAAAGACGTCCTAGATGTCCTATATGTCTCTAACGTCCCAGACGTCCCAGATGTCCCATATGTCCCTAACGACCCAGGCGTTCCAGATGTCCCATATGTCTTTAACGTCCCAGGCGTCCTGGATGTCCCATATGTCCCTAACGACCCAGACGTCCCAGATGTCCCATATGTCTTTAACGTCCCAGGCGTCCTGGATGTCCCATATGTCCCTAACGTCCCAGACGTCCCAGACGTCCGAGATGTCCTATATGTGCCTAACGTCCCAGACGTCCCAGATGTCTTAAATGTCCCAAACGTCCCAGACGTCCTAGATGTTCTATATGTCCCTAACGTCCTAGACGTCCCAGATGTCTCATATGTCCTTAACGTCCCAGGCGTCCTGGATGTCCATATGTCCCTAACGTCCCAGACGTCCCAGACGTCCTAGATGTCTTATATGTGCCTAACGTCCCAGACGTCCTAGATGTCCCATATGTCTCTAACGTCCCAGACGTCCTAGATGTCCCATTAGTTCCTAACGTCCCAGACGTCCTAGATGTCCCATATGTCCCTAACGTCCCAGACGTCCTAGAAGTCCCATATGTCCGTAACGTCCCAGACGTCTTAGAAGTCCCATATGTCCCTAACGTCTCAGACGTCCTAGATGTCCCATATGTCCCTAATATCCCAGACGTGCCAGATCTCCCATATGTCCCTAACGTCCCATACGTCCCAGATGTCCCATTTGTCCCATATGTCCCTAACGTCCCAGACGTCCAAGATGTCCTATATATTCCTAACGTCCCAGACGTCCCAGATAACCCAGACTTCCCAAACGTGGCAGACGTCTCAGATGTGATAGATGTCCCATGTATCCCTGACGTCCCAGACGTCCTAGATGTCCTATATGTCCCTAACGTCCAAGACGTCCCAGATGTCCCATATGTCTTTAACGTCCTATACGTCCCAGATGTCCCATATGTCCCTAACGTCCCCGACGTCCCAGACGTGCCATGTGTCCCATATGTCCCTAACGTCCTAGGCGTCCTAGATGTCCCATATATCGCTAACGTCCCAGACGTTCCAGACGTCCTAGATGTCCCATATGTCCCTAACGTCAAAGACGTCCTAGATGTCCTATATGTCTCTAACGTCCCAGATGTCCCATATATCCCTAACGTCCTAGACGTCGCAGATGTCCCATGTGTCCTTAACGTCCCAGACGTCTCAGATGTTCCATATGTTTCATACGTCCCTAACGTCCCAGACGACCTAGATGTCCTATATGTCCCTAACGTCCCAGACGTCCCAGATGTCCCATATCTCCCTAACGTCCCAGACGTCCCAGAATTCCCATATGTCTCATATGTCCCTAACGTCCCAGACGTCCCAGATCCCAAATGTCCCTAACGTCCCAGCGTCCTAGATGTCCCATATGTCTCTACCGTCTCAGACGTCCCGAATGTCCCTTATGTCCCTAACGTCTCAGCGTCCTAGATGTCCCATATGTCTCTAACGTCTCAGATCCCGAATGTCCCTTATGTCCCTAACGTCACAGCGTCCTATATGTCCCATATGTCTCTAACGTCTCAGACGTCCCGAATGTCCCTTATGTCCCTAACGTCTCAGACGTCCTAAATGTCCCATATGTCTCTAACGTCCCAGACGTCCCAAATGTCCCATTTGTCCTTAACGTCCCAGACGTGCTAGATGTCCCACAAGTCCCTAACGTCCCAGATGTCCTAGATGTCCCATTTGTCCCTAACGTCCCAGACGTCTCAAATGTCCCATATGTCCCATATGTCCCTAACGTCGCAGACGTCCTAGATGTCCTATATGTCCCTAACGTCCCAGACGTCCCACATGTCCCATATGTCCCTAACGTCCCAGACGTCCCAGATGTCCCATATGTCCCATATGTCCCTAACGTCCCCGACGTCCAGGTTGTTTCATATGTCCCTAACGTCCCAGACGTCCTAGATGTCCCATATGTCTCTAACGTCCCAGACGTCCTAGATGTCCCATATGTTCCTAACGTGCCAGACGTCCTAGATGTCTCATATGTCTCTAACGTCCCAGACGTCCTAGAAGTCCCATATGTCCGTAACGTCCCAGACGTCTTAGAAGTCCCATATGACCCTAACGTCTCAAACGTCCTAGATGTCCCATATGTTCCTAACATCCCAGACGTGCCAGATCTCCCATATGTCCCTAACGTCCCATACGTCCCAGATGTCCCATTTGTCCCATATGTCCCTAACGTCCCAGACGTCCAAGATGTTCTATATATTCCTAACGTCCCAGACGTCCCAGATATCCTAGACTTTCCAAACGTGGCAGACGTCTCAGATGTGATAGATGTCCCATGTATCCCTAACGTCCCAGACGTCCTAGATGTCCTATATGTCCCTAACGTCCCAGACGTCCCAGATGTCCCATATGTCTTTAACGTCCATACGTCCCAGATGTCCCATATGTCCCTAACGTCTCCGACGTCCCAGACGTACCATGTGTCCCATATGTCCCTAACGTCCCAGGCGTCCTAGATGTCCCATATATCGCTAACGTCCCAGACGTTCCAGACGTCCTAGATGTCCCATATGTCCCTAACGTCAAAGACGTCCTAGATGTCCTATATGTCTCTAACGTCCCAGACGTCCCAGATGTCCCATATGTCCCTAACGACCCAGACGTCCCAGATGTCCCATATGTCTTTAACGTCCCAGGCGTCCTGGATGTCCCATATGTCCCTAACGACCCAGACGTCCCAGATGTCCCATATGTCTTTAACGTCCCAGGCGTCCTGGATGTCCCATATGTCCCTAACGTCCCAGACGTCCCAGGCGTCCTAGATGTCCTATATGTGCCTAACGTCCCAGACGTCCCAGATGTCTTAAATGTCCCAAACGTCCCAGACGTCCTAGATGTTCTATATGTCCCTAACGTCCCAGACGTCCCAGATGTCTCATATGTCCTTAACGTCCCAGGCGTCCTGGATGTCCCATATGTCCCTAACGTCCCAGACGTCCCAGACGTCCTAGATGTCCTATATGTGCCTAACGTCCCAGACGTCCTAGATGTCCCATATGTCTCTAACGTCCCAGACGTCCTAGATGTCCCATATGTTCCTAACGTCCCAGACGTCCTAGATGTCCAATATGTCCCTAACGTCCCAGACGTCCTAGAAGTCCCATATGTCCGTAACGTCCCAGACGTCTTAGAAGTCCCATATGTCCCTAACGTCTCAGACGTCCTAGATGTCCCATATGTCCCTAATATCCCAGACGTGCCAGATTTCCCATATGTCCTTAACGTCTCATACGTCCCAGATGTCCCATTTGTCCCATATGTCCCTAACGCCCCAGACGTCCAAGATGTCCTATATATTCCTAACGTCCCAGACGTCCCAGATAACCCAGACTTCCCAAACGTGGCAGACGTCTCAGATGTGATAGATGTCCCATGTATCCCTAACGTCCCAGACGTCCTAGATGTCCTATATGTCCCTAACGTCCCAGACGTTCCAGATGTCCCATATGTCTTTAACGTCCTATACGTCCCAGATGTCCCATATGTCCCTAACGTCCCCGACGTCCCAGACGTGCCATGTGTCCCATATGTCCCTAACGTCCCAGGCGTCCTAGATGTCCCATATATCGTTAACGTCCCAGACGTTCCAGACGTCCTAGATGTCCCATATGTCCCTAACGTCAAAGACGTCCTAGATGTCCTATATGTCTCTAACGTCCTAGATGTCCCATATGTCTCTAACGACCCAGACGTCCCAGATGTCCCATATGTCCCTAACGACCCAGACGTCCCAGATGTCCCATATGTCTTTAACGTCCCAGGCGTCCTGGATGTCCCATATGTCCCTAACGTCCCAGTCGTCCCAGACGTCCTAGATGTCCTATATGTGCCTAACGTCCCAGACGTCCCAGATGTCTTAAATGTCCCAAACGTCCCAGACGTCCTAGATGTTCCATATGTTCCTAACGTCCCAGACGTCCCAGATGTCTCATATGCCCTTAACGTCCCATACGTCCCAGATGTCGCATTTGTCCCATATGTCCCTAACGTCCCAGACGTCCTAGATGTCCTATATTGCGATGGTCTTTAGCCCTCAAATCGGCTCTGATTGCAGTGCAAGCAAATGACAAATTAAATCATTAAAGCACAGAGTTGTAATAATGCAAGCATCTGAGAAAATTCACTAAAATTGCCAAATCATAATAACACTGGTATAATTCGCCAATGACATTGATTGTAATTGAATAGACACAGAAATATGGAAGCTCAAATTCCGTGTATTGGGTTTAGCAATGTAATTTTAAGCATAATATAATAGATTTGCACAAAGTAAAAGTCGAATCTAAAATTAATTAAGAACTGGCACAAAAAGTTCAAGTTAGACACAGCTTAAAAATGGAAGCGTAGAAAGTAAAGTCATTAGAGAATGGATAGCAAATGAACATTTTTAATAAAGGTGAGAACAAGAATGACTAGAAGAATAAGGCAAAGAACATAGAAAAGCCAGGCAAGTCATTTATGACATGAAAATACAAGACTTGGGGTTTTGAAGAGATTGAAATAGCAAGAAATTAGATGGAATTCAAATAAGCAAGAAATTAGACAATGTTGGTGGATTAAAAACTTAGTCTGTGTAGTGATAAACAATGGGCATTTAAGTGTTATAAAAATGAAGTGAGTGGCGCATTAAAAAATGTTGAAAAATGAAGAATTCCAAAAGACAATAATTTTAGTACATAAGAATTTTGTAATTGACTGATAAAATTTGTTAAATTAGATTATAAGTTATGTTTTTGTACCTGGTTGATTTCCTACAATTCAAATCTGTAGACAGTGTTTTGTCAATAACGACAAAGGGAGCAATTGTTTAAAATAAATTGGTGAAAGTGCTTGGTTTTTACTCTATCTTTAATTACCAAGATTTCATAGAAAGCATAAATGTATTAAAAAATAAATAGCACCATCGTAATCAGCGAATTCGAGTGTATCAGCACAATTGGAGGCAAGAGATTCCAGGTATTTGAGTTTTTGGCGTTCCGAGGCGACGACGGCAGCCACGGCTTGGAGGCGATTTCCCGCAGCATCTATCTGCAGCATCGTGGGAAGGCATAGGGTGTCAGGATTCTTCCGGCAGCTCCACACATCAGGCCAGAACATAACCCAGCATCACGAGCAGCCCGGGGAGCAAGATTTCAGCCAGATTCATAACAACGAAGCCCAGCTACGACAACCAAAGTGAGGTTAGTGGATTTTAAAATTTCGACTCGCGCGATCGGTGTGAAAATTTGAGCATATCTTAATTACGACCTGGAGAACACGAAAATCATAACAGTTCCCGTGGATGGCGAAGTGTTTTCCCAGGATTTGCAATTAATATCGTCAGTTGGAGGCACCAAGAAACAAATGCAAATACGGCGTCCTTTTTAGAATGCACCAATAGTAAACGATCTGGAAAACAAAAGAATACATAGACGCCACTTGAAGGCAATTATTAAAACTCTTACCGTAAAATTTGTTCATTTAATTGTTGATAAATCAATTTCAAACGCGAGCTGATGGTAACTCGAACTTGGTTTGATAGAATTGACATTTCAGTTTAACAACGGCACATTACGCCTACATTTTAGTTCACCTGTTACGTTCCAGAGGCGTACCATAAAATTTTAACTAGGAAAGTTTAGGAACCCAAGACCTGAGATTTTGAGTTTTAATTTCATGTCTCTGTTTAAAATTGAGCTAGCAAAGTCATTAAATCAGATGAATGGATTAGATAAAGGGCAAACTACCATAAGAGTGATTCTCAATTTTGGCGTACCCAACAAAATAAATTAATCAGTCAGTTTGATTTTAGCAAGTGGTAGAATTAAATCAAATATTGTGTGGTGACTCTTTTTATTTATTACATTAATTATAAACCTACAAATATTATACGTAAAGGGTCATTGCATAATTAAATGGCGCCCAACGCTGCGGCAAAGAAAAATTTTAAATTAACATAATGTGTGGGAGAGTTAAAATTAAAAATAAATAACGTTTAGGGCATCTGCATATAATTTAAGTAACTAAATAAATTGACAGACAGTAGATAGGTGGAAGTTATTAGCATTTAAATTTTTTGAAAAGCTTTATTTGTGTGGGTGTTTTGTCTGTGGGTGTGAGCACTTAAATTCTATCTGTATCACGAATCAACGAAAAATCGAACACATGATGACTCGAAGACAACAAAAGAAAAGCGAAGGCGAGGAACAGCAAGCTGAAGAGGTTACAGAGGCACAAGAGCCACCGACTGAACAACAAACACAGGGTGATCAGTCCGAAACACAACAGCCGCAAACGTCAAAACAAACACAGGAATTAAGTGGGATTATGGAAGCTATAGTACAAATGAGGAAGGAAGCAGAGGAAAGGGAAGAAAAGAGCAGGAAGGAAGCAGAGGAAAGGGACGGAAAATTACAACAAATACTCACCAATAAAATACAAGAGCTCAGACAAGATGCCGAAAGAACGGTACAAGAGCTCAAACAAGATGCCGAAAGAAAGGTGCAGAAATTGGAACAAGAGGCAGCGGAAAGAGAGAATAGGGCAGAACAACATGCAGAGATCCTGGTCAAAGCGGTAAAAGAAAAATTGGAAAAGAATAAAGAAGAAGTACAAGCAAAAATAGACGGGTTAGAAAAGAAACTCGAGGATTTCAAAGAAATAACGAAGGCGGAAATACAACAAGAAGTCTTGCAGAGGGTTGATGAAAGCCTGAAAAGAAAGGACGAAGAAATTGAAGATAAAATATTAGCATTACAAATAACAACACAAGAAAGGCTGGCTCAACAACAAGATGAAACAGATCAGAAGTTAGATAGGTTGAAAACAAGTGCAGAAGAAAAATTCAAGAAAGCAGGCGAGGAAAGGAAGCAAAATGCAACAAAGATCACGATAATAGACAACCGACTTACAAGGGAGTTACAGGGGATTAATGAAAGATTAGAACACACACAAGAATATCCGGTTAGTGTGTCACCTCCTAGCTTCAGCACAGAATTTATCCCGAAGTTCGAAAGGAGATACGGGGAGCTCCCAATGATTTTCCTAAGTAAACTGGACGATATTATTAGAACAATAACGACTGAATGCAGACGGCTACAAGTAATCAATATGGCATTAAAAGGAAATGCTGAAGTCTGGCATAGCATCATAAAATCCAAATATGCAACGTACGATGAATTTCGGGCACTCTTCGTGGAACAGTACTGGAGTAATTCCCATCAAGCCCAAGTAAGGACGGAACTAACATCGGGCAAGTACATCGATAAAGGAGGGTCTCGAGAAATGTACATAATGCACCGTTTCAACAAGGCACAGTACCTAACTCCTAAGTTGGCAGAAGAGGAAATAGTCCAACACCTGTCACGACACCTTGAGGCTGAAATAACCAGAGCGGTGGCAGTCCAAAACGTCAAGACGTTGCGCGATTTGTTGGAAATTGTGCGAAACTATGACATGGCAGTTTACAACGAGAGAGAAGAAACACGGACAGCGATTCATCAAAATTCAAGTTATAAAAGAAAATTGGATAACACTTTAGAAAATAAATTTCGGCCAAATAACAATTTTAATAATAATAATCAATATAATCAACAAGACAGAAGAAACATGGGAAACTTTAATAGACCATACAATCAAAATAGGGGATATTACAATAATAATTGGGGTAACCAGAACAGGAATAATTTCAGTAGGGGGGAAGATAGAAAAAACTATGACCAGCTTATTGCCGAACGTAATAAGAAGAGATGTCAAGAGATGGAGCAGGCACCAAATACTGACAGACAGTAGGTCAACACATTATTTACCGAGCGAAACACAGATAGAGACAATGCAGAAAATTTGAACCGAATAGAGATAGCCGAGGTGCACGAAGAGCCTTCGGGGGGTAAAAAAAAACCCCAATTTTTGTAAATATAGTTAGTAATAGTAGTTTTAAGTATGTTGCGAATTTTGCTATCACATGGGACAGAACGGGGGAATATTTACTAGAGGAGAACGAAGAATATGTAACAAACTCGTGTTTACCATTTATAAAATTGCAAATTTTAGACCAACAATATTATGCGTTGATTGACAGTGGTGCAATGGTTTCCTTAGTACAGGAGGAAGTGATAAATACTAATATGAATAATTTAAGAAGCAACATTATAAAAGTTAACAAGATCGACCTTTTGTCCGCAACAAGAAGGAAAATTTCAACAACGAATAGGGTATTGGCAATAAAGATATGCATAAATAGAAAAGAATTTGATGTCCGATTTTATATTGTAGCAGCTTTGAACGTACAGTTTGTAATAGGTGTAGATATCATTCAGAAAGTAGGGATAAAAATTGATGGAATGCGAAAGAGCATCCAGATTGATGACATTATAAAGCCTTGGTCTATTGAGGATCACGAGCTAAGAAATTGTTGCCCAGCTGAGATAACGGCGGGAGACGATGATATGAATTGTTGCCGAGCTAAGAAAGCCGGAGACGAAGTTATTATTATAAATAATTATGCGATAGGGGAAAGAATACTGGATGATAATCAGATAGGAAAAGATTTTATACAATATAAAGATAGGATCATGGAAATAATCGAGCAAAATGAAGAAATATTAAACCAGAAGACCGGACAAGCGAAGAAATATTGCCACAAATTGTATGTCGACGAATCGCAATCATATCCTATACCATTTGCACAACGCGAGAAGGTAAGACACGAAATACAACAAATGTTAGACGAGGGGGTAATAGAACGCTCTAAAACAAACTTCGTTAACCCAATGGTGGTAGTAAAAAAAAAGCGACGGTAGTCTTAGATTATGTCTCGATGCACGTAAAATTAATCAGATTACGAAACCCCAATATGAAAGTCCACAGACAATTGACGTTTTATTGAGTCAGATTTGGGACAAGAAAGTTCTATCGAAATTGGACTTGAAAAATTCATTCTGGTTGATACCGCTACATGAGGACTCAAGAAAATACACCGGATTCTGCATAGAGGGGGAAATTTTTCAATTCAAAGTGGTCCCGTTTGGTTTGACGACATCGTGCGCAGCTTTAGTGCGAGCTATGCAACAAATATTAAATAAATTCGACAGCTTTTGCGTGCATTACATAGACGACATTTTAATATTTTCAGAAGATGTGGAACAACATTTGGAGCATCTAGAATTAGTTATAGGTACTTTAAACAAAAACGGTTTGAAATTAAATTTGGCCAAGTGCCAATTCATGAAAACTAATGTAGCGTATTTAGGCTATGAAATTAGCAACAAAGGGGTCACAATAAGTACAGAAAGAATAGAAGAAATAAAGAATTTGCCCCGTCCGAAAAATTTAAAAACACTAAGAGGCTTACTTGGCCTGTTAAATTATTATAAGAAGTTTATAGCAAATTATTCTGACTTAACTTTGCCTTTGGTTGAATTACTGAGGAAGGAAACGAAATGGGTGTGGACTGAAGAAAGAGAGAAGGCGTTTAACAATTTAAAACAAAAATTCCATGAGGGATTGCTACTTAAATATCCAAATTTCAAAGAAAGCTTCATACTAAGGACGGACGCATCGGACATGGCAGTAGCAGCAGAACTTATACAGGTCCAAGAAGGAGTAGAAGTCCCGATTTGTTTTATTTCACGGATACTCAAAGGGTATGAGACGAGATACACAATTGCTGAAAAGGAGATGTTAGCCATTATCTTTGCAATCAACAAACTAAAATTCTATTTAACCGGAAACAAATTTTATATCTAAACCGACAATACAGCAATTTCTTTTATGAAGAACAAAACATTCAATAATGATAGATTATACAGGTGGGCGTTGTACTTACAACAGTATGACTTTGAGATCAGGCATAGGCCGGGAAACATGAATGTCGTAGCTGATTTCCTGAGTAGGAAGGATGCAGCGAATAGTAGAAAGCAAAAACAACTGATTATAGGGATAGAGAAGATTTATCAGCACGGAAGATTCTCAAAAGAAGAGCTGTTAACTAAGCAAGATAATTTGGAACTTCAGCAGATTAGAAATTTGGTACAGGACAGTCCGAACCAAGAATATAAAGGTTTCAAAATTGTGGAAGGTTTATTGATAAAGGTATTGGGTGGTAAAGAGCTAATAGTTTTATGCAGAAACGATGTAGTCGACATTGTCAGGGAAATTCATCTAACTTTTGGACATTGTGGAGGAAGGAAGACTTGGCTAATATTTCGCGAATGTTTTTATACAAAAAACGATTTAAAATTCATCAAACATTTTACAAATTGCTGTCAAATATGCCAATTAGCCAAAGAAAAGAACCATACAAATCAGAACATAATAAAAAGTATTAGAGTCAACGAACCTTTGGAATTAATTGCAATAGATTATTTGGGAAACTTAGTACCGGGACAATTTGGATACAGACACATCTTAATAATGGTTGACGTTTTCTCCAAGTACATATAACTTTATCCAGCAAAAAACAGTAACACCGAACACGTTATCAAGTCTATAAGAAAATATCAACAAGAAGTGGGAACTCCGAGGAAAGTGCTAGCCGATAATGCAAGTTATTTCAAGAACGCAAGATTAATCAACAATTTGGAACAGAAGGGGATTAAAACTTACTTTTGTAGCATACGACATCCGCAATCGAATATCGCAGAGAGGTACATCAAAGAAGTGATAAAATACCTAAAAATCATGACTCATGAGCACCATAATAGATGGGTCCAGTACCTGCCAAAGGTGGAAGACTTCGTGAACAACGTACCAAATATTGCAACGGAGATAAGTCCGGTAACCCTATGCAAAAGCATTATACCTGCGAGACCATGGAGGCCAGAAGAAGATGCAACTGGAATAAACGAACTTTTAGAACAAGTAAGAGAACGAGTTAAGAAAACTCAGGACCGTTACGAAGAGAAAATAAATCGCAAAATTAAGAAGCGAATGAAGTTTAAAATTGGGGATCGAGTCATAATAAAAAAGCTCAAGGTAGCTGATCGCAGGGAGAAGATCTGTGCGAAATTTTTAAACGCCTATGAAGGACCTTACAGGGTACATAAAATTCTAAGCAATGAAAATACATACGAACTTATCAATGAAACAGATAATAGAGTAAGGGGTCGTTTTCATATCTCGGCGATACACCTATATTTGGAAAATATAAGTTAGAATAGAGTAGTTATAGGACAAATGTTGTACCACACACAATAGTTTAGTTAGAATAGGAGATAGGTTAGGCATTTTAGTAATTTAAGGTAGGATAGTAAAGCTTCAAATATCAAATGAGACTGATTAATGATAACGGTTTAAAAAAAAAAAAGGCAATGAATAATTTTGTGTGAATTAAAATAACAACGCATTACAACCTACCAATGAAATTAATAAGAAAACATGCGTAGTGATTTTAATTAACAAAAATTAGGGGGAATTTCATGCGATGGTCTTTAGCCCTCAAATAGGCTCTGATTGCAGTGCAAGCAAATGACAAATTAAATCATTAAAGCACAGAGTTGTAATAATGCAAGCATCTGAGAAAATTCACATAAATTGCCAAATCATAATAACACTGGTATAATTCGCCAATGACATTGATTGTAATTGAATAGACACAGAAATATGGAAGCTCAAATTCCGTGTATTGGGTTTAGCAATGTAATTTTAAGCATAATATAATAGATTTGCACAAAGTAAAAGTCGAATCTAAAATTAATTAAGAACTGGCACAAAAAGTTCAAGTTAGACACAGCTTAAAAATGGAAGCGTAGAAAGTAAAGTCATTAGAGAATGGATAGCAAATGAACATTTTTAATAAAGGTGAGAACAAGAATGACTAGAAGAATAAGGCAAAGAACATAGAAAAGCCAGGCAAGTCATTTATGACATGAAAATACAAGACTTGGGGTTTTGAAGAGATTGAAATAGCAAGAAATTAGATGGATTCAAATAAGCAAGAAATTAGACAATGTTGGTGGATTAAAAACTTAGTCAGTGTAGTGATAAACAATGGGCATTTAAGTGTTATAAAAATGAAGTGAGTGGCGCATTAAAAAACGTTGAAAAATGAAGAATTCCAAAAGACAATAATTTTAGTACATAAGAATTTTGTAATTGACTGATAAAATTTGTTAAATTAGATTATAAGTTATGTTTTTGTACCTGGTTGATTTCCTACAATTCAAATCTGTAGACAGTGTTTTGTCAATAACGACAAAGGGAGCAATTGTTTAAAATAAATTGGTGAAGGTGCTTGGTTTTTACTCTATCTTTAATTACCAAGATTTCATAGAAAGCATAAATGTATTAACAAATAAATAGCACCATCGTAATCAGCGAATTCCAGTGTATCAGCACAATTGGAGGCAACAGATTCCAGGTATTTGAGTTTTTGGCGTTCCGAGGCGACGACGGCAGCCACGGCTTGGAGGCGATTTCCCGCAGCATCTATCTGCAGCATCGTGGGAAGGCATAGGGTGTCAGGATTCTTCCGGCAGCTCCACACATCAGGCCAGAACATAACCCAGCATCACGAGCAGCCCGGGGAGCAAGATTTCAGCCAGATTCATAACAACGAAGCCCAGCTACGACAACCAAAGTGAGGTTAGTGGATTTTAAAATTTCGACTCGCGCGATCGGTGTGAAAATTTGAGCATACCTTAATTACGACCTGGAGAACACGAAAATCATAACAGTTCCCGTGGATGGCGAAGTGTTTTCCCAGGATTTGCAATTAAAATCGTCAGTTGGAGGCACCAAGAAACAAATGCGAATACGGCGTCCTTTTTAGAATGCACCAATAGTAAACGATCTGGAAAACAAAAGAATACATAGACGCCACTTGAAGGCAATTATTAAAAATCTTACCGTAAAATTTGTTCATTTAATTGTTGATAAATCAATTTCAAACGCGAGCTGATGGTAACTCGAACTTGGTTTGATAGAATTGACATTTCAGTTTAACAACGGCACATTACGCCTACATTTTAGTTCACCTGTTACGTTCCAAAGGCGTACCATAAAATTTTAACTAGGAAAGTTTAGGAACCCAAGACCTGAGATTTTGAGTTTTAATTTCATGTCTCTGTTTAAAATTGAGCTAGCAAAGTCATTAAATCAGATGAATGGATTAGATAAAGGGCAAACTACCATAAGAGTGATTCTCAATTTTGGCGTACCCAACAAAATAAATTAATCAGTCAGTTTGATTTTAGCAAGTGGTAGAATTAAATCAAATATTGTGTGGTGACCCTTTTTATTTATTACATTAATTATAAACCTACAAATATTATACGTAAAGGGTCATTGCAATATATCCCTAACGTCCCAGACGTTTTAAAGGTCCCATATGTCCCTAACGTCCCAGACGTCCTAGATGTCCTATATGTCCCTAACGTCCCAAACGTCCCAGATGTCCCATATGTCCCTAACTTCCCAGACGTCCCAGATGTCCCATATGTCCCATATTTCCCTAACGTCCCACACGTCCGAGTTGTTTCGTATGTCCCTAACGTCCCAGACGTCCTAGATGTCCCATATGTCTCTAACGTCCCAGACGTCCCACATGTCCCATATGTCCTTAACGTCCCAGACGTCCTAGATGTCCCAATTGTCTCAAACGTCCCAGACGTGCCAGATGTCTCATATGTCCCTAACGTCCCAGGCGTCCCAGATATCGCAGACTTTCCAAACGTCGCAGACGTCTCAGATGTCCTAGCTGTCTCATATGTCTCTAACGTCCCAGACGTCCCAGATGTCCCATATGTCCCTAACGTCCCAGACGTCCGAATTGTTTCATATGTTTCTAACGTCCCAGATGTCCTAGATGTCCCATATGTCTCTAACGTCCCAGACGTCCCAGATGTCCCATATGTGCTAGATGTCCCATACGTCCTTAACGTCCCAGACGTCCCAGATGTCCCATATGTGCTAGATGTCCCATACGTCTTTAACGTCCCAGACGTCCCAGATGTCTCAAATGTCCCTAACGTCCCAGACGTCCCAGATGTCCCATATGTTCCATATGTCCCTAATGTCCCAGGCGTCCCAGATGTCCCATATGTCCCTAACGTCCCAGACGTCCCAGACGTCCCAGATATCCCAGACTTACCAAACGTCGCAGACGTCTCAGATGTCCTAGATGTCCCATATGTCCCTAACGTCCCAGACGTCCTAGATGTCTAATATGTCCTTAACGTCCCAGACGTCCCAGATGTCTCATATGTCCCTAACGTCCCAGACGTCCCAGATATCCCAGACTTACCAAACGTCGCAGACGTCTCAGATGTCTTAGATGTCCCATATGTCCCTAACGTCCCAGACGTCTTAGATGTCCCATATGTCACTAACGTCCTTGACGTCCCAGTCGTCTTAGATGTCCCATATATCCCTAACGTCCCAGACGTCTTAGACGTCCTATATGTCCCTAACGTCTCAGACGTCCCGGATGTCTCTTATGTCCCTAACGTCCCAGACCTCCCAGATATCCCATGTGTCCCTAACGTCCCAGACGTCTCAAATGTCCCATATGTCCCATATGTCAGTAACGTCCCAGACGTCCCAGATGTCCCATATGTCCCTAACGTCCCAGACGTCCTAGATGTCCCATATGTCCCTAACGTCCCAGACGTCCTAGAAGTCCCATATGTCCTTAACGTCCCAGACGTCCTAGATGTCCCATATGTCCCTAACGTCCTTGACGTCCCAGACGTCCTAGTTGTCCCATATATACCTAACGTCCCAGACGTCTTAGAAGTCCCATATGTCCCTAACGTCTCAGACGTCCTAGATGTCCCATATGTCCCTAACATCCCAGACGTCCCAGATCTCCCATATGTCCCTAACGTTACATACGTTCCAGATGTCCCATTTGTCCTATAGGTTTCTAACGTCCCAGACGTCCAAGGTGTCCGATATACCCCTAACATCCCAGGCGTCCCAGATGTCCCATATGTCTCTAACGTCCCAGACGTCCCAGATGTCCCATATGTCCTTAACGTCCCTGACGTCCTAGATGTCCCAATTGTCTCAAACGCTTTTGACGTCCCAGACGTCCTAGGTGTCCCATATATCCCTAACGTCCCAGACGTCTTAGAAGTCCCATATGTCCCTAACGTCTCAGACGTCCTAGATGTCCCATATGTCCCTAACATCCCAGACGTCCCAGATCTATCATATGTCCCTAACGTCCCATACGTTCCAGATGTCCCATTTGTCCCATAGGTCCCTAACGTCCCAGACGTCCAAGGTGTCCGATATACCCCTAACATCCCAAACGTCCCAGATGTCCCATATGTCTCTAACGTCCCAGACGTCCCAGATGTCCCATATGTCCTTAACGTCTCAGACGTCCCAGATGTCCCATATGTCCCATATGTCAGTAACGTCCAAGACGTCCCAGATGTCCCATATGTCCCTAACGTCCCAGACGTCCTAGATGTCCCATATGTCCCTAACGTCCCAGACGTCCTAGAAGTCCCATATGTCCCTAACGTCCCAGACGTCCTAGATGTCCCATTTGTCCCTAACGTCCTTGACGTCCCAGACGTCCTAGGTGTCCCATATGTCCCTAACGTCCCAGACGTCCTAGAAGTCCCATATGTCCCTAACGTCCCAGACGTCCCAGATGTCCCATATGTTCTTAACGTCCCAGACGTCCCAGATGTCCCATATGTCTCTAACGTCCCAGATGTCCCAGATGTCCCATATGTCCTTAACGTCCCAGACTTCCCAGATGTCCCATATGTCCCATATGTCAGTAACGTCCAAGACGTCCCAGATGTCCCATATGTCCCTAACGTCCCAGACGTTCTAGATGTCCCATATGTCCCTAACATCCCAGACGTCCCAGATCTCCCATATGTCCCGAACGCCCCATACGTTCCAGATGTCCCATTTGTCCCATAGGTCCCTCACGTCCCAGACGTCCAAGGTGTCCGATATACCCCTAACATCCCAGGCATCCCAGATGTCCCATATGTCCCTAACGTCCCAGACGTCCCAGATGTTCCATATGTCCCTAACGTCCCAGACGTCCCAGACGTCCCAGATATTCCAGATTTTCCAAACGTCGCAGACGTCTCAGATGCCCTAGATGTCCCATATATCCCTAACGTCTAAGACGTCCTATATGTCCTATATGTCCCTAACGTCCCAGACGTCCCAGATGTCCCATATGTCCTTAACGTCCCATACGTCCCAGATGTCCCATACGTCCCTAACGTCCCAAACGTCCCAGATGTCCAATGTGTCCCATATCTCCCTAACGTCCCAGGCGTCCTAGATGTCCCATGTGTCCCTAACGTCCCAGACGTTTCAGACGATCTAGATGTCCCATATGTCCCTAACGTCCTTGACGTCCCAGACGTCCTAGATGTCCCATATATCCCTAACGTCCCAGACGTCCCAGATGTCCCATTTGTCCCTAACGTTCCCGACGTCCAGGTTGTTTCATATGTCCCAAACGTCCCAGACGTCCTAGATGTCCCATATGTCTCTAACGTCCCAGACGTCTCAGATGTCCCAGATGTCCCATACGTCCCTAACGTCCCAGACGTCCCAGACGTCCCATGTGTTTCATATGTCCCTACCGTCTCAGGCGTCCTAGATGTCCCATATGTCCCTAACGTCCTAGACGTCCCAGACGTCCTAGATGTCCCATATGTCCCTAACGTCCTTGACCTTCCAGACGTCCCATGTGTCCCTAACGTCCCAGACGTGTCAGATGTCCCAGATGTCTCATACGTCCCAGACGTCCCAGACGTCACATGCGTCCCATGTGTCCCATATGTCCCTAACGTCCCAGGCGTCCTAGATGTCTTATATGTCCCTAACGTCCCAGACGTCCCAGGCGTCCTAGATGTCCCATATGTCCCTAACGTCCCAGACGTCCCAGACGTCCTAGATATCCCATATATCCCTAACGTCCCAGACGTCTCAGATGTCCCATGTGTCCCTAACGTCCCAGACGTCTCAGATGTCCCATATGTTTCATACGTCCCTAACGTCCCAGACGACCTAGATGTCCTATATGGCCCTAACGTCCCAGACGTCCCAGATGTCCCATATGTCCCTAACGTCCCAGACGTCCCAAAATTCCCATATGTCTTATATGTCCCTAACGTCCCAGACGTCCCAGATGTCCCAAATGTCCCTAAAGTCCCAGACGTTCTAGATGTTCCATATGTCCCACACGTCCCTCAAGTCCCAGACGTCCTAGATGTCCCATATGTCTCTAACGTCTCAGACGTTCCGGATGTCCCTTATGTCCCTAACGTCCCAGCGTCCTAGATGTCCCATATGTTTCATACGTCCCTAACATCCCAGACGTCCCAGATCTCCCATATGTCCCTAACGTTCCATACGTTCCAGATGTCCCATTTGTCCCATAGGTCAATAACGTCCCAGACGTCCAAGGTGTCCGATATACCCCTAACATCCCAGGCGTCCCAGATGTCCCATATGTCCCTAACGTCCCAGACGTCCCAGATGTTCCATATGTCCCTAACGTCCCAGACGTCCCAGACGTCCCAGATATCCCAGACCTTCCAAACGTCGCAGACGTCTCAGATGCCCTAGATGTCCCATATATCCCTAACGTCCCAGACGTCCTATATGTCCTATATATCCCTAACGTCCCAGACGTCCCAAATGTCGCATATGTCCTTAACGTCCCATACGTCCCAGATGTCCCATACGTCCCTAACGTCCCAAACGTCCCAGACGTCCCATGTGTCCCATACGTCCCTAACGTCCCAGGCGTCCTAGATGTCCCATGTGTCCCTAACGTCCCAGACGTCTCAGACGGCCTAGATGTCCCACAAGTCCCTAACGTCCTTGACGTCCCAGACGTCCTAGATGTCCCATATATCCCTAACGTCCCAGACGTCCCAGATGTCCCATTTGTCCCTAACGTCCCAGACGTCCCAGATGTCCCATATGTCCCATATGTCAGTAACGTTCCCGACGTCCAGGTTGTTTCATATGTCCCAAACGTCCCAGACGTCCTAGATGTCCCATATGTCTTTAACGTCCCAGACGTCTCAGATGTCCCAGATGTCCCATACGTCCCTAACGTCCCAGACGTCCCAGACGTCCCATGTGTCCCATATGTCCCTACCGTCTCAGGCGTCCTAGATGTCCCATATGTCCCTAACGTCCCAGACGTCCCAGACGTCCTAGATGTCCCATATGTCCTTAACGTCCTTGACGTCCCAGACGTTCCATGTGTCCCTAACGTCCCAGACGTGTCAGATGTCCCAGATGTCTCATACGTCCCTAACGTCCCAGACGTCCCAGACGTCCCATGTGTCCCATATGTCCCTAACGTCCCAGGCGTCCTAGATGTCTTATATGTCCCTAACGTCCCAGACGTCCCAGGCGTGCTAAATGTCCCATATGTCTCTAACGTCCCAGACGTCCCAGACGTCCTAGATGTCCCATATATCCCTAACGTCCCAGACGTCTCAGATGTCCCATGTGTCCCTAACGTCTCAGACGTCTCAGATGTCCCATATGTCCTTAACGTCCCTGACGTTCTTGATGTCCTATATGTCCCTAACGTTCCAGACGTTCTTGATGTCCTATATGTCCCTAACGTTCCAGACGTCCCAGATGTCCCATATGTCCTTAACGTCCCAGACGTCCTAGATGTCCCATATGTCCCTAACGTCCCTGACGTTCTTGATGTCCTATATGTCCCTAACGTTCCAGACGTCCCAGATGTCCCATATGTCCCTAACGTCTCAGACGTCCCAGATGTCCCATATGTCCCTAACGTCCCAGACGTCCTAGACGTCCCATATGTCCTTAACGTCCTAGACGTCCCAGATGTCCCATATGTCCCTAACGTCCCAGACGTCCCAGATATCCCATATGTTCCATATGTCCCTAATGTCCCAGGCGTCCTAAATGTCCCATATGTCCTTAACGTCCCAGACGTCACAGACGTCCTAGATGTCCCATTTGTCCTTAACGTCCCAGACGTCCCAGATGTCCCATATGTCCCATATGTCCCTAATCTCCCAGGCGTCTTAAATATCCCATATGTCCTTAACGTCCCAGACGTCCCAGACGTCCTAGACGTCCCAGACGTCCTAGACGTCCCATATGTCCTTAACGTCCTAGACGTCCCAGATGTCCCATATGTCCCTAACGTCCCAGACGTCCCAGATATCCCATATGTTCCATATGTCCCTAATGTCCCAGGCGTCCTAAATGTCCCATATGTCCTTAACGTCCCAGACGTCACAGACGTCCTAGATGTCCCATTTGTCCTTATGTCCCAGACGTCCCAGATGTCCCATATGTCCCTAATCTCCCAGGCGTCCTAAATGTCCCATATGTCCTTAACGTCCCAGACGTCCCAGACGTCCTAGATGTCCCATATGTCTTTAACGTCTCAGACGTCCCAGATGTCTCAAATGTCCCTAACGTCCCAGACGTCCCAGATGTTCCATATGTTCCATATGTCCCTAATGTCCCAGGCGTCCCAGATGTCCCATATGTCCCATATGTCCCTAATGTCCCAGGCGTCCTAAATGTCGAATATCTCCTTAACGTCCCAGACGTCCCAGACGTCCTAGATGTCCCATATGTCCCTAACGTCCCAGACGTCCCAGATGTCCCATATCTCCCTAACGTCCCAGACGTCCCAGATGTAAGTAAGTAAGTAAGTAAGTAAATTTATTCGTCAAGATAGATGTTTACAAAAAAAAGACACATAATTCATTTACAAACAGATTTGACATAGTTAGAACATAACCTTTTAAATTGCGATACATTTGTTGCCTGTTTCGCTTCATCAGGCATTTCATTATATAATTTTAAACCTTTGTAATATAGATTTTTTTGTGATCACGCTTTCGTTGTTGTAGGTAATCTAAAATTATTTACACTTCTTGTCTCATAACAATGTATATCTCTATTGTATACAATAAATTTATTTAAATATGCAGGTAATTTGTTATTAACAATTTTAAAGATCAGAATTAACGTATTAAAATAAATTCGCTGTTTAATACTAAGCCATTGCAGCGTTTCCAACATTAAATTGATGCTGGTTCGTTTATTTCAAAATAGAATAATACGCATTGCTCTATTTTGCAGTTTTTGTAGACGCTGCAATTCACCTTCGTTGGCTATAAATAACACGCTAGCACAATATTCAAAATGTGGTGCAATAATTGTTTTGTAAACAAGTATCCTCGACCACAAGTTTAATTTGGAACTGATTCGCCCAAAGAAACCTATTTTTTTAGCCGTTTTACCTACAACAAAATCCACATGTTCCTTAAAAGATAGCCTATTATCTATTACAATTCCAAGATATTTTATTTTAGGGACATATTCAATTACTACATCGTCAACAATTACACTAGTTATCGTATCGGTTAATAATCGTCCGCTACTGATAACCATTGCTTTTGTTTTAGATGTATTTAACTTGAGATTGTTCAATTTTAGCCATTTAGATATATTTTTCAGGTCACTATTTAATTTATTTACTGCATCGTTCACATTTATATCGGCACTAGTTACCAGAGTGTCATCTGCGAATAAGTTATATTGACAACCTTGCACTGCTGAGTTTATATCATTAATGTAGAGGATAAACAAAAGAGGGCCTAAAATTGAGCCTTGAGGAACCCCTAAACACACTTCAACTGCTCGAGAATCTTCACCTTCGTATCTAGTAATTTGCTGCCGGCCACATAGATAATTCTTGAACCATCTTAATTCGAATCCTTTTATTCCGTATTTTTCCATTTTTGCTAAGAGCAGATCTCTGTCGATTGTTTCAAATGCTCTTTTCAGGTCTATGAACGCTGCTACTATTTTTTTCCCATGTTTTATATCCTCTTTCCAGTTCACTAAAACTAAATTTAATGAAGTTTCACAAGAGTGATCTTTTCGGAAACCTGATTGTTCACTAATTAGGATTTTATTTTCCTCTAAATAATTTTCCAGTTGTTCCTTAGCTATATGTTCTATGATTTTTTCGAACGCAGGTAACATATTGATTGGTCTAAATTCTGAACTATTTTTTGTTCCGTTTACTTTGGGTATTGGACTAACAATCGCCGTTTTCCAAATTTCAGGAAAAATCCCAGTTGCAAACGATTCATTAATAATCTGCAACAGCATCTCTCCTATCACTGGTAAAGCGTCACAAATTAATTTAGGGTTAATACCATCAGTACTAGATTTGTTACTCATTTTTAAAACCACTTTCTGTAATTTTTCCAAGGTAATTGGTTTAAATCTAAATATGCTTGTGGTATTGTTTCCAATATCGCCTAAATTTATTTTACCATTAGCTGGCCCAATACTTATGTGAATGTCTTGAACACTATCCACGAAATATTTATTAAACTGCTCCGCAATCTTTTTAGGTTCAGTCAATTTGATGTTATCAAACTCGACAAACTCAGCACTGTTGACATTTTCGTTCTTGATAAGTTGTTTCAGTTTTTTCCACATTAGTTTAGATGATCCTTTGGATAAATCAATCTGTTTTTCGTAATATTTGTTTTTACAAGTTTTTAATGTACGGTTATAGTTGTTTTTAATATTTGTGTAGGAACTCCAGTCTGCAGCAGAATTATTGCGTTTAGCAATTTTATACGAATCATTACGTTGTTTTTGCATATTTTTTAATTCGGTAGTAAACCATTGATTATGTTTATTTATATTGATTGTTTTCTGACTAATTAAAGCATTATAACATATCTTCATTTTGTCGACTAGGAAAATTGCTTTTTCATTTAAGTTAAGGGTTTGAGTGTTGACCCACTCATACTGTCCTAGTTTGTTTCGATATGTTATATCCGAATAAGCAGATTTGTCAATAACCATTTTTTGCTGGATAACATTTTCACGCGTTTCCGCTTCCTGGACAATTTCCAAGGTTTCATGATCAGCAATTTTGCAATCTAGTATGTTTACGGATATATCAATAGCGTTAGATATCACTAGGTCGATTGTTGTCTTTGATATCGGGGTCACTCTTGTATATGTGTTTACTAACTGCTGTATTCCCAAGTATGAAATCAACCTTTGCAATCTTTTGCTGTATGTGTATTATGTCGACATATCGATATTGAAATCGCCGATAATAGTGTTTAAATTTTGGTGAACGAGGAAGTGGTCACACCATGATTCAAAATATTTAAGGAATTCGGCATCACTGGAATTTGGGCTGTGATAAATAAGCGTATATATACCTTTCGAAAATCCTTTCGATATTTTGACACTTAAAATCCACGCATTTTTCCGTAACACACTGCGCTGAATATTCATGTATTTAATACCATTTCTGATGTACATAAGAACACCCCCTGTATGTCTCGAATCCGAGGCGCACTGGATAATAGAATATCCGGAAACAGCGATTTCACATTGATTAATTTCTTCTGTTACACATGTTTCACATAGCATTACTATAGACGGGTTGTATATCTCGATTAACGCCTCCAATTGTTCGAAATTAGCCAATAAACTTTGAATATTTAAGTAGAGTATTTTGTTTTGCGAGGTGCCGGATTTAGTTATTCTAAAAAATTGACTTTGTTTCTCTCAATTTCCAATTTCCGCTTGTAAACAGGGCATTCCGTATTCCATGCTTCGTGGTGTATATCAATCTTTAGCTTTAGTTTATTTACTGCTTCTTTACAGTTCACGCATTTAATTTCCTCCTTATCGGCTTTGCATTCACTAATATTGTGTGCGCTAGCACATTTAGGGCAGGTCAGTTCCTTCTGGCATTCTTTTGCTCTGTGGTTATAGCCATTACATTTAAAGCATCTGGTGACCGTAACAGCATCAAATACCTTGCACCTGTCCCATTCAATGTTAACTTTTCCTTCCTGTAGTATTTTATTGTAACTTTCGGGCTCTAGTTTACAATACGCAAAATAACAAGGCGTTTTTCTGTTTTTCATATCCCCTACATGTACTACACTAAGATTAGCCTTTCCTTGCTCTAAGAAATGATTTTGGGCCAAGATTTTGGTTTCAATTTCGGTTACCGTCATTTTGTTGGACATTCCTACAATTTTTATACGCGGTTTGCGTTTTTTTGGCACACTAATATTGTAATTGCTCCCAAGTTTCGTTTCCGCTTCTTCCTTAAGTTTGCATACTGCCTCCTGGTTTTTGCATTCAATAATAATTCCACCCCGGCTAGCATGTTTTACTCCCGAGATTGCGATAGTTGTGGGATCAATGCTACATTTAATGGCCTCTTTGGTGACACCACTCTTTTGTCCCTCATTTTTTGGTTTTACCACCAACACAGGTTCGCTCTTTTTAATTTTCAACTTGTCTGCATACGAGGCTTTGTTTGGATTTTCGTTCTCTGCAAGTTTTTTATACTGCTATTTATTTCCTCATATTTTTCCCGTACCGTATCCGTCAGCGTCGATATTGATGTTTCCTGCCTCTTCACCCCATCAGCACACTTGTCCAGATCTTTTCGCCATCCCTGCAGCGCCGCTCTCATATCCGCAACCATTATTCTCATCGAAAATTGCTTCATGTTACAGCAGTTGTCGCAGCACCAAAAAATGTTGTTTACTTCTGTAATGTTCTTATACATTTCATCACTTATTTTTACACACTTGGGATGAAAGGTTTGATCACACCAGCCATTACAGCTCAAACTTTTCTCATTTCTCTTAAATTCACCATTGCATTTTACACAAGCCATAATGGCGTGGTGAAATTTAATAGTAAACGTCACCAGCCACTGGCACACCACTGTTAACTATATCAGGTTTGTATGTCCGCTCGCGCCGCAGTCAACGCTTTGTGTGTCCCATATGTCCCATATGTTTACAATGTCCCAGGCGTCCTAGATGTTCCATATGTCCTTAACGTCCCAGACGTCACAGACGTCCTAGATGTCCCATATGTCCTTAACGTCCCAGACGTCCCAGATGTCCCATATGTCCCATATGTCCCTAATCTCCCAGGCGTCCTAAATGTCACATATGTCCTTAACGTCCCAGACGTCCCAGACGTCCTAGATGTCCCATATGTCCTTAACGTCCCAGACGTCCCAGACGTCCTAGATGTCTCATATGTCCCTAACGTCCCAGACGTCCCAAATGTCCCATATCTCCCTAACGTCCCAGACGTCCCAGATGTCCCATATGTCCCATATGTTTACAATGTCCCAGGCGTCCTAGATGTTCCATATGTCCTTAACGTCCCAGACGTCACAGACGTCCTACATGTCCCATATGTCCTTAACGTCCCAAACGTCCCAGATGTCCCATATGTCCCATATGTCCCTAATCTCCCAGGCGTCCTAAATGTCCCATATGTCCCTAACGTCCCAGGCGTCCTAAACGTCCCATATGTCCTTAACGTCCCAGACGTCACAGACGTCCTAGATGTCCCATATGTCCTTAACGTCCCAGACGTCCCAAATGTCCCATATGTCCCATATGTCCCTAATCTCCCAGGCGTCCTAAATGTCCCATATGTCCTTAACGTCCCAGACGTCCCAGACGTCCCAGACGTCCTAGATGTCCCATACGTCTTTAACGTCCCAGACGTCCCAGATGTCTCAAATGTCCCTAACGTCCCAGACGACCCAGATGTCCCATATGTTCCATATGTCCCTAATGTCCCAGGCGTCCCAGATGTCCCATATGTCCCTTATGTCCCTAATGTCCCAGGCGTCCTAAATGTCGAATATCTCCTTAACGTCCCAGACGTCCCAGATGTCCCATATGTTCCATATGTCCCTAATGTCCCAGACGTCCCAGATGTCCCATATGTCCCATATGTCCCTAATGTCCCAAGCGTCCTAAATGTCCCATATGTCCTTAACGTCCCAGACGTCCCAAACGTCCTAGATGTCCCATATGTCCCTAACGTCCCAGTCGTCCTAGCTGTCCCGTATGTCCCTAACGTCCCAGACGTCTCAGGCGTCCCAGATGTCGCATATGTCCCACATGTCCCAGGCGTCCTAAATGTCCCATATGTCCTTAACGTCCCAGATGTCCCAAACGTTTTAGATGTCGCATATGTCCTTAACGTCCCAGACGTCCTAGATGTCCCATATGTCCTTAACGTCGCATACGTCCCAGATGTCCCATATGTCCCATATGTCCTTAACGTCCCAGACGTCACAGACGTCCTAGATGTCCCATATGTCCTTAACGTCCCAGACGTCCTAGATGTCCCCTATGTCCCTAATCTCCCAGGCGTCCTAAATGTCACATATGTCCTTAACGTCCCAGACGTCCCAGACGTCCTAGATGTCCCATATGTCTTTAACGTCCCAGACGTCCCAGATGTCTCAAATGTCCCTAACGTCCCAGACGACCCAGATGTCCCATATGTTCCATATGTCCCTAATGTCCCAGGCGTCCCAGATGTCCCATATGTCCCTTATGTCCCTAATGTCCCAGGCGTCCTAAATGTCGAATATCTCCTTAACGTCCCAGACGTCCCAGATGTCCCATATGTTCCATATGTCCCTAATGTCCCAGGCGTCGCAGATGTTCCATATGTCCCATATGTCCCTAATGTCCCAGGCGTCCTAAATGTCGAATATCTCCTTAACGTCCCAAACGTCCCAGACGTCCTAGATGTCCCAAATGTCCCTAACGTCCCAGACGTCCCAGATATCCCATATCTCCCTAACGTCCCAGACGTCCCAGATGTCCCATATGTCCCATATGTTTACAATGTCCCAGGCGTCCTAGATGTTCCATATGTCCTTAACGTCCCAGACGTCCCAGATGTACAATATGTCCCATATGTCCCTAATCTCCCAGGCGTCCTAAATGTCCCATATGTCCCTAATGTCCCAGGCGTCCTAAATGTCCCATATGTCCTTAACGTCCCAGACGTCACAAACGTTCTAGATGTCCCATATGTCCTTAACGTCCCAGACGTCCCAGATGTACAATATGTCCCATATGTCCCTAATCTCCCAGGCGTCCTAAATGTCCCATATGTCCTTAACGTCCCAGACGTCACAGACGTCCTAGATGTCCCATATGTTCTTAACGTCACAGACGTCCCAGATGTCCCATATGTCCCATATGTCCCTAATCTCCCAGGCGTCCTAAATGTCCCATATGTCCTTAACGTCCCAGACGTCCCAGGCGTCCTAGATGTCCCATATGTCTTTAACGTCCCAGACGTCCCAGATGTCTCAAATGTCCCTAACGTCCCAGACGTCCCAGATGTCCTATATGTTTCATATGTTCCTAATGTCCCAGGCGTCCCAGATGTCCCATATGACCCATATGTCCCTAATGTCCCAGGCGTCCTAAATGTCGAATATCTCCTTAACGTCCCAGACGTGCCAGATGTCCCATATGTTCCATATGTCCCTAATGTCCCAGGCGTCCCAGATGTCCCATATGTCCCATATGTCCCATATGTCCCTAATGTCCCAGGCGTCTTAAATGTCGAATATCTCCTTAACGTCCCAGACGTCCCAGACGTCCTAGATGTCCCATATGTTCCTAACGTCCCAGACGTCCCAGATTTCCCATATGTCCCATATGTTTACAATGTCCCAGGCGTCCTAGATGTTCCATATGTCCTTAACGTCCCAGACGTCACAGACGTCCTACATGTCCCATATGTCCTTAACGTCCCAGACGTCCCAGATGTCCCATATGTCCCATATGTCCCTAATCTCCCAAGCGTCCTAAATGTCCCATATGTCCCTAACGTCCCAGGCGTCCTAAACGTCCCATATGTCCTTAACGTCCCAGACGTCACAGACGTCCTAGATGTCCCATATGTCCTTAACGTCCCAGACGTCCCAGATGTCCCATATGTCCCATATGTAACTAATCTCCCATACGTCCTAAATGTCCCATATGTTTTTAACGTCCCAGACGTACCAGACGTCCTAGATGTCCCATACGTCTTTAACGTCCCAGACGTCCCAGATGTCTCAAATGTCCCTAACGTCCCAGACGTCCCAGATGTCCCATATGTTCCATATGTCCCTAATGTCCCAGGCGTCCCAGATGTCCCATATGTCCCATACGTCCCTAATGTCCCAGGCGTCCTAAATGTCGAATATCTCCTTAACGTCCCAGACGTCCCAGATGTCCCATATGTTCCATATGTCCCTAATGTCCCAGGCGTCCCAGATGTCCCATATGTCCCATATGTCCCTAATGTCCCAGGCGTCCTAAATGTCCCATATGTCCTTAACGTCCCAGACGTCCCAAACGTCCTAGATGTCCCATATGTCCCTAACGTCCCAGACGTCCTAGCTGTCCCGTATGTCCCTAACGTCCCAGACGTCTCAGGCGTCCCAGATGTCGCATATGTCCCACATGTCCCAGGCGTCCTAAATGTCCCATATGTCCTTAACGTCCCAGACGTCCCAAACGTCCTAGATGTCCCATATGTCCTTAACGTCCCAGACGTCCTAGATGTCCCATATGTCCTTAACGTCGCATACGTCCCAGATGTCCCATATGTCCCATATGTCCTTAACGTCCCAGACGTCACAGACGTCCTAGATGTCCCATATGTCCTTAACGTCCCAGACGTCCTAGATGTCCCATATGTCCCTAATCTCCCAGGCGTCCTAAATGTCACATATGTCCTTAACGTCCCAGATGTTCCAGACGTCTTAGATGTCCCATATGTCTTTAACGTCCCAGACGTCCCAGATGTCTCAAATGTCCCTAACGTCCCAATCGTCCCAGATGTCCCATATGTTCCATATGTCCCTAATGTCCCAGGCGTCGCAGATGTTCCATATGTCCCATATGTCCCTAATGTCCCAGGCGTCCTAAATGTCGAATACCTCCTTAACGTCCCAGACGTCCCAGACGTCCTAGATGTCCCATATGTCCCTAACGTTACAGACGTCCCAGATGTCCCATATCTCCCTAACGTCCCAAACGTCCCAGATGTCCCATATGTCCCATATGTTTACAATGTCCCATGCGTCCTAGATGTTCCATATGTCCTTAACGTCCCAGACGTCACAGACGTTCTAGATGTCCCATATGTCCTTAACGTCCCAGACGTCCCAAATGTACAATATGTCCCATATGTCCCTAATCTCCCAGGCGTCCTAAATGTCCCATATGTCCCTAATGTCCCAGGCGTCCTAAATGTCCCATATGTCCTTAACGTCGCAGACGTCACAGACGTCCTAGATGTCCCATATGTTCTTAACGTCACAGACGTCCCAGATGTCCCATATGTCCCATATGTCCCTAATCTCCCAGGCGTCCTAAATGTCCCATATGTCCTTAACGTCCCAGACGTCCCAGGCGTCCTAGATGTCCCATATGTCTTTAACGTCCCAGACGTCCCAGATGTCTCAAATGTCCCTAACGTCCCAGACGTCCCAGATGTCCTATATGTTTCATATGTTCCTAATGTCCCAGGCGTCCCAGATGTCCCATATGACCCATATGTCCCTAATGTCCCAGGCGTCCTAAATGTCGAATATCTCCTTAACGTCCCAGACGTGCCAGATGTCCCATATGTTCCATATGTCCCTAATGTCCCAGGCGTCCCAGATGTCCCATATGTCCCATATGTCCCATATGTCCCTAATGTCCCAGGCGTCTTAAATGTCGAATATCTCCTTAACTTCCCAGACGTCCCAGACGTCCTAGATGTCCCATATGTTCCTAACGTCCCAGACGTCCCAGATGTCCCATATGTCCCATATGTTTACAATGTCCCAGGCGTCCTAGATGTTCCATATGTCCTTAACGTCCCAGACGTCACAGACGTCCTACATGTCCCATATGTCCTTAACGTCCCAGACGTCCCAGATGTCCCATATGTCCCATATGTCCCTAATCTCCAAGCGTCCTAAATGTCCCATATGTCCCTAACGTCCCAGGCGTCCTAAACGTCCCATATGTCCTTAACGTCCCAGACGTCACAGACGTCCTAGATGTCCCATATGTCCTTAACGTCCCAGACGTCCCAGATGTCCCATATGTCCCATATGTAACTAATCTCCCAGGCGTCCTAAATGTCCCATATGTTTTTAACGTCCCAGACGTCCTAGATGTCCCATACGTCTTTAACGTCCCAGACGTCCCAGATGTCTCAAATGTCCCTAACGTCCCAGACGTCCCAGATGTCCCATATGTTCCATATGTCCCTAATGTCCCAGGCGTTCCAGATGTCCCATATGTCCCATATGTCCCTAATGTCCCAGGCGTCCTAAATGTCGAATATCTCCTTAACGTCCCAGACGTCCCAGATGTCCCATATGTTCCATATGTCCCTAATGTCCCAGGCGTCCCAGATGTCCCATATGTCCCATATGTCCCTAATGTCCCAGGCGTCCTAAATGTCCCATATGTCCTTAACGTCCCAGACGTCCCAAACGTCCTAGATGTCCCATATGTCCCTAACGTTACAGACGTCCTAGCTGTCCCGTATGTCCCTATCGTCCCAGACGTCTCAGGCGTCCCAGATGTCGCATATGTCCCACATGTCCCAGGCGTCCTAAATGTCCCATATGTCCTTAACGTCCCAGACGTCCCAAACGTCCTAGATGTCCCATATGTCCTTAACGTCCCAGACGTCCTAGATGTCCCATATGTCCTTAACGTCGCATACGTCCCAGATGTCCCATATGTCCCATATGTCCTTAACGTCCCAGACGTCACAGACGTCCTAGATGTCCCATATGTCCTTAACGTCCCAGACGTCCTAGATGTCCCATATGTCCCTAATCTCCCAGGCGTCCTAAATGTCACATATGTCCTTAACGTCCCAGACGTTCCAGACGTCCTAGATGTCCCATATGTCTTTAACGTCCCAGACGTCCCAGATGTCTCAAATGTCCCTAACGTCCCAATCGTCCCAGATGTCCCATATGTTCCATATGTCCCTAATGTCCCAGGCGTCGCAGATGTTAGATATGTCCCATATGTCCCTAATGTCCCAGGCGTCCTAAATGTCGAATATCTCCTTAACGTCCCAGACGTCCCAGACGTCCTAGATGTCCCATATGTCCCTAACGTCCCAGACGTCCCAGATGTCCCATATCTCCCTAACGTCCCAGACGTCCCAGATGTCCCATATGTCCCATATGTTTACAATGTCCCATGCGTCCTAGATGTTCCATATGTCCTTAACGTCCCAGACGTCACAGACGTTCTAGATGTCCCATATGTCCTTAACGTCCCAGACGTCCCAGATGTACAATATGTCCCATATGTCCCTAATCTCCCAGGCGTCCTAAATGTCCCATATGTCCCTAATGTCCCAGGCGTCCTAAATGTCCCATATGTCCTTAACGTCCCAGACGTCACAGACGTCCTAGATGTCTCATATGTTCTTAACGTCCCAGACGTCCCAGATGTCCCATATGTCCCATATGTCCCTAATCTCCCAGGCGTCCTAAATGTCCCATATGTCCTTAACGTCCCAGACGTCCCAGGCGTCCTAGATGTCCCATATGTCTTTAACGTCCCAGACGTCCCAGATGTTTCAAATGTCCCTAACGTCCCAGACGTCCCAGATGTCCTATATGTTACATATGTTCCTAATGTCCCAGGCGTCCCAGATGTCCCATATGACCCATATGTCCCTAATGTCCAAGGCGTTCTAAATGTCGAATATCTCCTTAACGTCCAGACGTGCCAGATGTCCCATATGTTCCATATGTCCCTAATGTCCCAGGCGTCCCAGATGTCCCATATGTCCCATATGTCCCATATGTCCCTAATGTCTCAGGCGTCTTAAATGTCGAATATCTCCTTAACGTCCCAGACGTCCCAGACGTCCTAGATGTCCCATATGTTCCTAACGTCCCAGACGTCCCAGCTGTCCCGTATGTCCCTAACGTCCCAGACGTCTTAAATGTCGAATATCTCCTTAACGTCCCAGACGTCCCAGACGTCCTAGATGTCCCATATGTCTCTAACGTTGCAGACGTCCTAGATGTCGTATATGTCCCTAACGTCCCAGACGTCCCAGACGTCCCAGGCGTCCCAGATGTCGCATATGTCCCACATGTCCCAGGCGTCCTAAATGTCCCATATGTCCCTAACGTCCCAGACGTCCCAAACGTCCTAGATGTCCCATATGTCCTTAACGTCCCAGACGTCCTAGATGTCCCATATGTCCTTAACGTCCCATACGTCCCAGATGTCCCATATGTCCCATATGTCCTTAATGTCCCAGGCGTCCTAAATGTCCCATATGTGCTTAACGTCCCAGACGTCTCAAACGTCCTAGATGTCCCATATGCCCTTAACGTCCCAGACGTTCCAGATGTCCCATATGTCCCTAACGTGCCAGACGTCCCAGATGTCCCATATGTCCCTAATGTCCCAGGCCTTCCAGATGTCGCATATGTCCCATATGTCCCTAATGTCCCAGACGTCCTAAATGCCCCATATGTCCTTAACGTCCTAGACGTCTCAGACGTCCTAGATGTTCCATATGTCCTTAACGTCCCAGATTTCCCATATGTCCCTAACGTTCCAGACGTCCCAGATGTCCCACATGTCCCATATGTCCCTAATGTCCCCGGCGTCCTGGATGTTTCATACGTCCCTAACGTCCAGACGTCTTAAATGTCCCATATGTCCCTAACGTCTCAGACGTCCCAGCTGTCCCGTATGTCCCTCACGTTCCAGACGTCCCAAATGTCCCATATCTCTCATATGTCTCTAATGTCCCAGGCGTCCTAGATGTCCCATATGTCCTTAACGTCCTAGACGTCCCAGATCTACCATATGTCCTTAACGTTCTAGACGTCACAGATGTCCCATATGTCCCATATATCCCTAATGTCCCAGGCGCCCTAGATGCCCCATATGTCCCTAATGTCCCAGGCGTCCTAAATGTCCCATATGTCCTTAACGTCCCAGACGTCCCAGACGTCCTAGATGTCCCATATGTCCTTAACGTGCCAGACGTCCCAGATGTCCCATATGTCTTTAACGTCCCAGACGTCCCTGATGTTCCATATGTCCCTAATGTCTCAGGCGTCCCAAATGTCCTAGATGTCCCATATGTCCTTAACGTCCCAGACGTCCAGATGTCCCATATGTCCCTAACGTCCCAGACGTCCCAGATGTCCCATATGTTTCATATGTTTCTAATGTCCCAGGCGTCCTAGATGTTCCTTATGTCCCTAACGTCCCAGACGTCCCTGATGCCCTAGATGTCTCATATGCCCTTAACGTCCCAGACGTCCCAGATGTCCCATATGTCCCTAACGTTCCAGACGTCCCAAATGTCCCATATGTCCCTAATGTCCCAGGCGTCCTAAATGTCCCATATGTCCTTAACTTCCCAGACGTCCAGACGCCCTAGATGTCCCATATGTCCTTAACGTCCCAGACGTCCCAGACGTCCTAGATTTCCCATATGTCCTTAACGTCCCAGACGTCCCACATGTCCCTAGCATCCCAGACGTCCCAGATGTCCCATATGTCCTTAACGTCCCAGACGTCCCAGATGTCCCGTATGTCCTTAACGTCCCAGACGTCCCAGATGTCCCATATGTACCTAACGTCCCAGACGTCCCAGATGTCCTATATGTCCCATATGTACCTAACGTCCCAGACGTCCCAGACGTCCCAGATGTCCCATATGTCCGTAATGTCCCAGACGTCCTTAATGTCCCATATGTCCTTAACGTCCCAGACGTCCCAGACGTCCTAGATGTCCCATATGTCCTTAACGTCCCAGACGTCCCAGATGTCCCATATGTCCCATATATCCTAGACGTCCTAAATGTCCCATATATCTTTAACGTCCCAGACGTCCCCGACGTCCTAGATGTCCCATATGTCCTTAACGTCCCAGACGTCCCAGATGTCCCATATGTCCCATACATCCCAGGCGTCCTAAATGTCCCATATATCCTTAACGTCCCAGACGTCCCAGACGTCCTAGATGTCCCATATGTCCTTAACGTCCCAGGCGTCCCAGATGTCCCATATGTCCCTTACGTCCCAGACGTCACAGATGTCCCATATGTCTCATATGTTTCTAATGTCCTAGGGATCCTAGATGTTCCATATGTCCCTAACGTCCCAAACGTCCTAAATGTCCCATATGTCCCTAACGTCCCAGACGTCCCAGATGTTCCATATGCCCCATATGTTCCTAATGGCCCAGGCATCCTAGATGTTCCATATGTCCCTAACGTCCCAAACGTCCTAAATGTCCCATATGTCCCTAACGTCCCAGACGTCCCAGCTGTCCCGTATGTCCCTAACGTCTCAGACGTCCTAGACGTTCTAGATGTCCCATATGTCCCTAACGTCCCAGACGTCTTAAATGTCCTATATGTCCCTAACGTCCCAGACGTCCCAGACGTCCCAGATGTCCCATATGTTTTATATGTCCCGAATGTCCCAGGCGTCCCAGATGTCCCATATGTACCATATGTCCCTAACGTCCCAGCCGTCCCAGATGTCCCATATGTTCCTAACGTCCCAGACGTCCCATTTGTCCCATATGTACCATATGTCCCTAACGTCCCAGCCGTCCCAGATGTCCCATATGTTCCTAATGTCCCAGGCGTCTAGATATTCCATATGTCCCTAACGTTCCAGACGTCCTAAATGTCCCATATGTCCCTAACGTCCCAGACGTCCCATTTGTCCCATATGTCTCTCATGTCCCAGGCGTCCTAAATGTCCCATATGTTCTTAACGTCCCAGACGTCCCAGACGTCCTAGATGTCCCATATGTTCTTAACGTCCCAGACGTCCCAGATGTCCCATATGTCCCATATGTCCCTAATCTCATAGGCGTCCTAAATGTCCCATATGTCCTTAACGTCCCAGACGTCACAGACGTCCTAGATGTCCCATATGTTCTTAACGTCCCAGACGTCCCAGATGTCCCATATGTCCCATATGTCCCTAATCTCCCAGGCGTCCTAAATGTCCCATATGTCCTTAACGTCCCAGACGTCCCAGGCGTCCTAGATGTCCCATATGTCTTTAACGTCCCAGACGTCCCAGATGTCTCAAATGTCCCTAACGTCCCAGACGTCCCAGATGTCCTATATGTTTCATATGTTCCTAATGTCCCAGGCGTCCCAGATGTCCCATATGACCCATATGTCCCTAATGTCCCAGGCGTCCTAAATGTCGAATATCTCCTTAACGTCCCAGAGGTGCCAGATGTCCCATATGTTCCATATGTCCCTAATGTCCCAGGCGTCCCAGATGTCCCATATGTCCCATATGTCCCTAATGTCCCAGGCGTCTTAAATGTCGAATATCTCCTTAACGTCCCAGACGTCCCAGACGTCCTAGATGTCCCATACGTTCCTAACGTCCCAGACGTCCCAGCTGTCCCGTATGTCCCTAACGTCCCAGACGTCTTAAATGTCGAATATCTCCTTAACGTCCCAGACGTCCCAGACGTCCTAGATGTCCCATATGTCTCTAACGTTGCAGACGTCCTAGATGTCGTATATGTCCCTAACGTCCCAGACGTCCCAGATGTCCCATATGTTTCATATGTTTCTAATGTCCCAGGCGTCCTAGATGTTCCTTATGTCCCTAACGTCCCAGACGTCCCTGATGCCCTAGATGTCTCATATGCCCTTAACGTCCCAGACGTCCCAGATGTCCCATATGTCCCTAACGTTCCAGACGTCCCAAATGTCCCATATGTCCCTAATGTCCCAGGCGTCCTAAATGTCCCATATGTCCTTAACTTCCCAGACGTCCCAGACGCCCTAGATGTCCCATATGTCCTTAACGTCCCAGACGTCCCAGACGTCCTAGATTTCCCATATGTCCTTAACGTCCCAGACGTCCCAGATGTCCCTAGCATCCCAGACGTCCCAGATGTCCCATATGTCCTTAACGTCCCAGACGTCCCAGATGTCCCATATGTCCTTAACGTCCCAGACGTCCCAGATGTCCCATATGTACCTAACGTCCCAGACGTCCCAGATGTCCTATATGTCCCATATGTACCTAACGTCCCAGACGTCCCAGACGTCCCAGATGTCCCATATGTCCGTAATGTCCCAGACGTCCTTAATGTCCCATATGTTCTTAACTTCCCAGATGTCCCAGACGTCCTAGATGTCCCATATGTCCTTAACGTCCCAGACGTCCCAGATGTCCCATATGTCCCATATATCCTAGGCGTCCTAAATGTCCCATATATCTTTAACGTCCCAGACGTCCCCGACGTCCTAGATGTCCCATATGTCCTTAACGTCCCAGACGTCCCAGATGTCCCATATGTCCCATACATCCCAGGCGTCCTAAATGTCCCATATATCCTTAACGTCCCAGACGTCCCAGACGTCCTAGATGTCCCATATGTCCTTAACGTCCCAGGCGTCCCAGATGTCCCATATGTCCCTTACGTCCCAGACGTCACAGATGTCCCATATGTCTCATATGTTCCTAATGTCCTAGGGATCCTAGATGTTCCATATGTCCCTAACGTCCCAAACGTCCTAAATGTCCCATATGTCCCTAACGTCCCAGCCGTCCCAGATGTCCCATATGTCCCATATGTTCCTAATGTCCCAGGCGTCCTAGATATTCCATATGTCCCTAACGTCCCAAACGTCCTAAATGTCCCATATGTCCCTAACGTCCCAAACGTACCAGATGTCCCATATGTCCCATATGTCCCTAATTGCCCAGGCATCCTAGATGTTCCATATGTCCCTAACGTCCCAAACGTCCTAAATGTCCCATATGTCCCTAACGTCCCAGACGTCCCAGCTGTCCCGTATGTCCCTAACGTCTCAGACGTCCTAGACGTTCTAGATGTCCCATATGTCCCTAACGTCCCAGACGTCCTAAATGTCCTATATGTCCCTAACGTCCCAGACGTCCCAGACGTCCCAGATGTCCCATATGTACCATATGTCCCTAACGTCCCAGCCGTCCCAGATGTCCCATATGTTCCTAATGTCCCAGGCGTCTAGATATTCCATATGTCCCTAACGTTCCAGACGTCCTAAATGTCCCATATGTCCCTAACGTCCCAGACGTCCCATTTGTCCCATATGTCTCTCATGTCCCAGGCGTCCTAAATGTCCCATATGTTCTTAACGTCCCAGACGTCCCAGACGTCCTAGATGTCCTATATGTCCTTAACGTCCCAGACGTCCCAGATGTCTCATATGTCCCTAACGTCCCACCCGTCCCAGATGTCCCATATGTCCCATATGTCCCTAACGTCCCAGACGTCCCAGACGTCCCATATGTCCCATATGTCCCTAATGTCCGAGGCGTCCTAAATGTCCCATATGTCCTTAACGTCCCAGACGTCCCAGACGTCCTAGATGTCCCATATGTCCTTAACGTCCCAGACGTCCCAGATGTCCCATATGTCCCTAACGTCCCAGACGTCCCAGATGTCCCATATGTCCCATTTGTCCCTAATGTCCCAGGCGTCCCAGATGCATATACGTAATCTGCATACGCATAATGTATTATGACAACTGTTCGGCTACAATCGGTAATTCATTAATATGGAGCCAATGAAAGTTTAAGTAAAGTGCAGACACAGAGGGACATTAGACGTCTGCAGTTTACTCAGTGGTTTCGCTTTGACTTGCTATATCTTATTAAAAGTACCGTCTAAAATTACTATAAATTTTTTAAATATGGAAAGTATGCTCCCAGAAGACTAGGAGTACAAATTTGTAAACGACACAACTGTTTGATTAAATCTAACTACTAAAGAGAAAGATGAAGTTAGCTTCGCATGTTTATATTGCGAGCAACGAAAGTTGCAAAAACTACAAATGAATATAGGATCTGGCCGTTTTTGGCTTACTTAATGTGGTTGTAATAAACAAAACTGCCACCATTCTTGCGAGCAAACAATTGGTTATTTATTCATTTCCATAGCAACGCGCACTTTCATCTGTAGTGTGAAAAAAGAAATACTTTATAAAAGCTAAACTATCTAATAAAGCACTATTTTATAGCGTAGTCTAACATAAAGTCATTTTTACCCTCGCAAAAGTATCACTTTCGTAAAAAAAAATTACTTTTTGTGCAACTGTCAATAAAAATGACATTTTTATTCCAGGTAACTACACTTATATAATATGTTAAAATTAAATATTACGAGAGAACACTTTAAAAGTAAACACTTTTAACACGTTAAAAATACTTAATAAACCAATATTTGTCAGATAATTAAGGAAAATCAATAACTTTCAGTTGTTCGACATGTCGATATTTTGAAAAAATTCTAGTAAGGCTTTCTGTATTCTAATCAAATGTCAAAACTAATATGATTATTTTGAAAAACGTTTACCACTGCTTGCTATATTATAATCAAATTAATAAAAGTTACATTTAGTTCGTAAAAATGATCTTGCTGATTTTTAATGACAGTTGTACAATAGTATACAATAGTATGTTGTACAACTAATTATGAAAGTCATACTTTTTCCACGAATTTGCAGCTTTATTAACGAGGACGCAACCCGAGTTTATCAAGCAAATTAGTAAAAAAAGTAGTTTTCATACGTGTTGTACACATTATTGTTTTGCATAGTGATCGCTGGTAGCTCGAAATTTGGTCGAAAAGCAGTCATATTACAAACGTGCAATAACGTGAGAAAATTCTTATATCAAAATTAAATAATAGAATCTAATTACATCTGACCAAATATCTTTCGTTTAATTGGAATAAACCGAACGTATCAAGAAAAAACACAATACTAAAAATAATAGTCTGTATTTATCAACTCAAGATACAGTGAATAAGAAATAATACTCGTAGTGGCCACGGTGCTTGCGTAAAGTGCAGACGCATTATAATTCAACACGTCTGCAGTTCACTTCGGTTTTTATTGGCCGTACGACTTCGGAAAAAACGATGTGATGGGTTATACCTTACGCGTCTGCAGATTACGTATATGCGTCCCAGATGGCCCATATGCCCATATGTCCCTAATGTCCCAGGCGTCCTAAATGTCCCATATGTCCTTAACGTCCCAGACGTCCCAGACGTCCTAGATGTCCCATATGTCCTTAACGTCCCAGACGTCCCAGATGTCCCATATGTCCCTAGCATCGCAGAAGTCCCAGATGTCCCATATGTCCCATATGTCCGTAATGTCCCAGGCGTCCTAGATGTTCCATATGTCCCTAACGTCCCAGACGTCCTAAATGTCCCATATGTCCCTAACGTTCTAGACGTCCTAGATGTCCCATATGTTCCATTTGTCCCTAATGTCCCAGGCGTCCCAGATGTCCCATAGGTCCCATATGTCCCTAATGTCCCAGGCGTCCTAAACGTTCCATATGTCCTTAACGTCCCAGACGTCCCAGACGTCCCAGACGTCCTAGATGTCCCATATGTCCTTAACGTCCCAGACGTCCGACATGCCCCATATGTCCCTAACATCCCAGACGTCCCAGATGTCCCATATGCCCCATATGTCCCTAACGTCTCAGGCGTCCTAGATGTTCCATTTGTCCCTAACGTCCAAGATGTCCCAGACGTCCTAGATGTCCCATATGTCCCTAACGTCCCAGACTTCCTAGAAGTCCTATATGTCCCTAACGTCCCAGACGTCCCAGACGTCCCAGATGTATCATATGTCCTATATGCCAGTAATGTCCCAGGCGTCCCAGATGTCCCATTTGTCCCATATGCCCCTAATGTCCCAGGCGTCCTAAATGTCCCACATGTCTTTAACGTCCCAGACGTCCCAGACGTCCTAGATGTCCCATATGTCCTTAACGTCCCAGACGTCCCAGATGTCCCATATATCCCATATGTCCCTAATGTCCCAGGCGTCCTAAATGTCCCATATGTCCTTAACGTCCCAGACGTCCCAGATGTTCCATATGTCCTTAACGTCCCAGACGTCCTAGATGTCCCATAGGTCCCTAACGTCCCAGACGTACTTGATGTCCTATATGTCCCTAACGTAACAGACGTCCCAGATGTCCCATATGTCCCTAACGTCCCAGACGTCCCATATGTCCCATATGTCCCTAATGTCCCAGGCGTCCTAAACGTTCCATATGTCCTTAACGTCCCAGACGTCCCAGACGTCCTAGATGTCCCATATGTCCCATATGTCCCTAACATCCCAGACGTCCCAGATGTCCCATATGTCCCATATGTCCCTAACGTCTCAGGCGTCCTAGATGTTTCATATGTCCCTAACGTCCCAGATGTCCCAGACGTCCTAGATGTCCCATATGTCCCTAACGTCCCAGACTTCTTAGAAGTCCTATATGTCCCTAACGTCCCAGACGTCCCAGACGTCCCAGATGTATCATATGTCCTATATGCCAGTAATTTCCTAGGCGTCCCAGATGTCCCATATGTCTTATATGTTTCTAATGTCCCAGGCGTCCTAGATATTCCATATGTCCCTAACGTCCCAGACGTCCTAAATGTCCCATATGTCCCTAACGTCCCAGACGTCCCAGAAGTCCCATATGTCCCTAACGTCCCAGACGTCCCAGATGTCCCATATGTCCCATATGTTTCTAATGTCCCAGGCGTCCTAAATGTCCCATATGTCCTTAACGTCCCAGACGTCCCAAACGTCCTAGATGTCCCATATGTCCTTAACGTCCCATACGTCTCAGATGTCCCATATGTCCCATATGTGACTAATGTCCCAGGCGTCCTAAATGTCCCATATGTCCTTAACGTCCCAAACGTCCTAAATGTCCCATATGTCCCTAACGTCCCAGACGTCCCAGAAGTCCCATATGTCCCTAACGTCCCAGACGTCCCAGAAGTCCCATATGTCCCTAACGTCCCAGACGTCCCAGAAGTCCCATATGTCCCTAACGTCCCAGACGTCCCAGATGTCCCATATGTCCCTAACGTCCCAGACGTCCTAAATGTCCCATATGTCCCTAACGTCCCAGACGTCCCAGAAGTCCCATATGTCCCTAACGTCCCAGACGTCCCAGAAGTCCCATATGTCCCTAACGTCCCAGACGTCCTAAATGTCCCATATGTCCCTAACGTCCCAGACGTCCCAGAAGTCCCATATGTCCCTAACGTCCCAGACGTCCCAGATGTCCCATATGTCCCATATGTTTCTAATGTCCCAGGCGTCCTAAATGCCCCATATGTCCTTAACGTCCCAGACGTCCCAAACGTCCTAGATGTCCCATATGTCCTTAACGTCCCATACGTCTCAGATGTCCCATATGTCCCATATGTCCCTAATGTCCCAGGCGTCCTAAATGTCCCATATGTCCTTAACGTCCCAAACGGCCTAAATGTCCCATATGTCCCTAACGTCCCAGACGTTCCAGATGTCCCATATGTCCCTAACGTGCCAGACGTCCCAGATGTCCCATATGTCCCTAATGTCCCAGGCCTTACAGATGTCCCATATGTCCCATATGTCCCTAATGTCCCAGGCGTCCTAAATGCCCCATATGTCCTTAACGTCCCAGACGTCCCAGATGTCCCATATGTCCCTAACGTCCCAGCCGTCCCAGATGTCCCATATGTCCCATATGTTTCTAATGTCCCAGGCGTCCTAGATATTCCATATGTCCCTAACGTCCCAGACGTCCTAAATGTCCCATATGTCCCTAACGTCCCAGACGTCCCAGAAGTCCCATATGTCCTTAACGTCCCAGACGTCCCAGATGTCCTACATGTCCCATATGTCCTTAACGTCCAAGACGTCCCAGATGTCCCATATGTCCTTAACGTCCCAGACGTCCCAGATGTCCCATAGGTCCCTAATGTTCCAGGCGTCCTAATCGTCGCATATGTCCTTAACGTCCCAGACGCCCTAGATGTCCCATAAGTCATTAACGTCCCGGACGTCCCAGATGTCCCATATGTCCCTAACGTCCGAGGCGTCCCAGATGTCCCATATGTCCCATATGTCCCTAATGTCCCAGGCGTCTTAAATGTCCCATATGTCCTTAACGTTCCAGACGTCCCAGACGTCATAGATGTCCCATATGTCCTTAAAGTCCCAGACGTCCCAGATGTCCCATAGGTCCCTATTGTCCCAGGCGTCCTAATCGTCCCATATGTCCTTAACGTCCCAGACGTCCCAGACGCCTTAGACGTCCCATATGTCATTAACGTCCCGGAAGTCCCAGATGTCCCATATGTCCCTAATGTCCCAGACGTCCCAGATGTCCCATATGTCCCATATGTCCCTAATGTCCGAGGCGTCCTATATGTCCCATATGTCCCATATGTCCCTAATGTCCCAGGCGTCCTAAATGTCCCATATGTCCATAACGTTCCAGACGTCCCAGACGTCATAGATGTTCCATATGTCCCTAACGTCCAAGACGTCCTAAATGTCCCATATCTCCCTAACGTCCCAGACGTCCCAGCTGTCCCGTATGTCCCTAACTTCAATGACGTCCCAGACGTCTTAAATGTTCCATATGTCCCTAACGTCCCAGACGTCCTAGATGTTTTATATGTCCCTAACGTCCCAGACGTCCCAGATGTCCCATATGTCCCACATGTCCCTAATGTCCCAGGATTCCCAGATGTCGCATATGTCCCATATGTCCCTAATGTCCCAGACGTCCTAAATGTCCCATATGTCCATAACGTCCCAGACGTCCCAGACGCCCTAGATGTCCCATATGCCCTTAACGTCCCAGACGTCCCAGACGTCCCAAATGTCCCATATGTTCCATATGTCAGTAATGTCCCAGGCGTCTCAGATGTCCCATATGTCCCATATGTCCCTAACGTCCTAGGCGTCCTAAATGTCCCATATGTCCTTAACGTCCCAGACGTCCCGGACGTCCTAAATGTCGCTTATGTCTCTAACGTCCCAGACGTCTCAGCTGTCGCGTATGTCCCTAACGTCCCAGACGTCCGAGATGTCCTAGATATCCCATATGTCTCTAACGTCACAGACGTCCTAGATGTCCTATATGTTCCTAACGTCCCAGATGTCCCATATGTCCCTAAAGTCCCAGACGTCCCAGATGTCCTATATGTCCCTAAAATCCCAGACGTCCTAGATGTCCCATATGTCCTTAACGTCCCAGACGTCCCAGATGACCCATACGTCCCTAATGTCCCAGACGTCCCAGATGTCCCAAAGGTCTTATATATCCCTAATGTCCCAGGCGTATTAGATGTCCCATATGTCCAATATGTCCCTAATGTGCCAGGCGTCCTAAATGTCCCATATGTCCTTAACGTCCCGGACGTCCCAGACGTCCTAGATGTCCCATATGTCCTTAACTTCCCAGACGTATCAGATGTACCATAAGTCCCTAACTTCCCAGACGTCCCAGATGTCCCATATGTCCCATATGTCCCTAATGTCCCAGGCGTCCTAGATATTCCATATGTTCCTAACGTCCCAGACGTTCCAGATGTCCCATATGTCCTTAACGTCCAAGACGTCCCAGATGTCCCATTGGTACCTAACGTCTTAGACGTCCCAGATGTCCCATATGTCCCATATGTCCCTAATGTCCCAGGCGTCCTAAATGCCCCATATGTCCCATATATCCCTAATGTCCCAGGCGTCCTAGATGTCCCATATGTCCCTAATGTCCCAGGCGTCATAAATGTTCCATATGTCCTTAACGTCCCAGACGTCCTAAACGTCCTAGATGTCCCATATGTCCTTAACGTGCCAGACGTCCCAGATGTCCTATATGTTCCTAACGTCCCAGACGTCCCAGATGTCCCATATGTCCCTAATGTCCCAGGCGTCCCAGATGTCCTAGATGTCCCATATATCCTTAACCTCCCAGACGTCCCAGATGTCCCATATGTCCCTAACGTCCCAGACGTCCCAGATGTCCCATATGTTTCATATGTTTCTAATGTGTCAGCCGTCTTAGATGTTCCATATGTTCCTAACGTCCCAGACGTCCCAGATGTCCTAGATGTCCCATATGTCCTTAACGTCCCAGACGTCCCAGATGTCCCATAATTCCGTAACGTCCCAGACGTCCCAGATGTCCCATATGTCCCTAATGTCCCAGGCGTCCTAAATGTCCCATATGTCCTTAACGTCCCAGACGTCCTAAACGTCCTAGATGTCCCATATGTCCTTAACGTGCCAGACGTCCCAGATGTCCTATATGTCCCTAACGTCCCAGACGTCCCAGACGCCCTAGATGTCCCATATGTCTTTAACGTCCCAGACGTCCCAGACGTCCTAGATTTCCCATATGCCCTTAACGTCCAAAACGTCTCAGATGTCCCATATGTCCCTAGCATCCCAGACGTGTCAGATGTCCCATATGTTCTTAACGTCTCAGACGTTCCAGATGTCCCATATGTCCTTAACGTCTAAGACGTCCCAGATGTCCCATTGGTACCTAACGTCTTAGACATCACAGATGTCCCATATGTCCCATATGTACCTAACGTCCCAGACGGCGCAGATGTCCCATATGTCCCATATGTACCTAACGTCCCAGACGTCCCAGATGTCCCATATGTCCCTAGCATCCCAGACGTCCCTAGCATCCCAGACGTCCCAGATGCCCCATATGTTCTTAACGTCCCTGACGTTCCAGATGTCCCATATGTCCTTAACGTCCAAGACGTCCCAGATGTCCCATTGGTACCTAACGTCTTAGACGTCCCAGATGTCCCATTTGTCCCATATGTACCTAACGTCCCAGACGTCCCAGACGTCCCAGATGTCCCATATGTCCTATATGTCCCTAATGTCCCAAGCGTCCCAGATGTCCCATATGTACCATATGTCCGTAATGTCCCAGGCGTCCTTAATGACCCATATTTCTTTAACGTCCTAGACGTCTCAGACGTTCTAGATGTCCCATATGTCCTTACCGTCCCAGACGTCCCAGATGTCCCATATGTCCCTAACGTCCCAGACGTCCCAGATGTCCCATATGTTTCATATGTTTCTAATGTGTCAGCCGTCTTAGATGTTCCATATGTCCCTAACGTCCCAGACGTCCCAGATGTCCTAGATGTCCCATATGTCCTTAACGTCCCAGACGTCACAGATATCCCATATGTCCCTAACGTCCCAGACGTCCCAGATGTCCCATATGTCCCTAATGTCCCAGGCGTCCCAGATGTCCTAGATGTCCCATATGTCCTTAACGTCCCAGACGTCCCAGATGTCCCATATGTCCCTAACGTCCCAGACGTCCCAGATGTCCCATATGTTTCATATGTTTCTAATGTGTCAGCCGTCTTAGATGTTCCATATGTCCCTAACGTCCCAGACGTCCCAGATGTCGTAGATGTCCCATATGTCCTTAACGTCCCAGACGTCCCAGATTCCCATATGTCCCTAACGTCCCAGACGTCCCAGATGCCCCATATGTCCCTAATGTCCCAGGCGTCCTAAATATCCCATATGTCCTTAACGTCCCAGACGTCCCAGACGCCCTAGATGTCCCATATGTCTCTAACGTCCCAGACGTCCCAGACGTCCTAGATTTCCCATATGCCCTTAACGTCCCAGACGTCCCAGATGTCCCATATGTCCCTAGCATACCAGACGTCCCAGATGTCCCATATGTTCTTAACGTCCCAGACGTTCCAGATGTCCCATATGTCCTTAACGTCCAAGACGTCCCAGATGTCTTATATGTACCTAACGTATTAGGCGTCCCAGATGTTTTATATGTCCCATATGTACCTAACGTCCCAGACGTCCCAGACGTCCCAGACGTCCCAGATGTCCCATATGTCCCATATGTACCTAATGTCCCAGGCGTCCTAGATGTCCCATATGTCCCTAATGTCCCAGGCGTCCTAAATGTCCCATATGTCCTTAACGTCCCAGACGTCCTAAACGTCCTAGATGTCCCATATGTCCTTAACGTGCCAGACGTCCCAGATGTCCTATATGTCCCTAACGTCCCAGACGTCCCAGACGCCCTAGATGTCCCATATGTCTTTAACGTCCCAGACGTCCCAGACGTCCTAGATTTCCCATATGCCCTTAACGTCCCAGACGTCTCAGATGTCCCATATGTCCCTAGCATCCCAGACGTCCCAGATGTCCCATATGTTCTTAACGTCCCAGACGTTCCAGATGTCCCATATGTCCTTAACGTCCAAGACGTCTCAGATGTCCCATTGGTACCTAACGTCTTAGACGTCCCAGATGTCCCATATGTCCCATATGTACCTAACGTCCAAGACGTCCCAGATGTCCCATATGTTCCATATGTACCTAACGTCCCAGACGTCCCAGATGTCCCATATCTCCCTAGCATCCCAGACGTCCCAGATGTCCCATATGTTCTTAACGTCCCAGACGTTCCAGATGTCCCATATGTCCTTAACGTCCAAGACGTCCCAGATGTCCCATTGGTACCTAACGTCTTAGACGTCCCAGATGTCCCATATGTCCCATATGTAACTAACGTCCCAGACGTCCCAGACGTCCCAGATGTCCCATATGTCCTATATGTCCCTAATGTCCCAAGCGTCCCAGATGTCCCATATGTACCATATGTCCGTAATGTCCCAGGCGTCCTTAATGTCCCATATGTCTTTAACGTCCCAGACGTCTCAGACGTTCTAGATGTCCCATATGTCTTTACCGTCCCAGACGTCCCAGATGTCCCATATGTCCCATATATCCCAGGCGTCCTAAATGTCCCATATGTCCTTAACGTCCCAGACGTCCCAGACGTCCTAGATGTCCCATATGTCCTTAACGTCCCAGACGTCCCAGATGTACCATATGTCCCAAACGTCCCAGCCGTCCCAGATGTCCCATATGTCCCATATGTTCCTAATGTCCCAGGCGTCCTAGATATTCCATATGTCCCTAACGTCACAGACGTCCTAAATGTCCCTTATGTCCCTAATGTCCCAGACGTCCTAGATGTCCCATATGTCCCTAACGTCCCAGACGTCCCAAACGTCCTAGATGTCCCATATGTCCTTAACGTCCCAGACGTCTTAGATGTCCCATATGTCCTTAACGTCCCATATGTCCCAGATGTCCCATATGTCCCATATGTCCCTATTGTCCAAGGCGTCATAAATGTCCCATATGTTCTTAACGTCCCAGACGTCCCAAACGTCCTAGATGTCCCATATGTCCGTAACGTCCCAGACGTTTCAGATGTCCCATATGTCCCTAATGTCCCAGGCCTTACAGATGTCCCATATGTCCCATATGTCCCTAATGTCCCAGGCGTCCTAAATGCCCCATATGTCCCATATGTCCCTAATGTCCCAGGCGTCCTAGATGTCCCATATGTCACTAATGTCCCTGGCGTCCCAAATGTCCCATATGTCCTTAACGTCCCAGACGTCCTAAACGTCCTAGATGTCCCATATGTCCCTAATGTCCTAGGCGTCCCAGATGTCCGAGATGTCCCATATGTCCTTAACGTCCCAGACGTTCCAGATGTCCCATATGTCCCTAACGTCCCAGACGTCCCAGATGTCCCATATGTTTCATATGTTTCTAATGTGTCAGCCGTCTTAGATGTTCCATATGACCCTATCGTCCCAGACGTCCCAGATGTCCTTTATGTCCCATATGTCCTTAACGTCCCAGACGTTCCAGATGTCCCATATGTCCCTAACGTCCCAGACGTCTCAGATGTCCCATATGTCCCTAATGTCCCAGGCGTCCTAAATGTCCCATATGTCCTTAACGTCCCAGACGTCCTAAACGTCCTAGATGTCCCATATGTCCTTAACGTGCCAGACGTTCCAGATGTCCTATATGTCCCTAACGTCCCAGACGTCCCAGACGCCCTAGGTGTCCCATATGTCTTTAACGTCCCAGACGTCCCAGACGTCCTAGATTTCCCATATGCCCTTAACGTCCCAGACGTCTCAGATGTCCCATATGTCCCTAGCATCCCAGACGTCCCAGATGTCCTATATGTTCTTAACGTCCCAGACGTTTCAGATGTCCCATATGTACCTAACGTCCCACACGTCCCAGACGTCCCAGATGTCCCATACGTCCTATATGTCCCTAATGTCCCAAGCGACACACATGTCCCATATGTAAAATATGTCCGTAATGTCCCAGGCGTCCTTAATGTCCCATATGTCTTTAACGTCCCAGACGTTTCAGACGTTCTAGATGTCCCATATGTCCTTAACGTCCCATATGTCCCAGATGTCCCATATGTCCCATATGTCCCTATTGTCCAAGGCGTCATAAATGTCCCATATGTTCTTAACGTCCCAGACGTCCCAAACGTCCTAGATGTCCCATATGTCCGTAACGTCCCAGACGTTTCAGATGTCCCATATGTCCCTAATGTCCCAGGCCTTACAGATGTCCCATATGTCCCATATGTCCCTAATGTCCCAGGCGTCCTAAATGCCCCATATGTCCCATATGTCCCTAATGTCCCAGGCGTCCTAGATGTCCCATATGTCTCTAATGTCCCTGGCGTCCCAAATGTCCCATATGTCCTTAACGTCCCAGACGTCCTAAACGTCCTAGATGTCCCATATGTCCCTAATGTCCTAGGCGTCCCAGATGTCCGAGATGTCCCATATGTCCTTAACGTCCCAGACGTTCCAGATGTCCCATATGTCCCTAACGTCCCAGACGTCCCAGATGTCCCATATGTTTCATATGTTTCTAATGTGTCAGCCGTCTTAGATGTTCCATATGACCCTAACGTCCCAGACGTCCCAGATGTCCTTTATGTCCCATATGTCCTTAACGTCCCAGACGTCCCAGATGTCCCATATGTCCCTAACGTCCCAGACGTCTCAGATGTCCCATATGTCCCTAATGTCCCAGGCGTCCTAAATGTCCCATATGTCCTTAACGTCCCAGACGTCCTAAACGTCCTAGATGTCCCATATGTCCTTAACGTGCCAGACGTTCCAGATGTCCTATATGTCCCTAACGTCCCAGACGTCCCAGACGCCCTAGATGTCCCATATGTCTTTAACGTCCCAGACGTCCCAGACGTCCTAGATTTCCCATATGCCCTTAACGTCCCAGACGTCTCAGATGTCCCATATGTCCCTAGCATCCCAGACGTCCCAGATGTCCCATATGTTCTTAACGTCCCAGACGTTTCAGATGTCCCATATGTACCTAACGTCCCACACGTCCCAGACGTCCCAGATGTCCCATACGTCCTATATGTCCCTAATGTCCCAAGCGACACACATGTCCCATATGTAAAATATGTCCGTAATGTCCCAGGCGTCCTTAATGTCCCATATGTCTTTAACGTCCCAGACGTTTCAGACGTTCTAGATGTCCCATATGTCCTTACCGTCCCAGACGTCTCAGATGTTCCATATGTCCCTAACGTCCCAGACGTCGCAGATGTCCCATATGTTTCATATGTTTCTAATGTGTCAGCCGTCTTAGATGTTCCATATGTCCCTAACGTCCCAGACGTCCCAGATGTCCTAGATGTCCCATATGTCCTTAACGTCCCAGACGTCCCAGATGTCCCATATGTCCCTAACGTCCCAGACGTCCCAGATGTCCCATATGTTCCTAATGTCCCAGGCGTCCCAGATGTCCTAGATGTCCCATATGTCCTTAACGTCCCAGACGTCCCAGATGTCCCATATGTCCCTAACGTCCCAGACGTCCCAGATGTCGTAGATGTCCCATATGTCCTTAACGTCCCAGACGTCTCAGATGTCCCATATGTCCTTAACGTCCCAGACGTCCCAGATGTCCCATATGTCCCTAATGTCCCAGGCGTCCTAAATATCCCATATGTCCTTAACGTCCCAGACGTCCCAGACGCCCTAGATGTCCCATATGTCTTTAACGTCCCAGACGTCCCAGACGTCCTAGATTTCCCATATGCCCTTAACGTCCCAGACGTCCCAGATGTCCCATATGTCCCTAGCATACCAGACGTCCCAGATGTCCCATATGTTCTTAACGTCCCAGACGTTCCAGATGTCCCATATGTCCTTAACGTCCAAGACGTCCCAGATGTCTCATATGTACCTAACGTATTAGGCGTCCCAGATGTCCCATATGTCCCATATGTACCTAACGTCCCAGACGTCCCAGACGTCCCAGATGTCCCATATGTCCCATATGTACCTAATGTCCAGGCGTCCTAGATGTCCCATATGTCCCTAATGTCCCAGGCGTCCTAAATGTCCCATATGTCCTTAACGTCCCAGACGTCCTAAACGTCCTAGATGTCCCATACGTCCTTAACGTGCCAGACGTCCCAGATGTCCTATATGTCCCTAACGTCCCAGACGTCCCAGACGCCCTAGATGTCCCATATGTCTTTAACGTCCCAGACGTCCCAGACGTCCTAGATTTCCCATATGCCTTTAACGTCCCAGACGTCTCAGATGTCCCATATGTCCCTAGCATCCCAGACGTCCCAGATGTCCCATATGTTCTTAACGTCCCAGACGTTCCAGATGTCCCATATGTCCTTAACGTCCAAGACGTCCCAGATGTCCCATTGGTACCTAACGTCTTAGACGTCCCAGTTGTCCCATATGTCCCATATGTACCTAACGTCCCAGACGTCCCAGATGTCCCATATGTCCCATATGTACCTAACGTCCCAGACGTCCCAGATGTCCCATATGTCTCTAGCATCCCAGACGTCCCAGATGTCCCACATGTTCTTAACGTCCCAGACGTTCCAGATGTCCCATATGTCCTTAACGTCCAAGACGTCCCAGATGTCCCATTAGTACCTAACGTCTTAGACGTCCCAGATGTCCCATATGTTCCATATGTACCTAACGTCCCAGACGTCCCAGACGTCCCAGATGTCCCATATGTCCTATATGTCCGTAATGTCCCAGGCGTCCTTAATGTCCCATATGTCTTTAACGTCCCAGACGTCTCAGACGTTCTAGATGTCCCATATGTCCTTACCGTCCCAGACGTCCCAGATGTCCCATATGTCCCATATATCCCAGGCGTCCTAAATGTCCCATATGTCCTTAACGTCCCAGACGTCCCAGACGTCCTAGATGTCTCATATGTCCCTAACGTCCCAGCCGTCCCAGATGTCCCATATGTCCCATATGTTCCTAATGTCCCAGGCGTCCTAGATATTCCATATGTCCCTAACGTCCCAGACGTCCTAAATGTCCCTTATGTCCCTAATGTCCCAGACGTCCTAGATGTCCCATATGTCCCTAACGTCCCAGACGTCCCAAACGTCCTAGATGTCCCATATGTCCTTAACGTCCCAGACGTCCTAGATGTCCCATATGTCCTTAACGTCCCATACGTCCCAGATGTCCCATATGTCCCATATGTCCCTAATGTCCCAGGCGTCCTAAATGTCCCATATGTCCTTAACGTCCCAGACGTCCCAAACGTCCTAGATGTCCCATATGTCCTTAACGTCCCAGACGTTCCAGATGTCCCATATGTCCCTAACGTGCCAGACGTCCCAGATGTCCCGTATGTCCCTAATGTCCCAGGCCTTACAGATGTCCCATATGTCCCATATGTCCCTAATGTCCCAGGCGTCCTAAATGCCCCATATGTCCCATATGTCCCTAATGTCCCAGGCGTCCTAGATGTCCCATATGTCCTTAATGTCCCAGGCGTCCTAAATGTCCCATATGTCCTTAACGTCCCAGACGTCCTAAACGTCCTAGATGTCCCATATGTCCTTAACGTGCCAGACGTCCCAGATGTCCTATATGTCCCTAACGTCCCAGACGTCCCAGATGTCCCATATGTCCCTAATGTCCCAGGCGTCCTAGATGTCCTAGATGTCCCATATGTCCTTAACGTCCCAGACGTCCCAGATGTCCCATATGTCCCTAACGTCCCAGACGTCCCAGATGTCCCATATGTTTCATATGTTTCTCATGTGTCAGCCGTCTTAGATGTTCCATATGTCCCTAACGTCCCAGACGTCCCAGATGTCCTAGATGTCCCATATGTCCTTAACGTCCCAGACGTCCCAGATGTCCCATATGTCCCTAACGTCCCAGAGGTCCCAGATGTCCCATATGTCCCTAATGTCCCAGGCGTCCTAAATGTCCCATATGTCCTTAACGTCCCAGACGTCCTAAACGTCCTAGATGTCCCATATGTCCTTAACGTGCCAGACGTCCCAGATGTCCTATATGTCCCTAACGTCCCAGACGTACCAGACGCCCTAGATGTCCCATATGTCTTTAACGTCCCAGACGTCCCAGACGTCCTAGATTTCCCATATGCCCTTAACGTCCCAGACGTCTCAGATGTCCCATATGTCCCTAGCATCCCAGACGTCCCAGATGTCCCATATGTTCTTACCGTCCCAGACGTTCCAGATGTCCCATATGTCCTTAACGTCCAAGACGTCCCAGATGTCCCATTGGTACCTAACGTTTTAGACGTCCCAGATGTCCCATATGTCCCATATGTACCTAACGTCCCAGACGTCCCAGATGTCCCATATGTCCCATATGTACCTAACGTCCCAGACGTCCCAGATGTCCCATATGTCCCTAGCATCCCAGACGTCCCAGATGCCCCATATGTTCTTAACGTCCCAGACGTTCCAGATGTCCCATATGTCCTTAACGTCCAAGACGTCCCAGATGTCCCAAGCGACACACATGTCCCATATGTAAAATATGTCCGTAATGTCCCAGGCGTCCTTAATGTCCCATATGTCTTTAACGTCCCAGACGTTTCAGACGTTCTAGATGTCCCATATGTCCTTACCGTCCCAGACGTCTCAGATGTTCCATATGTCCCTAACGTCCCAGACGTCGCAGATGTCCCATATGTTTCATATGTTTCTAATGTGTCAGCCGTCTTAGATGTTCCATATGTCCCTAACGTCCCAGACGTCCCAGATGTCCTAGATGTCCCATATGTCCTTAACGTCCCAGACGTCCCAGATGTCCCATATGTCCCTAACGTCCCAGACGTCCCAGATGTCCCATATGTTCCTAATGTCCCAGGCGTCCCAGATGTCCTAGATGTCCCATATGTCCTTAACGTCCCAGACGTCCCAGATGTCCCATATGTCCCTAACGTCCCAGACGTCCCAGATGTCGTAGATGTCCCATATGTCCTTAACGTCCCAGACGTCTCAGATGTCCCATATGTCCTTAACGTCCCAGACGTCCCAGATGTCCCATATGTCCCTAATGTCCCAGGCGTCCTAAATATCCCATATGTCCTTAACGTCCCAGACGTCCCAGACGCCCTAGATGTCCCATATGTCTTTAACGTCCCAGACGTCCCAGACGTCCTAGATTTCCCATATGCCCTTAACGTCCCAGACGTCCCAGATGTCCCATATGTCCCTAGCATACCAGACGTCCCAGATGTCCCATATGTTCTTAACGTCCCAGACGTTCCAGATGTCCCATATGTCCTTAACGTCCAAGACGTCCCAGATGTCTCATATGTACCTAACGTATTAGGCGTCCCAGATGTCCCATATGTCCCATATGTACCTAACGTCCCAGACGTCCCAGACGTCCCAGATGTCCCATATGTCCCATATGTACCTAATGTCCAGGCGTCCTAGATGTCCCATATGTCCCTAATGTCCCAGGCGTCCTAAATGTCCCATATGTCCTTAACGTCCCAGACGTCCTAAACGTCCTAGATGTCCCATACGTCCTTAACGTGCCAGACGTCCCAGATGTCCTATATGTCCCTAACGTCCCAGACGTCCCAGACGCCCTAGATGTCCCATATGTCTTTAACGTCCCAGACGTCCCAGACGTCCTAGATTTCCCATATGCCTTTAACGTCCCAGACGTCTCAGATGTCCCATATGTCCCTAGCATCCCAGACGTCCCAGATGTCCCATATGTTCTTAACGTCCCAGACGTTCCAGATGTCCCATATGTCCTTAACGTCCAAGACGTCCCAGATGTCCCATTGGTACCTAACGTCTTAGACGTCCCAGTTGTCCCATATGTCCCATATGTACCTAACGTCCCAGACGTCCCAGATGTCCCATATGTCCCATATGTACCTAACGTCCCAGACGTCCCAGATGTCCCATATGTCTCTAGCATCCCAGACGTCCCAGATGTCCCACATGTTCTTAACGTCCCAGACGTTCCAGATGTCCCATATGTCCTTAACGTCCAAGACGTCCCAGATGTCCCATTAGTACCTAACGTCTTAGACGTCCCAGATGTCCCATATGTTCCATATGTACCTAACGTCCCAGACGTCCCAGACGTCCCAGATGTCCCATATGTCCTATATGTCCGTAATGTCCCAGGCGTCCTTAATGTCCCATATGTCTTTAACGTCCCAGACGTCTCAGACGTTCTAGATGTCCCATATGTCCTTACCGTCCCAGACGTCCCAGATGTCCCATATGTCCCATATATCCCAGGCGTCCTAAATGTCCCATATGTCCTTAACGTCCCAGACGTCCCAGACGTCCTAGATGTCTCATATGTCCCTAACGTCCCAGCCGTCCCAGATGTCCCATATGTCCCATATGTTCCTAATGTCCCAGGCGTCCTAGATATTCCATATGTCCCTAACGTCCCAGACGTCCTAAATGTCCCTTATGTCCCTAATGTCCCAGACGTCCTAGATGTCCCATATGTCCCTAACGTCCCAGACGTCCCAAACGTCCTAGATGTCCCATATGTCCTTAACGTCCCAGACGTCCTAGATGTCCCATATGTCCTTAACGTCCCATACGTCCCAGATGTCCCATATGTCCCATATGTCCCTAATGTCCCAGGCGTCCTAAATGTCCCATATGTCCTTAACGTCCCAGACGTCCCAAACGTCCTAGATGTCCCATATGTCCTTAACGTCCCAGACGTTCCAGATGTCCCATATGTCCCTAACGTGCCAGACGTCCCAGATGTCCCGTATGTCCCTAATGTCCCAGGCCTTACAGATGTCCCATATGTCCCATATGTCCCTAATGTCCCAGGCGTCCTAAATGCCCCATATGTCCCATATGTCCCTAATGTCCCAGGCGTCCTAGATGTCCCATATGTCCTTAATGTCCCAGGCGTCCTAAATGTCCCATATGTCCTTAACGTCCCAGACGTCCTAAACGTCCTAGATGTCCCATATGTCCTTAACGTGCCAGACGTCCCAGATGTCCTATATGTCCCTAACGTCCCAGACGTCCCAGATGTCCCATATGTCCCTAATGTCCCAGGCGTCCTAGATGTCCTAGATGTCCCATATGTCCTTAACGTCCCAGACGTCCCAGATGTCCCATATGTCCCTAACGTCCCAGACGTCCCAGATGTCCCATATGTTTCATATGTTTCTCATGTGTCAGCCGTCTTAGATGTTCCATATGTCCCTAACGTCCCAGACGTCCCAGATGTCCTAGATGTCCCATATGTCCTTAACGTCCCAGACGTCCCAGATGTCCCATATGTCCCTAACGTCCCAGAGGTCCCAGATGTCCCATATGTCCCTAATGTCCCAGGCCTCCTTAATGTCCCATATGTCCTTAACGTCCCAGACGTCCTAAACGTCCTAGATGTCCCATATGTCCTTAACGTGCCAGACGTCCCAGATGTCCTATATGTCCCTAACGTCCCAGACGTACCAGACGCCCTAGATGTCCCATATGTCTTTAACGTCCCAGACGTCCCAGACGTCCTAGATTTCCCATATGCCCTTAACGTCCCAGACGTCTCAGATGTCCCATATGTCCCTAGCATCCCAGACGTCCCAGATGTCCCATATGTTCTTACCGTCCCAGACGTTCCAGATGTCCCATATGTCCTTAACGTCCAAGACGTCCCAGATGTCCCATTGGTACCTAACGTTTTAGACGTCCCAGATGTCCCATATGTCCCATATGTACCTAACGTCCCAGACGTCCCAGATGTCCCATATGTCCCATATGTACCTAACGTCCCAGACGTCCCAGATGTCCCATATGTCCCTAGCATCCCAGACGTCCCAGATGCCCCATATGTTCTTAACGTCCCAGACGTTCCAGATGTCCCATATGTCCTTAACGTCCAAGACGTCCCAGATGTCCCATTGGTACCTAACGTCTTAGACGTCCCAGATGTCCCATATGTACCTAACGTCCCAGACGTCCCAGACGTCCCAGATGTCCCATATGTCCTATATGTTCCTAATGTCCCAAGCGTCCCAGATGTCCCATATGTACCATATGTCCGTAATGTCGCAGGCGTCCTTAATGTCCCATATGTCTTTAACGTCCCAGACGTCTCAGACGTTCTAGATGGCCCATATGTCCTTACCGTCCCAGACGTCCCAGATATCCCATATGTCCCTAACGTCCCAGACGTTCCAGATGTCCCATATGATTCATATGTTTCTAATGTGTCAGCCGTCTTAGATGTTCCATATGTCCCTAACGTCCCAGACGTCCCAGATGTCCTAGATGTCCCATATGTCCTTAACGTCCCAGACGTCCCAGATGTCCCATATGTCCCTAACGTCCCAGACGTCCCAGATGTCCCATATGTCCCTAATGTCCCAGGCGTCCCAGATGTCCTAGATGTCCCATATGTCCTTAACGTCCCAGACGTCCCAGATGTCCCATATGTCCCTAACGTCCCAGACGTCCCAGATGTCCCATATGTTTCATATGTTTCTAATGTGTCAGATGTCTTAGATGTTCCATATGTCCCTAACGTCCCAGACGTCCCAGATGTCCTAGATGTCCCATATGTCCTTAACGTCCCAGACGTCCCAGATGTCCCATATGTCCCTAACGTCCCAGACGTTCCAGATGTCCCATATGTCCCTAATGTCCCAGGCGTCCTAAATATCCCATATGTCCTTAACGTCCCAGACGTCCCAGACGCCCCAGATGTCCCATATGTCTTTAACGTCCCAGACGTCCCAGACGTCCTAGATTTCCCATATGCCCTTAACGTCCCAGACGTCCCAGATGTCCCATATGTTCTTAACGTCCCAGACGTTCCAGATGTCCCATATGTCCTTAACGTCGAAGACGTCCCAGATGTCCCATATGTACCTAACGTATTAGGCGTCCCAGATGTCCCATATGTCCCATATGTACCTAACGTCCCAGACGTCCCAGACGTCCCAGATGTTCCATATGTCCCATATGTACTTAATGTCCCAGGCGTCCTAGATGTCCCATATGTCCCTAATGTCCCAGGCGTCCTAAATGTCCCATATGTCCTTAACGTCCCAGACGTCCTAAACGTCCTAGATGTCCCATATGTCTTTAACGTCCCAGACGTCCCAGACGTCCTAGATTTCCCATATGCCCTTAACGTCCCAGACGTCTCAGATGTCCCATATGTCCCTAGCATCCCAGACTTCCTAGATGTCCCATATGTCCTTAACGTCCCATACGTCCCAGATGTCCCATATGTCCCATATGTCCCTAATGTCCCAGGCGTCCTAAATGTCCCATATGTCCTTAACGTCCCAGACGTCCCAAACGTCCTAGACGTCCCATATGTCCTTAACGTCCCAGACGTTCCAGATATCCCATATGTCCCTAACGTGCCAGACATCCCAGATGTCCCATATGTCCCATATGTCCCTAATGTCCCAGGCGTCCTAAATGCCCCATATGTCCCTAATGTCCCAGGCGTCCTAGATGTCCCATATGTTCCTAATTTCCCAGGCGTCCTAAACGTCCTAGATGTCCCATATGTCCTTAACGTGCCAAACGTCCCAGATGTCCTATATGTCCCTAACGTCCCAGACGTCCCAGATGTCCCATATGTCCCTAACGTCCCAGACGTCCCAGATGTCCCATATGTCCCTAATGTCCCAGGCGTCCTAAATGTCCCATATGTCCTTAACGTCCCAGACGTCCTAAACGTCCTAGATGTCCCATATGTCCTTAACGTGCCAGACGTCCCAGATGTCCTATATGTCCCTAACGTCCCAGACGTCCCAGATGTCCCATATGTCCCTAATGTCCCAGGCGTCCCAGATGTCCTAGATGTCCCATATGTCCTTAACGTCCCAGACGTCCCTGATGTCCCATATGTCCCTAACGTCCCAGACGTCTCAGATGTCCCATATGTTTCATATGTTTCTCATGTGTCAGCCGTCTTAGATGTTCCATATGTCCCTAACGTCCCAGACGTCCCAGATGTCCTAGATGTCCCATATGTCCTTAACGTCCCAGACGTCCCAGATGTCCCATATGTCCCTAACGTCCCAGAGGTCCCAGATGTCCCATATGTCCCTAATGTCCCAGGCGTCCTAAATGTCCCATATGTCCTTAACGTCCCAGACGTCCTAAACGTCCTAGATGTCCCATATGTCCTTAACGTGCCAGACGTCCCAGATGTCCTATATGTCCCTAACGTCCCAGACGTACCAGACGCCCTAGATGTCCCATATGTCTTTAACGTCCCAGACGTCCCAGACGTCCTAGATTTCCCATATGCCCTTAACGTCCCAGACGTCTCAGATGTCCCATATGTCCCTAGCATCCCAGACGTCCCAGATGTCCCATATGTTCTTACCGTCCCAGACGTTCCAGATGTCCCATATGTTCTTAACGTCCAAGACGTCCCAGATGTCCCATTGGTACCTAACGTTTTAGACGTCCCAGATGTCCCATATGTCCCATATGTACCTACCGTCCCAGACGTCCCAGATGTCCTATATGTCCCATATGTACCTAACGTCCCAGACGTCCCAGATGTCCCATATGTCCCTAGCATCCCAGACGTCCCAGATGCCCCATATGTTCTTAACGTCCCAGACGTTCCAGATGTCCCATATGTCCTTAACGTCCAAGACGTCCCAGATGTCCCATTGGTACCTAACGTCTTAGACGTCCCAGATGTCCCATATGTACCTAACGTCCCAGACGTCCCAGACGTCCCAGATGTCCCATATGTCCTATATGTTCCTAATGTCCCAAGCGTCCCAGATGTCCCATATGTACCATATGTCCGTAATGTCGCAGGCGTCCTTAATGTCCCATATGTCTTTAACGTCCCAGACGTTCTAGATGGCCCATATGTCCTTACCGTCCCAGACGTCCCAGATATCCCATATGTCCCTAACGTCCCAGACGTTCCAGATGTCCCATATGATTCATATGTTTCTAATGTGTCAGCCGTCTTAGATGTTCCATATGTCCCTAACGTCCCAGACGTCCCAGATGTCCTAGATGTCCCATATGTCCTTAACGTCCCAGACGTCCCAGATGTCCCATATGTCCCTAACGTCCCAGACGTCCCAGATGTCCCATATGTCCCTAATGTCCCAGGCGTCCCAGATGTCCTAGATGTCCCATATGTCCTTAACGTCCCAGACGTCCCAGATGTCCCATATGTCCCTAACGTCCCAGACGTCCCAGATGTCCCATATGTTTCATATGTTTCTAATGTGTCAGATGTCTTAGATGTTCCATATGTCCCTAACGTCCCAGACGTCCCAGATGTCCTAGATGTCCCATATGTCCTTAACGTCCCAGACGTCCCAGATGTCCCATATGTCTCTAACGTCCCAGACGTTCCAGATGTCCCATATGTCCCTAATGTCCCAGGCGTCCTAAATATCCCATATGTCCTTAACGTCCCAGACGTCCCAGACGCCCCAGATGTCCCATATGTCTTTAACGTCCCAGACGTCCCAGACGTCCTAGATTTCCCATATGCCCTTAACGTCCCAGACGTCCCAGATGTCCCATATGTTCTTAACGTCCCAGACGTTCCAGATGTCCCATATGTCTTTAACGTCGAAGACGTCCCAGATGTCCCATATGTACCTAACGTATTAGGCGTCCCAGATGTCCCATATGTCCCATATGTACCTAACGTCCCAGACGTCCCAGACGTCCCAGATGTTCCATATGTCCCATATGTACTTAATGTCCCAGGCGTCCTAGATGTCCCATATGTCCCTAATGTCCCAGGCGTCCTAAATGTCCCATATGTCCTTAACGTCCCAGACGTCCTAAACGTCCTAGATGTCCCATATGTCTTTAACGTCCCAGACGTCCCAGACGTCCTAGATTTCCCATATGCCCTTAACGTCCCAGACGTCTCAGATGTCCCATATGTCCCTAGCATCCCAGACTTCCTAGATGTCCCATATGTCCTTAACGTCCCATACGTCCCAGATGTCCCATATGTCCCATATGTCCCTAATGTCCCAGGCGTCCTAAATGTCCCATATGTCCTTAACGTCCCAGACGTCCCAAACGTCCTAGACGTCCCATATGTCCTTAACGTCCCAGACGTTCCAGATATCCCATATGTCCCTAACGTGCCAGACGTCCCAGATGTCCCATATGTCCCATATGTCCCTAATGTCCCAGGCGTCCTAAATGCCCCATATGTCCCTAATGTCCCAGGCGTCCTAGATGTCCCATATGTTCCTAATTTCCCAGGCGTCCTAAACGTCCTAGATGTCCCATATGTCCTTAACGTGCCAAACGTCCCAGATGTCCTATATGTCCCTAACGTCCCAGACGTCCCAGATGCCCCATATGTCCCTAACGTCCCAGACGTCCCAGATGTCCCATATGTCCCTAATGTCCCAGGCGTCCCAGATGTCCTAGATGTCCCATATGTCCTTAACGTCCCAGACGTCCCAGATGTCCCATATGTCCCTAACGTCCCAGACGTCCCAGATGTCCCATATGCTTCATATGTTTCTAATGTGTCAGCCGTCCTAGATGTTCAATATGTCCTTAACGTCCCAGACGTTCCAGATGTCCTAGATGTCCCATATGTCCTTAACGTCCCAGACGTCCCAGATGTCCCATATGTCCCTAACGTCCCAGACGTCCCAGATGTCCCATATGTCCCTAATGTCCCAGGCGTCCTAAATATCCCATATGTCCTTAACGTCCCAGACGTCCCAGACGCCCTAGATGTCCCATATGTCTTTAACGTCCCAGACGTCCCAGACGTCTTAGATTTCCCATATGCCCTTAACGTCCCAGACGTCCCAGATGTCCCATATGTCCCTAGCATCCCAGACGTCCAAGATGTCCCATATGTTCTTAACGTCCCAGACGTTCCAGACGTCCCATATGTCCTTAACGTCCAAGACGTCCCAGATGTCCCATATGTCCCATATGTACCTAACGTCCCAGACGTCCCAGACGTCCCAGATGTCCCATATGTCCCATATGTACCTAACGTCCCAGACGTCCAAGACGTCCCAGATGTCCCATATGTACCTAACGTCTTAGACGTCACAGATGTCCCATATCTCCCATATGTACCTAACGTCCCAGACGTCCCAGACGTCCCAGATGTCCCATATCTCCCTAACGTCCCAGACGTTCCAGATGTCCCATATGTCCCATATGTTTACAATGTCCCAGGCGTCCTAGATGTTCCATATGTCCCTAACGTCCCAGACGTCCTAAATGTCCCATATTTCCCTAACGTCCCAGACGTCCCAGCTGTCCCGTATGTCCCTAACGTCCCAGACGTCCTAGATGTGGTATATGTCCCTAGCGTCCCAGACGTCCCAGACGTCCCAGGCGCCCCAGATGTTCCATATGCCCCACATGTCCCAGGCGTCCTAAATGTCCTATATGTCCTTAACCTCCCAGACGTCCCAGACGTCCTAGATGTTCCACATGTCCTTAACGTCCCATACGTCCCAGATGTCCCATATGTCCCATATGTCCCTAATGTCCCAGGCGTCCTAAATGTCCCATATGTCCTTAACGTCCCAGACGTCCCAAACGTAATAGATGTCCCATATGTCCTTAACGTCCCAGACGTCCTAGATGTCCCATATGTCCTTAACGTCCCATACGTCCCAGATGTCCCATATGTCCCATATGTCCCTAATGTCCCAGGCGTCCTAAATGTCCCATATGACCTTAACGTCCCAGACGTCCCAAACGTCCTAGATGTCCCATATGTCTTTAACGTCCCAGACGTCCCAGACGCCCTAGATGTCCCACATGTCTTTAACGTCCCAGACGTCCCAGACGTCCCAGATGTCCCATATGTTCTTAACGTCCCAGACGTTCCAGATGTCCCACATGTCCTTAACGTCCCAGACGTCCCAGACGTCCCAGATGTCCCATATGTCCTATATGTCCCTAATGTCCCAAGCGTCCCAAATGTCCCATATGTACCATATGTCCGTAATGTCCCAGACGTCCTTAATGTCCCATATGTCTTTAACGTCCCAGACGTCTCAGACGTTCTAGATGTCCCATATGTCCTTAACATCCCAGACGTCCCAGATGTCCCATATGTCCCATATATCCCAGGCGTCCTAAATGTCCCATATGTCCTTAACGTCCCAGACGTCCCAGACGTCCTAGATGTCCCATATGTCCTTAACGTCCCAGGCGTCCCAGATGTCCCATATGTCTCATATATCCCTAATGTCCCTGGGGTTCCAGACGTACCATATGTCCCATATGTCCCTAATGTCCCAGGCATCCTAGATGTTCCATATGTCCCAAACGTCCCAAACGTCCTAAATGTCCCATATGTCCCTAACGTCCCAGACGTCCCAGCTGTCCCGTATGTCCCTAACGTCTCAGACGTCCTAGACGTCCTAGATGTCCCATATGTCCCTAACGTCCCAGACGTCAAATTTTGTCCTATATGTAGCTAACGTCCCAGACGTCCCAGACGTCCTAAATGTCCCATATGTTTTATATGTCCCGAATGTCCCAGGCGTCGAAGATGGCCCATATGTACCATATGTCCCTAATGTCCCAGGCGTCCTAAATGTCCCATATGTCCTTAACGTCCCACACGTTCCAGACGTCTTAGATGTCCCATATGTCCTTAACGTCCCAGACGTCCCAGATGTCCCATATGTCCTTAACGTCCAGACGTCCCAGATGTCCCATATGTCCCATATGTCCCTAATGTCCCAGGCGTCCTAAATGTTCCATATGTCCCTAACGTCCCAGACGTCCTAAATGTCCCATATGTCCCTAACGTCCCAGACGTCCCAACTGTCCCGTATGTCCCTAACGTCCCAGACGTCCCAGACGTCCTAGATGTCTCATATGTCCCTAACGTCCCAAACGTCCTAGATGTCCTATATGTCCCTAACGTCCCAGACGTTCCAGATGTTCCATATGTCCCTAACGTCCCAGACGTCCCAGATGTCCCATATGCCCTTAACGTCCCAGACGTCCTAGATGTCCCATATGTCCTTAACGTCCAGACGTCCCAGATGCCCCATATGTCTCTAACGTCCCAGACGTCCCAGATGTCCCATATGTCCTATATGTCCCTAATCTCCCAGGCGTCCCAGACGTCCCAGCTGTCTCGTATGTCCCTAACGTCCCAGACGTCTCAGACGTCCTAGATGTCCCATATGTCACTAACGTCCCAGACGTCCTAGATGTCCCATATGTCCCTAACGTCCCAGACGTCTCAGACGTCGTAGATGTCCTATATGTCCTTAACGTCCCAGACGTCCCAGATGTTCCATATGTCCCTAACGTCCCAGACGTCCCAGATGTCCCATATGTCCTTAACGACCCAGACGTCCCAGATGTCCCATATGTCCCATATGTCGCTAATGTCCCAAACGTTTTAAATGTCCCATATGTCCTTAACGTTTCAGACGTCCCAGACGTCCTAGATGTCCCATATGTCCTTAACGTCCCAGACGTCCCAGATGTCCCATATGCCCCATATGTCCCTAATGTCCCGGCCGACCTAAATGTCCCATATGTCCTTTACGTCCCAGACGTCCCAGACGTCCTAGATGTCCCATATGTCCTTAACGTCCCAGACGTCCCAGATGTCCCATATGTCCCTAACGTCCCAGACGTCCCATATGTCCCATATGTCCCATATGTCCCTAATGTCCCAGGCGTCTCAGATGTCCATATGTCCCTAACGTTCCATACGTCCCAGACGTCCTAGATGTCCCATATGTCCTTAACGTCCCAGACGTCCCAGATGTCCCATATATCCCTAACGTCCCAGACGTCCCATATGTCCTATAGGTCCTATAAGTCCCTAACGTCTTAGACGTCCCAGACGTCCTAGATGTCCCATATGTCCTTAACGTCCCAGACGTCCCAAATATCCCCTATGTCCCATATGTCCCTAATGTCCCAGGCGTCCTAAATGACCATATGTGCTTAACGTCCCAGGCGTCCCAGATGTCCCATATGTCCGTAACATCCCAGACGTCCCAGATGTCCCATATGTCCCAAATGTCCCTATTGTCCTAGGCGTCCTAAATGTCCCATATGTCCTTAACGTTCCAGACGGTCCAGACGTCCTAGTTGTCACAAATGTCCTTACCGTCTCAGACCTCCCAGATGTCCCATATGTCCCATATGTTTCTAATGTCCCAGGCGTCCTAGATGTTCCATATGTCCCTAAAGTCCCAGACGTCCCAGATGTCCTAGATGTCCCATTGGTCCTTAACGTCCCAGACGTCCCAGATGTCCCATATGTCCGTAACGTCACAGACGTCCCAGACGCCCTAGATGTCCCATATGTCCTTAACGTCCAAGACGTCCCAGATGTCCCATTGGTACCTAACGTCTTAGACGTCCCAGATGTCCCATATGTCCTTAACGTCCAAGACGTCCCAGATGTCCCATTGGTACCTAACGTCTTAGACGTCCCAGATGTCCCATATGTCCCATATGTCCCTAATGTCCCAGGCGTCCTAAATGTCCCATATGTCCTTAACGTCCCAGACGTCCCAAACGTCCTAGATGTCCCATATGTCCTTAACGTCCCAGACGTCCTAGATGTCCCATATGTCCTTAACGTCCCATACGTCCCAGATGTCCCATATGTCCCATATGTCCCTAATGTCCCAGGCGTCTTAAATGTCCCATATGTCCTTAACGTCCCAGACGTCCCAAACGTCCTAGATGTCCCATATGTCCTTAACGTCTCAGACGTTCCAGATGTCCCATATGTCCCTAACGTGCCAGACGTCCCAGATGTCCCATATTAGCCCTAATGTCCCAGGCCTTACAGACGTCCCAGATGTCCCATATGTCCCTAACGTCCCAGACGTCCCAGATGTCCCATATGTTTCATATGTTTCTAATGTGTCAGCCGTCCTAGATGTTCCATATGTCCCTAACGTCCCAGACGTCCTTGATGTCCTAGATGTCCCATATGTCCTTAACGTCCCAGACGTCCCAGATGTCCCATATGTCCCTAACGTCCCAGACGTCCCAGACGCCCTAGATGTCCCATATGTCTTTAACGTCCCAGACGTCCCAGACGTCTTAGATTTCCCATATGCCCTTAACGTCCCAGACGTCCCAGATGTCCCATATGTCCCTAGCATCCCAGACGTCCCAGATGTCACATATGTTCTTAACGTCCCAGACGTTCCAGATGTCCCATATGTCCTTAACGTCCAAGACGTCCCAGATGTCCCATATGTACCTAACGTCTTAGACGTCCCAGATGTCCCATATGTCCCATAAGTACCTAACGTCCCAGACGTCCAAGACGTCCCATATGTCCCATATGTCCCATATGTACCTAACGTCCAAGACGTCCAAGACGTCCTAGATGTCCCATATTTACCTAACGTCTTAGACGTCACAGATGTCCCATATCTCCCATATGTACCTAACGTCCCAGACGTCCCAGATATTCCATATCTCCCTAACGTCCCAGACGTTCCAGATGTCTCATATGTCCCATATGTTTAAAATGTCCCAGGCGTCCTAGATGTTCCATATGTCCCTAACGTCCCAGACGTCCTAAATGTCCCATATGTCCCTAACGTCCCAGACGTCCCAGCTGTCCCGTATGTCCCTAACGTCCCAGACGTCCTAGATGTCGTATATGTCCCTAACGTCCCAGACGTCCCAGACGTCCCAGGCGTCCCAGATGTCCCATATGCCCCACATGTCCCAGGCGTCCTAAATGTCCTATATGTCCTTAACCTCCCAGACGTCCCAAACGTCCTAGATGTCCCATATGTTCTTAACGTCCCAGACGTCCTAGATGTTCCACATGTCCTTAACGTCCCATACGTCCCAGATGTCCCATATGTCCCATATGTCCCTAATGTCCCAGGCGTCCTAAATGTCCCATATGTCCTTAACGTCCCAGACGTCCCAAACGTAATAGATGTCCCATATGTCCTTAACGTCCCAGACGTCCTAGATGTCCCGTATGTCCTTAACGTCCCATACGTCCCAGCGTCCCATATGTCCCATATGTCCCTAATGTCCCAGGCGTCCTAAATGTCCCATATGTCCTTAACGTCCCAGACGTCCCAAACGTCCTAGATGTCCCATATGTCCTTAACGTCCCAGACGTCCCAGACGCCCTAGATGTCCCACATGTCTTTAACGTCCCAGACGTCCCAGACGTCCCAGATGTCCCATATGTTCTTAACGTCCCAGACGTTCCAGATGTCCCATATGTCCTTAACGTCCAAGACGTCCCAGATGTCCCATATGTACCTAACGTCTTAGACGTCCCAGATGTCCCAGATGTCCCATATGTTCTTAACGTCCCAGACGTCCCAGATGTCCCATATGTCCTATATGTCCCTAATGTCCCAAGCGTCCCAGATGTCCCATATGTACCATATGTCCGTAATGTCCCAGACGTCCTTAATGTCCCATATGTCTTTAACGTCCCAGACGTCTCAGACGTTCTAAATGTCCCATATGTCCTTAACGTCCCAGACGTCCCAGATGTCCCATATGTCCCATATATAACAGGCGTCCTAAATGTCCCATATGTCCTTAACGTCCCAGACGTCCCAGACGTCCTAGATGTCCCATATGTCCTTAACGTCCCAGGCGTCCCAGATGTCCCATATGTCCCTAACGTTCCAGACGTCCCAGATGTCCCATATTTCTCATATATCCCTAATGTCCCAGGGGTTCTAGACGTACCATATGTCCCATATGTCCCTAATGTCCCAGGCATCCTAGATGTTCCATATGTCTATAACGTCCCAAACGTCCTAAATGTCCCATATGTCCCTAACGTCCCAGACGTCAAATTTTGTCCTATATGTAGCTAGCGTCCCAGACGTCCCAGACGTCCTAAATGTCCCATATGTTTTATATGTCCCGAATGTCCCAGGCGTCGCAGATGGCCCATATGTACCATATGTCCCTAATGTCCCAGGCGTCCTAAATGTTCCATATGTCTTTAACGTCCCACACGTTCCAGACGTCTTAGATGTCCCATATGTCCTTAACGTCCCAGACGTCCCAGATGTCCCATATGTCCTTAACGTCCAGACGTCCCAGATGTCCCATATGTCCCATATGTCCCTAATGTCCCAGGCGTCCTAAATGTTCCATATGTCCCTAACCTCCCAGACGTCCTAAATGTCCCATATGTCCCTAACGTCCCAGACGTCCCAGCTGTCCCGTATGTCCCTAACGTCCCAGACGTCCCAGACGTCCTAGATGTCTCATATGTCCCTAACGTCCCAAACGTCCTATATGTCCCTAACGTCCCAGACGTTCCAGATGTCCCATATGTCCCTAACGTCCCAGACGTCCCAGATGTCCCATATGTCCTTAACGTCCCAGACGTCCTAGATGTCCCATATGTCCTTAACGTCCCAGTCGTCCCAGATGCCCCATATGTCTCTATCGTCCCAGACGTCCTTGATGTCCCTTATGTCCCATATGTCCCTAATCTCCCAGGCGTCCCAGACGTCCCAGCTGTCTCGTATGTCCCTAACGTCCCAGACGTCTCAGACATCCTAGATGTCCCGTATGTCACTAACGTCCCAGACGTCCTAGATGTCCCATATGTCCCTAACGTCCCAGACGTCTCAGACGTCGTAGATGTCCTATATGTCCTTAACGTCCCAGACGTCCCAGATGTTCCATATGTCCCTAACGTCCCAGACGTCCCAGATGTCCCATATGTCCTTAACGACCCAGACGTCCCAGATGTCCCATATGTCCCATATGTCGCTAATGTCCCAAACGTTTTAAATGTCCCATATGTCCTTAACGTTTCAGACGTCCCAGACGTCCTAGATGTTCCATATGTCCTTAACGTCCCAGACGTCCCAGATGTCCCATATGTCCCATATGTCCCTAATGTCCCAGGCTACCTAAATGTCCCATATGTCCTTAACGTCCCAGACGTCTCAGATGTCCAATATGTCCCTAACGTCCCAGACGTCCCATATGTCCCATATGTCCCATATGTCCCTAATGTCCCAGGCGTCTCAGATGTCCATATGTCCCTAACGTCCTATACGTCCCAGACGTCCTAGATGTCCCATATGTCCTTAACGTCCCAGACGTCCCAGATGTCCCATATATCCCTAACGTCCCAGAGGTCCCATATGTCCTATAGGTCCTATATGTCCCTAACGTCCCAGACGTCCCAGACGTCCTAGATGTCCCATATGTCCTTAACGTCCCAGACGTCCCAAATGTTCCCTATGTCCCATATGTTCCTAATGTCCCAGGCGTCCTAAATGTCCCATATGTCATTAACGTCCCGGACGTCCCAGAAGTCCCATATGTCAATAACGTCCCAGACGTCCCAGATGTCCGATATGTCCCATATGTCCCTAATGTCCGAGGCGTCACAGATGTCCCAAATGTCCCATATATCCCTAATGTCCCAGGCGTCCTAAATGTCCCATATGTCCTTAACGTTCCAGACGTCCCAGACGTCATAGATGTCCCATATGTCCTTAAAGTCCCAGACGTCCCAGATGTCCCATAGGTCCTTATTGTCCCAGGCGTCCTAATCGTCCCATATGTCCTTAACGTCCCAGACGTCCCAGACGCCCTAGATGTCCCATATGTCATTAACGTCCCGGACGTCCCTGATGTCCCATATGTCCCTAACGTCCCAGACGTCCCAGATGTCCCATATGTCCCATATGTCCCTAATGTCCGAGGCGTCCCAGATGTCCCATATGTCCCATATGTCCCTAATGTCCCAGGCGTCCTAAATGTCCCATATGTCCTTAACGTTCCAGACGTCCCAGACGTCATAGATGTTCCATATGTCCCTAACGTCCAAGACGTCCTAAATGTCCCATATGTCCCTAACGTCCCAGACGTCCCAGCTGTCCCGTATGTCCCTAACTTCCCTGACGTCCCAGACGTCTTAAATGTCCCATATGTTCTTAACGTCCCAGACGTTCCAGACGTCCCATATGTCCTTAACGTCCAAGACGTCCCAGATGTCCCATATGTACCTAACGTCCCAGACGTCCCAGACGTCCCAGATGTCCCATATGTCCCATATGTACCTAACGTCCCAGACGTCCAAGACGTCCCAGATGTCCCATATGTACCTAACGTCTTAGACGTCACAGATGTCCCATATCTCCCATATGTGCCTAACGTCCCAGACGTCCCAGACGTCCCAGATGTCCCATATCTCCCTAACGTCCCAGACGTTCCAGATGTCCCATATGTCCGATATGTTTACAATGTCCCAGGCGTCCTAGATGTTCCATATGTCCCTAACGTCCCAGACGTCCTAAATGTCCCATATGTCCCTAACGTCCCAGACGTCCCAGCTGTCCCGTATGTCCCTAACGTCCCAGACGTCCTAGATGTGGTATATGTCCCTAGCGTCCCAGACGTCCCAGACGTCCCAGGCGCCCCAGATGTTCCATATGCCCCACATGTCCCAGGCGTCCTAAATGTCCTATATGTCCTTAACCTCCCAGACGTCCCAGACGTCCTAGATGTTCCACATGTCCTTAACGTCCCATACGTCCCAGATGTCCCATATGTCCCATATGTCCCTAATGTCCCAGGCGTCCTAAATGTCCCATATGTCCTTAACGTCCCAGACGTCCCAAACGTAATAGATGTCCCATATGTCCTTAACGTCCCAGACGTCCTAGATGTCCCATATGTCCTTAACGTCCCATACGTCCCAGATGTCCCATATGTCCCATATGTCCCTAATGTCCCAGGCGTCCTAAATGTCCCATATGACCTTAACGTCCCAGACGTCCCAAACGTCCTAGATGTCCCATATGTCTTTAACGTCCCAGACGTCCCAGACGCCCTAGACGTCCCACATGTCTTTAACGTCCCAGACGTCCCAGACGTCCCAGATGTCCCATATGTTCTTAACGTCCCAGACGTTCCAGATGTCCCACATGTCCTTAACGTCCCAGACGTCCCAGACGTCCCAGATGTCCCATATGTCCTATATGTCCCTAATTTCCCAAGCGTCCCAAATGTCCCATATGTACCATATGTCCGTAATGTCCCAGACGTCCTTAATGTCCCATATGTCTTTAACGTCCCAGACGTCTCAGACGTTCTAGATGTCCCATATGTCCTTAACGTCCCAGACGTCCCAGATGTCCCATATGTCCCATATATCCCAGGCGTCCTAAATGTCCCATATGTCCTTAACGTCCCAGACGTCCCAGACGTCCTAGATGTCCCATATGTCCTTAACGTCCCAGGCGTCCCAGATGTCCCATATGTCTCATATATCCCTAATGTCCCAGGGGTTCCAGACGTACCATATGTCCCATATGTCCCTAATGTCCCAGGCATCCTAGATGTTCCATATGTCCCAAACGTCCCAAACGTCCTAAATGTCCCATATGTCCCTAACGTCCCAGACGTCCCAGCTGTCCCGTATGTCCCTAACGTCTCAGACGTCCTAGACGTCCTAGATGTCCCATATGTCCCTAACGTCCCAGACGTCAAATTTTGTCCTATATGTAGCTAACGTCCCAGACGTCCCAGACGTCCTAAATGTCCCATATGTTTTATATGTCCCGAATGTCCCAGGCGTCGCAGATGGCCCATATGTACCATATGTCCCTAATGTCCCAGGCGTCCTAAATGTCCCATATGTCCTTAACGTCCCACACGTTCCAGACGTCTTAGATGTCCCATATGTCCTTAACGTCCCAGACGTCCCAGATGTCCCATATGTCCTTAACGTCCAGACGTCCCAGATGTCCCATATGTCCCATATGTCCCTAATGTCCCAGGCGTCCTAAATGTTCCATATGTCCCTAACGTCCCAGACGTCCTAAATGTCCCATATGTCCCTAACGTCCCAGACGTCCCAACTGTCCCGTATGTCCCTAACGTCCCAGACGTCCCAGACGTCCTAGATGTCCCATATGTCCCTAACGTCCCAAACGTCCTAGATGTCCTATATGTCCCTAACGTCCCAGACGTTCCAGATGTTCCATATGTCCCTAACGTCCCAGACGTCCCAGATGTCCCATATGCCCTTAACGTCCCAGACGTCCTAGATGTCCCATATGTCCTTAACGTCCAGACGTCCCAGATGCCCCATATGTCTCTAACGTCCCAGACGTCCCAGATGTCCCATATGTCCCATATGTCCCTAATCTCCCAGGCGTCCCAGACGTCCCAGCTGTCTCGTATGTCCCTAACGTCCCAGACGTCTCAGACGTCCTAGATGTCCCATATGTCACTAACGTCCCAGACGTCCTAGATGTCCCATATGTCCCTAACGTCCCAGACGTCTCAGACGTCGTAGATGTCCTATATGTCCTTAACGTCCCAGACGTCCCAGATGTTCCATATGTCCCTAACGTCCCAGACGTCCCAGATGTCCCATATGTCCTTAACGACCCAGACGTCCCAGATGTCCCATATGTCCCATATGTCGCTAATGTCCCAAACGTTTTAAATGTCCCATATGTCCTTAACGTTTCAGACGTCCCAGACGTCCTAGATGTCCCATATGTCCTTAACGTCCCAGACGTCCCAGATGTCCCATATGCCCCATATGTCCCTAATGTCCCGGCCGACCTAAATGTCCGATATGTCCTTTACGTCCCAGACGTCCCAGACGTCCTAGATGTCTCATATGTCCTTAACGTCCCAGACGTCCCAGATGTCCCATATGTCCCTAACGTCCCAGACGTCCCATATGTCCCATATGTCCCATATGTCCCTAATGTCCCAGGCGTCTCAGATGTCCATATGTCCCTAACGTTCCATACGTCCCAGACGTCCTAGATGTCCCATATGTCCTTAACGTCCCAGACGTCCCAGATGTCCCATATATCCCTAACGTCCCAGACGTCCCATATGTCCTATAGGTCCTATAAGTCCATAACGTCCCAGACGTCCCAGACGTCCTAGATGTCCCATATGTCCTTAACGTCCCAGACGTCCCAGATATCCCCTATGTCCCATATGTCCCTAATGTCCCAGGCGTCCTAAATGTCCATATGTGCTTAACGTCCCAGGCGTCCCAGATGTCCCATATGTCCGTAACATCCCAGACGTCCCAGATGTCCCATATGTGCCAAATGTCCCTATTGTCCTAGGCGTCCTAAATGTCCCATATGTCCTTAACGTTCCAGACGGTCCAGACGTCCTAGTTGTCCCAAATGTCCTTACCGTCTCAGACCTCCCAGATGTCCCATATGTAACATATGTTTCTAATGTCCCAGGCGTCCTAGATGTTCCATATGTCCCTAAAGTCCCAGACGTCCCAGATGTCCTAGATGTCCCATTGGTCCTTAACGTCCCAGACGTCCCAGATGTCCCATATGTCCGTAACGTCCCAGACGTCCCAGACGCCCTAGATGTCCCATATGTCCTTAACGTCCAAGACGTCCCAGATGTCCCATTGGTACCTAACGTCTTAGACGTCCCAGATGTCCCATATGTCCTTAACGTCCAAGACGTCCCAGATGTCCCATTGGTACCTAACGTCTTAGACGTCCCAGATGTCCCATATGTCCCATATGTCCCTAATGTCCCAGGCGTCCTAAATGTCCCATATGTCCTTAACGTCCCTGACGTCCCAAACGTCCTAGATGTCCCATATGTCCTTAACGTCCCAGACGTCCTAGATGTCCCATATGTCCTTAACGTCCCATACGTCCCAGATGTCCCATATGTCCCATATGTCCCTAATGTCCCAGGCGTCTTAAATGTCCCATATGTCCTTAACGTCCCAGACGTCCCAAACGTCCTAGATGTCCCATATGTCCTTAACGTCTCAGACGTTCCAGATGTCCCATATGTCCCTAACGTGCCAGACGTCCCAGATGTCCCATATGTCCCTAATGTCCCAGGCCTTACAGACGTCCCAGATGTCCCATATGTCCCTAACGTCCCAGACGTCCCAGATGTCCCATATGTTTCATATGTTTCTAATGTGTCAGCCGTCCTAGATGTTCCATATGTCCCTAACGTCCCAGACGTCCCTGATGTCCTAGATGTCCCATATGTCCTTAACGTCCCAGACGTCCCAGATGTCCCATATGTCCCTAACGTCCCAGACGTCCCAGACGCCGTAGATGTCCCATATGTCTTTAACGTCCCAGACGTCTTAGATTTCCCATATGCCCTTAACGTCCCAGACGTCCCAGATGTCCCATATGTCCCTAGCATCCCAGACGTCCCAGATGTCACATATGTTCTTAACGTCCCAGACGTTCCAGATGTCCCATATGTCCTTAACGTCCAAGACGTCCCAGATGTCCCATATGTACCTAACGTCTTAGACGTCCCAGATGTCCCATATGTCCCATAAGTACCTAACGTCCCAGACGTCCAAGACGTCCCAGATGTCCCATATGTCCCATATGTACCTAACGTCCAAGACGTCCAAGACGTCCTAGATGTCCCATATGTACCTAACGTCTTAGACGTCACAGATGTCCCATATCTCCCATATGTACCTAACGTCCCAGACGTCCAGATATTCCATATCTCCCTAACGTCCCAGACGTTCCAGATGTCCCATATGTCCCATATGTTTAAAATGTCCCAGGCGTCCTAGGATGTTCC